>OX465292.1:76458165-76851819 GCA_949987695.1 Merzomyia westermanni
TAAACTTTTCGATATTTCGATATATTCATCGATAAATGAGTTATCGGGTCAAAATGTGGTTCCCACAAAACCTTGATATATGCGTTCAATATGGGTGTTTAAACGAAGGGGCAAGGCCACAACTTTCAATTAAACTTTTCTATATTTCGATATATTTATCGATAAATGCGTTATCGGTGAAATTGTGATTCTCGCAAAACCTTGATTTATGCGTTCAATATGGGTGTCAAACGAAAGGGAAGGCCACAGTTTTCCTCTGAACTTTTCGATATTTCGAGATATTTATCGATAAATGCGTTATCGGTGAAATTGTGATTCTCGCAAAACCTTGATATATGCGTTCAATATGGGTGTCAACCGAAAGGGCAAGGCCACAGCTTTCATTTGAACCTCTCGATATTTCGAGATATTTATCGATAAATGCGTTATCGGTGAAATTGTGATTCTCGCAAAACCTTGATATATGCGTTCAATATGGGTGTCAAACGAAAGGGCAAGGCCACAGCTTTCAATTACACTTTTCGATATTTCGATATATTCATCGATAATTGAGTTATCGGTCAAAATGTGGTTCCCACAAAACCTTGATATATGCGTTCAATATGGGTGTTAAACGAAGGGGCAAGGGCCACAGCTTTCAATTAAACTTTTCGATATTTCGATATTTTATCGATAAATGCGTTATCGGGTGAAATTGTGATTCTCCAAAAACCTTGATTTATGCGTTCAATATGGGTGTCAAACGAAAGGGAAGCCCACAGTTTTCGTCTGAACTTTTCGATATTTAGATATATTTATCGATAAATGAGTTATCGGGCAAAATGCGGTTTCCACAAAACCTTGATATATGCGCTCAATATGGGTGTTAAACGAAAGGGCAAGCCCACAGCTTTCATTTGAACCTCTCGATATTTCGATATATTTATCGGTGAAAATGTGGTTCCCGCAAAACCTTGATATATGATTTCAATATGGGTATTAAACGAAAGGGCAAGACCACAGCTTTCATTTGAACTTTTCGATATTTCGATATATTTATCAATAAATGCGTTATCGGTCAAAATGTGGTTCCCACGAAACCTTGATATATGCGTTCAATGTGGGTGTCAAACGAAAGGGAAGCCCACAGTTTTCCTCTGAACTTTTCGATATTTAGATATATTTATCAATAAATGAGTTATCGGTCAAAATGTGGTTCCCGCGAAACCTTGATATATGCGTTCAATATGGGTGTTAAACGAAAGGGAAGGCAACAGCTTTCATTTGAACCTCTCGATATTTCGATATATTTATCGATAAATGCGTTATCGGTGAAATTGTGATTCTCGCAAAACCTTGATATATGCGTTCAATATGGGTGTCAACCGAAAGGGCAAGGCCACAGCTTTCATTTGAACCTCTCGATATTTCGAGATATTTATCGATAAATGCGTTATCGGTGAAATTGTGATTCTCCCAAAACCTTGATATATGCGTTCAATATGGGTGTCAAACGAAAGGGCAAGGCCACAGCTTTCAATTAAACTTTTCGATATTTCGATATATTTATCGATAAATGAGTTATCGGTCAAAATGTGGGTCCCGCGAAACCTTGATATATGCGTTCAATATGGGTGTTAAACGAAAGCGAAGGCCACAGCCTTCATTTAAACTTTTCGATATTTCGATATATTTATCGATAAATGATTCATCGGTCAAAATGTGGTATCCACAAAACCTTGATATATGAGTTCAATATGGCTGTCAATCGAAAGGGAAGGCCACAGCTTTATTTAAACTTTTCGATATTTCGATATATTTATCGATAAATGAGTCATCGGTGAAAATGTGGTTCCCGCAAAAACTTGATATATGAGTTCAATATGGGTGTCAAACGAAAGGGAAGGCCACAGCTTTCGTCTGAACTTTTCGATATTTCGATATATTTATCGATAAATGAGTTCTCGGTCAAAATGTGGTTCCCACAAAACCTCGATATATGCGTTTAATATGGGTGTTAAACGAAGGGGCAAGGCCACAGCTTTCATTTGAATGTGTCGATATTTCGATATATTATCGATAAATGCGTTATCGGTGAAAATATGATTCTCGCAAAACCTTGAAATATTAGTTCAATATGGCTGTTAAACGAAAGGGGAAGGCCACAACTTTCATTTAAACTTTTCGATATTTAGATATATTTATCGATAAATGAGTTATCGGTCAAAATGTGGTTCCCACAAAACCTTTATATATGCGTTCAATATGGGTGTTGAACGAAATGGCAAGGCCACAGCTTTCATTAAACCTTTTCGATATATTTATCGATAAATGAGTTATCGGTCAAAATGTGGTTCCCACAAAACCTTGATATATGCGTTCAATATGGGTGTCAAACGAAAGAGCAAGGCCACAGCTTTCATTTAAACTTTTCGGTATTTCGATATATTTATCGGTAAATGAGTTATCGGTCAAATAAGGTTCCCACAAAACCTTGATATATGCGTTCAATATGGGTGTTAAACGAAGGGGCAAGACCACAGCTTTCATTTGAACTTTTCGATATTTCGATATATTTATATAAATGAGTTATCGGTAAAAATGTGGTTCCCGCGAAACCTTGATATATGCGTTCAATATGGGTGTCGAACGAAAGGGCAAGGCCACAGCTTTCATTTAAACTTTTCGATATTTAGATATATTTATCGATAAATGAGTTATCGGTCAAAATGTGGTTCCCACAAAACCTTGATATATGCGTTCAATATGGGTGTTAAACGAAGGGCATGGCCACAGCTTTCGTTTGAACCTCTCGATATTTCGATATATTTATCGGTGAAAATGTGGTTCAATATGGGTGTTAAACGAACGGGCAAGCCCACAGCTTTCATATGAACCTCTCGATATTTCGATATATTTATCGGTGAAAATGTGATTCTCGCATAACCTTGATATATGAGTTTAATATGGGTGTCAAACGAAAGGGCAAGGCCACAGCTTTCATCTGATCTTTTCTATATTTCGATATATTTATCGATAAATGAGTTATCGATCAAAATGTGGTTCCCACAAAACCTTGATATATGCGTTCAATATGGGTGTTAAACGAAAGGGCAAGCCCACAGCTTTCTTTTGAACCTCTCGATATTTCGATATATTTATCGATAAATGCCTTTTCGGCGAAAATGTGATTCTCGCAAAACCTTGATATATGCGTTCAATATGGGTGTTAAACGAAAGGGCAAGGCCACAGCTTTCATTTAAACTTTTCGATAATAAGATATATTTGTCAATAAATGCGTTATCGGTCAAAATGTGGTTCCTGCGAAACCTTGACATATGCGTTCAATATGGGTGTCAAACGAAAGGGAAGGCCACAGTTTTCGTCTGAACTTTTCGATATTTCGATATATTTATCGATAAATGAGTTATCGGTCAAAATGTGGTTCCCACAAAACCTTGATATATGCGTTCAATATGGGTGTTAAACGAAGGGGCAAGGCCACAGCTTTCAATTAAACTTTTCGATATTTCGATATATTTATCGATAAATGCGTTATCGGTGAAATTGTGATTTTCGCAAAACCTTGATATATGCGTTCAATATGGGTGTCAAACGAAAGGGCAAGGTCACAGCTTTCATTTGAACCTCTCGATATTTTGATATATTTATCGATAAATGCGTTATCGGTGAAATTGTGATTCTCGCAAAACCTTGATATATGCGGTCAATATGGGTGTCAAACGAAAGGGCAAGGCCACAGCTTTCATTTGAACCTCTCGATATTTCGAGATATTTATCGATAAATGCGTTATCGGTGAAATTGTGATTCTCGCAAAACCTTGATATATGCGTTCAATATGGGTGTCAAACGAAAGGGAAGCCCACAGTTTTCGTCTGAACTTTTCGATATTTAGATATATTTATCGATAAATGAGTTATCGGGCAAAATGCGGTTTCCACAAAACCTTGATATATGCGCTCAATATGGGTGTTAAACGAAGGGGCAAGGCCACAGCTTTCAATTAAACTTTTCGATATTTCGATATATTTATCGATAAATGAGTTATCGGGCAAAATGCGGTTTCCACAAAACCTTGATATATGCGCTCAATATGGGTGTTAAACGAAGGGGCAAGGCCACAGCTTTCAATTAAACTTTTCGATATTTCGATATATTTATCGATAAATGCGTTATCGGTGAAATTGTGATTCTCTCAAAACCTTGATTTATGCGTTCAATATGGGTGTCAAACGAAAGCGAAGCCCACAGTTTTCGTCTGAACTTTTCGATATTTAGATATATTTATCGATAAATGAGTTATCGGGCAAAATGCGGTTTCCACAAAACCTTGATATATGCGTTCAATATGGGTGTCAAACGAAAGGGCAAGGCCACAGCTTTCAATTAAACTTTTCGATATTTCGATATATTCATCGATAAATGAGTTATCGGTCAAAATGTGGTTCCCGCAAAACCTTGATATATGCGTTCAATATGGGTGTTAAACGAAGGGGCAAGGCCACAGCTTTCAATTAAACTTTTAGATATTTCGATATATTTATCGATAAATGCGTTATCGGTGAAATTGTGATTCTCGCAAAACCTTGGTTTATGCGTTCAATATGGGTGTCAAACGAAAGGGAAGGCCACAGTTTTCCTCTGAACTTTTCGATATTTCGAGATATTTATCGATAAATGCGTTATCGGTGAAATTGTGATTCTCGCAAAACCTTGATATATGCGTTCAATATGGGTGTCAACCGAAAGGGCAAGGCCACAGCTTTCATTTGAACCTCTCGATATTTCGAGATATTTATCGATAAATGCGTTATCGGTGAAATTGTGATTCTCGCAAAACCTTGATATATGCGTTCAATATGGGTGTCAAACGAAAGGGCAAGGCCACAGCTTTCAATTAAACTTTTCGATATTTCGATATATTCATCGATAATTGAGTTATCGGTCAAAATGTGGTTCCCACAAAACCTTGATATATGCGTTCAATATGGGTGTTAAACGAAAGGGCAAGGCCACAGCTTTCTTTTAAATCTCTCGATATTTCGATATATTTATCGATAAATGCCTTTTCGGCGAAAATGTGATTCTCGCAAAACCTTGATATATGCGTTCAATATGGGTGTTAAACGAAAGGGCAAGGCCACAGCTTTCATTTAAACTTTTCGATAATAAGATATATTTGTCAATAAATGCGTTATCGGTCAATATGTGGTTCCTGCGAAACCTTGACATATGCGTTCAATATGGGTGTCAAACGAAAGGGAAGGCCACAGTTTTCGTCTGAACTTTTCGATATTTCGATATATTTATCGATAAATGAGTTATCGGTCAAAATGTGGTTCCCACAAAACCTTGATATATGCGTTCAATATGGGTGTTAAACGAAGAGGCAAGGCCACAGCTTTCAATTAAACTTTTCGATATTTCGATATATTTATCGATAAATGCGTTATCGGTGAAATTGTGATTCTCTCAAAACCTTGATTTATGCGTTTAATATGGGTGTCAAACGAAAGGGAAGCCCACAGTTTTCGTCTGAACTTTTCGATATTTAGATATATTTATCGATAAATGAGTTATCGGTCAAAATGTGGTTCCCACAAAACCTTGATATATGCGTTCAATATGGGTGTTAAACGAAGGGGCAAGGCCACAGCTATCAATTAAACTTTTCGATATTTCGATATATTTATCGATAAATGCGTTATCGGTGAAATTGTGATTCTCGCAAAACCTTGATATATGCGTTCAATATGGGTGTCAAACGAAAGGGCAAGGTCACAGCTTTCATTTGAACCTCTCGATATTTTGATATATTTATCGATAAATGCGTTATCGGTGAAATTGTGATTCTCGCAAAACCTTGATATATGCGGTCAATATGGGTGTCAAACGAAAGGGCAAGGCCACAGCTTTCATTTGAACCTCTCGATATTTCGAGATATTTATCGATAAATGCGTTATCGGTGAAATTGTGATTCTCGCAAAACCTTGATATATGCGTTCAATATGGGTGTCAAACGAAAGGGAAGCCCACAGTTTTCGTCTGAACTTTTCGATATTTAGATATATTTATCGATAAATGAGTTATCGGGCAAAATGCGGTTTCCACAAAACCTTGATATATGCGCTCAATATGGGTGTTAAACGAAGGGGCAAGGCCACAGCTTTCAATTAAACTTTTCGATATTTCGATATATTTATCGATAAATGCGTTATCGGTGAAATTGTGATTCTCTCAAAACCTTGATTTATGCGTTTAATATGGGTGTCAAACGAAAGGGAAGCCCACAGTTTTCGTCTGAACTTTTCGATATTTAGATATATTTATCGATAAATGAGTTATCGGTCAAAATGTGGTTCCCACAAAACCTTGATATATGCGTTCAATATGGGTGTTAAACGAAGGGGCAAGGCCACAGCTATCAATTAAACTTTTCGATATTTCGATATATTTATCGATAAATGCGTTATCGGTGAAATTGTGATTCTCGCAAAACCTTGATATATGCGTTCAATATGGGTGTCAAACGAAAGGGCAAGGTCACAGCTTTCATTTGAACCTCTCGATATTTTGATATATTTATCGATAAATGCGTTATCGGTGAAATTGTGATTCTCGCAAAACCTTGATATATGCGGTCAATATGGGTGTCAAACGAAAGGGCAAGGCCACAGCTTTCATTTGAACCTCTCGATATTTCGAGATATTTATCGATAAATGCGTTATCGGTGAAATTGTGATTCTCGCAAAACCTTGATATATGCGTTCAATATGGGTGTCAAACGAAAGGGCAAGGCCACAGCTTTCAATTAAACTTTTCGATATTTCGATATATTCATCGATAAATGAGTTATCGGTCAAAATGTGGTTCCCACAAAACCTTGATATATGCGTTCAATATGGGTGTTAAACGAAGGGGCAAGGCCACAGCTTTCAATTAAACTTTTCGATATTTCGATATATTTATCGATAAATGCGTTATCGGTGAAATTGTGATTCTCGCAAAACCTTGATTTATGCGTTCAATATGGGTGTCAAACGAAAGGGAAGCCCACAGTTTTCGTCTGAACTTTTCGATATTTAGATATATTTATCGATAAATGAGTTATCGGGCAAAATGCGGTTTCCAAAAAACCTTGATATATGCGCTCAATATGGGTGTTAAACGAAGGGGCAAGGCCACAGCTTTCAATTAAACTTTTCGATATTTCGATATATTTATCGATAAATGCGTTATCGGTGAAATTGTGATTCTCGCAAAACGTTGATTTATGCGTTCAATATGGGTGTCAAACGAAAGGGAAGCCCACAGTTTTCGTCTGAACTTTTCGATATTTAGATATATTTATCGATAAATGAGTTATCGGGCAAAATGCGGTTTCCACAAAACCTTGATATATGCTTTCAATATGGGTGTCAAACGAAAGGGCAAGGCCACAGCTTTCAATTAAACTTTTCGATATTTCGATATATTCATCGATAAATGAGTTATCGGTCAAAATGTGGTTCCCACAAAACCTTGATATATGCGTTCAATATGGGTGTTAAACGAAGGGGCAAGGCCACAGCTTTCAATTAAACTTTTCGATATTTAGATATATTTATCGATAAATGCGTTATCGGTGAAATTGTGATTATCGCAAAACCTTGATTTATGCGTTCAATATGGGTGTCAAACGAAAGGGCAAGCCCACAGCTTTCATTTGAACCTCTCGATATTTCGATATATTTATCGGTGAAAATGTGGTTCCCGCAAAACCTTGATATATGCGTTCAATATGGGTGTCAAACGAAAGGGCAAGGCCACAGCTTTCAACTAAACTTTTCGATATTTCGATATATTCATCGATAAATGAGTTATCGGTCAAAATGTGGTTCCCACAAAACCTTGATATATGCGTTCAATATGGGTGTTAAACGAAGGGGCAAGGCCACAACTTTCAATTAAACTTTTCGATATTTCGATATATTTATCGATAAATGCGTTATCGGTGAAATTGTGATTCTCGCAAAACCTTGATTTATGCGTTCAATATGGGTGTCAAACGAAAGGGAAGGCCACAGTTTTCCTCTGAACTTTTCGATATTTCGAGATATTTATCGATAAATGCGTTATCGGTGAAATTGTGATTCTCGCAAAACCTTGATATATGCGTTCAATATGGGTGTCAACCGAAAGGGCAAGGCCACAGCTTTCATTTGAACCTCTCGATATTTCGAGATATTTATCGATAAATGCGTTATCGGTGAAATTGTGATTCTCGCAAAACCTTGATATATGCGTTCAATATGGGTGTCAAACGAAAGGGCAAGGCCACAGCTTTCAATTACACTTTTCGATATTTCGATATATTCATCGATAATTGAGTTATCGGTCAAAATGTGGTTCCCACAAAACCTTGATATATGCGTTCAATATGGGTGTTAAACGAAGGGGCAAGGCCACAGCTTTCAATTAAACTTTTCGATATTTCGATATATTTATCGATAAATGCGTTATCGGTGAAATTGTGATTCTCCAAAAACCTTGATTTATGCGTTCAATATGGGTGTCAAACGAAAGGGAAGCCCACAGTTTTCGTCTGAACTTTTCGATATTTAGATATATTTATCGATAAATGAGTTATCGGGCAAAATGCGGTTTCCACAAAACCTTGATATATGCGCTCAATATGGGTGTTAAACGAAAGGGCAAGCCCACAGCTTTCATTTGAACCTCTCGATATTTCGATATATTTATCGGTGAAAATGTGGTTCCCGCAAAACCTTGATATATGATTTCAATATGGGTATTAAACGAAAGGGCAAGACCACAGCTTTCATTTGAACTTTTCGATATTTCGATATATTTATCAATAAATGCGTTATCGGTCAAAATGTCGTTCCCGCGAAACCTTGATATATGCGTTCAATATGGGTGTCAAACGAAAGCGAAGCCCAAAGTTTTCCTCTGAACTTTTCGATATTTAGATATATTTATCGATGAATGCGTTATCGGTCAAAATGTGGTTCCCACGAAACCTTGATATATGCGTTCAATGTGGGTGTCAAACGAAAGGGAAGGCCACAGTTTTCCTCTGAACTTTTCGATATTTAGATATATTTATCAATAAATGAGTTATCGGTCAAAATGTGGTTCCCGCGAAACCTTGATATATGCGTTCAATATGGGTGTTAAACGAAAGGGCAAGGCCACAGCTTTCATTTGAACCTCTCGATATTTTGATATATTTATCGATAAATGCGTTATCGGTGAAAATTTTATTCTCGCAAAACCTTGATATATGCGTTCAGTATGGGTGTTAAACGAAAGGGAAGGCAACAGCTTTCATTTGAACCTCTCGATATTTCGATATATTTATCGATAAATGCGTTATCGGTGAAATTGTGATTCTCCCAAAACCTTGATATATGCGTTCAATATGGGTGTCAAACGAAAGGGCAAGGCCACAGCTTTCAATTAAACTTTTCGATATTTCGATATATTTATCGATAAATGAGTTATCGGTCAAAATGTGGGTCCCGCGAAACCTTGATATATGCGTTCAATATGGGTGTTAAAACTTTTCGATATTTCGATATATTTATCGATAAATGATTCATCGGTCAAAATGTGGTATCCACAAAACCTTGATATATGAGTTCAATATGGCTGTCAATCGAAAGGGAAGGCCACAGCTTTATTTAAACTTTTCGATATTTCGATATATTTATCGATAAATGAGTCATCGGTGAAAATGTGGTTCCCGCAAAAACTTGATATATGAGTTCAATATGGGTGTCAAACGAAAGGGAAGGCCACAGCTTTCGTCTGAACTTTTCGATATTTCGATATATTTATCGATAAATGAGTTCTCGGTCAAAATGTGGTTCCCACAAAACCTCGATATATGCGTTTAATATGGGTGTTAAACGAAGGGGCAAGGCCACAGCTTTCATTTGAATGTGTCGATATTTCGATATATTATCGATAAATGCGTTATCGGTGAAAATATGATTCTCGCAAAACCTTGAAATATTAGTTCAATATGGCTGTTAAACGAAAGGGGAAGGCCACAACTTTCATTTAAACTTTTCGATATTTAGATATATTTATCGATAAATGAGTTATCGGTCAAAATGTGGTTCCCACAAAACCTTTATATATGCGTTCAATATGGGTGTTGAACGAAATGGCAAGGCCACAGCTTTCATTAAACCTTTTCGATATATTTATCGATAAATGAGTTATCGGTCAAAATGTGGTTCCCACAAAACCTTTATATATGCGTTCAATATGGGTGTTGAACGAAATGGCAAGGCCACAGCTTTCATTAAACCTTTTCGATATATTTATCGATAAATGAGTTATCGGTCAAATAAGGTTCCCACAAAACCTTGATATATGCGTTCAATATGGGTGTTAAACGAAGGGGCAAGACCACAGCTTTCATTTGAACTTTTCGATATTTTGATATATTTATATAAATGAGTTATCGGTAAAAATGTGGTTCCCGCGAAACCTTGATATATGCGTTCAATATGGGTGTCGAACGAAAGGGCAAGGCCACAGCTTTCATTTAAACTTTTCGATATTTAGATATATTTATCGATAAATGAGTTATCGGTCAAAATGTGGTTCCCACAAAACCTTGATATATGCGTTCAATATGGGTGTTAAACGAAGGGCATGGCCACAGCTTTCGTTTGAACCTCTCGATATTTCGATATATTTATCGGTGAAAATGTGGTTCAATATGGGTGTTAAACGAACGGGCAAGCCCACAGCTTTCATATGAACCTCTCGATATTTCGATATATTTATCGGGTGAAAATGTGATTCTCGCATAACCTTGATATATGAGTTTAATATGGGTGTCAAACGAAAGGGCAAGGCCACAGCTTTCATCTGATCTTTTCTATATTTCGATATATTTATCGATAAATGAGTTATCGATCAAAATGTGGTTCCCACAAAACCTTGATATATGCGTTCAATATGGGTGTTAAACGAAAGGGCAAGCCCACAGCTTTCTTTTGAACCTCTCGATATTTCGATATATTTATCGATAAATGCCTTTTCGGCGAAAATGTGATTCTCGCAAAACCTTGATATATGCGTTCAATATGGGTGTTAAACGAAAGGGCAAGGCCACAGCTTTCATTTAAACTTTTCGATAATAAGATATATTTGTCAATAAATGCGTTATCGGTCAAAATGTGGTTCCTGCGAAACCTTGACATATGCGTTCAATATGGGTGTCAAACGAAAGGGAAGGCCACAGTTTTCGTCTGAACTTTTCGATATTTCGATATATTTATCGATAAATGAGTTATCGGTCAAAATGTGGTTCCCACAAAACCTTGATATATGCGTTCAATATGGGTGTTAAACGAAGGGGCAAGGCCACAGCTTTCAATTAAACTTTTCGATATTTCGATATATTTATCGATAAATGCGTTATCGGTGAAATTGTGATTTTCGCAAAACCTTGATATATGCGTTCAATATGGGTGTCAAACGAAAGGGCAAGGTCACAGCTTTCATTTGAACCTCTCGATATTTTGATATATTTATCGATAAATGCGTTATCGGTGAAATTGTGATTCTCGCAAAACCTTGATATATGCGGTCAATATGGGTGTCAAACGAAAGGGCAAGGCCACAGCTTTCATTTGAACCTCTCGATATTTCGAGATATTTATCGATAAATGCGTTATCGGTGAAATTGTGATTCTCGCAAAACCTTGATATATGCGTTCAATATGGGTGTCAAACGAAAGGGAAGCCCACAGTTTTCGTCTGAACTTTTCGATATTTAGATATATTTATCGATAAATGAGTTATCGGGCAAAATGCGGTTTCCACAAAACCTTGATATATGCGCTCAATATGGGTGTTAAACGAAGGGGCAAGGCCACAGCTTTCAATTAAACTTTTCGATATTTCGATATATTTATCGATAAATGCGTTATCGGTGAAATTGTGATTCTCTCAAAACCTTGATTTATGCGTTCAATATGGGTGTCAAACGAAAGCGAAGCCCACAGTTTTCGTCTGAACTTTTCGATATTTAGATATATTTATCGATAAATGAGTTATCGGGCAAAATGCGGTTTCCACAAAACCTTGATATATGCGTTCAATATGGGTGTCAAACGAAAGGGCAAGGCCACAGCTTTCAATTAAACTTTTCGATATTTCGATATATTCATCGATAAATGAGTTATCGGTCAAAATGTGGTTCCCACAAAAACCTTGATATATGCGTTCAATATGGGTGTTAAACGAAGGGGCAAGGCCACAGCTTTCAATTAAACTTTTCGATATTTCGATATATTTATCGATAAATGCGTTATCGGTGAAATTGTGATTCTCGCAAAACCTTGATTTATGCGTTCAATATGGGTGTCAAACGAAAGGGAAGCCACAGTTTTCGTCTGAACTTTTCGATATTTAGATATATTTATCGATAAATGAGTTATCGGGCAAAATGCGGTTTCCACAAAACCTTGATATATGCGCTCAATATGGGTGTTAAACGAAGGGGCAAGGCCACAGCTTTCAATTAAACTTTTCGATATTTCGATATATTTATCGATAAATGCGTTATCGGTGAAATTGTGATTCTCGCAAAACCTTGATTTATGCGTTCAATATGGGTGTCAAACGAAAGGGAAGCCCACAGTTTTCGTCTGAACTTTTCGATATTTAGATATATTTATCGATAAATGAGTTATCGGGCAAAATGCGGTTTCCACAAAACCTTGATATATGCGTTCAATATGGGTGTCAAACGAAAGGGCAAGGCCACAGCTTTCAATTAAACTTTTCGATATTTCGATATATTCATCGATAAATGAGTTATCGGTCAAAATGTGGTTCCCGCAAAACCTTGATATATGCGTTCAATATGGGTGTTAAACGAAGGGGCAAGGCTACAGCTTTCAATTAAACTTTTAGATATTTCGATATATTTATCGATAAATGCGTTATCGGTGAAATTGTGATTCTCGCAAAACCTTGGTTTATGCGTTCAATATGGGTGTCAAACGAAAGGGAAGGCCACAGTTTTCCTCTGAACTTTTCGATATTTCGAGATATTTATCGATAAATGCGTTATCGGTGAAATTGTGATTCTCGCAAAACCTTGATATATGCGTTCAATATGGGTGTCAACCGAAAGGGCAAGGCCACAGCTTTCATTTGAACCTCTCGATATTTCGAGATATTTATCGATAAATGCGTTATCGGTGAAATTGTGATTCTCGCAAAACCTTGATATATGCGTTCAATATGGGTGTCAAACGAAAGGGCAAGGCCACAGCTTTCAATTAAACTTTTCGATATTTCGATATATTCATCGATAATTGAGTTATCGGTCAAAATGTGGTTCCCACAAAACCTTGATATATGCGTTCAATATGGGTGTTAAACGAAGGGGCAAGGCCACAGCTTTCAATTAAACTTTTCGATATTTCGATATATTTATCGATAAATGCGTTATCGGTGAAATTGTGATTCTCGCAAAACCTTGATTTATGCGTTCAATATGGGTGTCAAACGAAAGGGAAGCCCACAGTTTTCGTCTGAACTTTTCGATATTTAGATATATTTATCGATAAATGAGTTATCGGGCAAAATGCGGTTTCCACAAAACCTTGATATATGCGCTCAATATGGGTGTTAAACGAAAGGGCAAGCCCACAGCTTTCATTTGAACCACTCGATATTTCGATATATTTATCGCTGAAAATGTGGTTCCCGCAAAACCTTGATATATGATTTCAATATGGGTGTTAAACGAAAGGGCAAGACCACAGCTTTCATTTGAACTTTTCGATATTTCGATATATTTATCAATAAATGCGTTATCGGTCAAAATGTGGTTCCCGCGAAACCTTGATATATGCGTTCAATATGGGTGTCAAACGAAAGGGAAGCCCAAAGTTTTCGTCTGAACTTTTCGATATTTAGATATATTTATCGATGAATGCGTTATCGGTCAAAATGTGGTTCCCACGAAACCTTGATATATGCGTTCAATATGGGTGTCAAACGAAAGGGAAGGCCACAGTTTTCCTCTGAACTTTTCGATATTTAGATATATTTATCAATAAATGAGTTATCGGTCAAAATGTGGTTCCCGCGAAACCTTGATATATGCATTCAATATGGGTGTTAAACGAAAGGGCAAGGCCACAGCTTTCAATTAAACTTTTCGATATTTCGATATATTCATCGATAAATGAGTTATCGGTCAAAATGTGGTTCCCACAAAACCTTGATATATGCGTTCAATATGGGTGTTAAACGAAGGGGCAAGGCCACAGCTTTCAATTAAACTTTTCGATATTTCGATATATTTATCGATAAATGCGTTATCGGTGAAATTGTGATTCTCGCAAAACCTTGATTTATGCGTTCAATATGGGTGTCAAACGAAAGGGAAGGCCACAGTTTTCCTCTGAACTTTTCGATATTTCGAGATATTTATCGATAAATGCGTTATCGGTGAAAATTTTATTCTCGCAAAACCTTGATATATGCGTTCAGTATGGGTGTTAAACGAAAGAGAAGGCAACAGCTTTCATTTGAACCTCTCGATATTTCGATATATTTATCGATAAATGCGTTATCGGTGAAATTGTGATTCTCGCAAAACCTTGATATATGCGTTCGATATGGGTGTCAAACGAAAGGGCAAGGCCACAGATTTCAATTAAACTTTTCGATATTTCGATATATTTATCGATAAATGAGTTATCGGTCAAAATGTGGGTCCCGCGAAACCTTGATATATGCGTTCAATATGGGTGTTAAACGAAAGGGAAGGCCACAGCCTTCATTTAAACTTTTCGATATTTCGATATATTTATCGATAAATGATTCATCGGTCAAAATGTGGTGTCCACAAAACCTTGATATATGAGTTCAATATGGCTGTCAATCGAAAGGGAAGGCCACAGCTTTATTTAAACTTTTCGATATTTCGATATATTTATCGATAAATGAGTCATCGGTGAAAATGTGGTTCCCGCAAAACCTTGATATATGAGTTCAATATGGGTGTCAAACGAAAGGGAAGGCCACAGCTTTCGTCTGAACGTTTCGATATTTCGATATATTTATCGATAAATGAGTTCTCGGTCAAAATGTGGTTCCCACAAAACCTCGATATATGCGTTTAATATGGGTGCTAAACGAACGGGCAAGGCCACAGCTTTCATTTGAATGTGTCGATATTTCGATATATTATCGATAAATGCGTTATCGGTGAAAATATGATTCTCGCAAAACCTTGAAATATTAGTTCAATATGGGTGTTAAACGAAAGGGGAAGGCCACAACTTTCATTTAAACTTTTCGATATTTAGATATATTTATCGATAAATGAGTTATCGGTCAAAATGTGGTTCCCACAAAACCTTTATATATGCGTTCAATAGGGGTGTTGAACGAAATGGCAAGGCCACAGCTTTCATTAAACCTTTTCGATATATTTATCGATAAATGAGTTATCGGTCAAAATGTGGTTCCCGCGAAACCTTGATATATGCGTTCAATATGGGTGTCGAACGAAAGGGCAAGGCCACAGCTTTCATTTAAACTTTTCGATATTTAGATATATTTATCGATAAATGAGTTATCGGTCAAAATGTGGTTCCCACAAAACCTTGATATATGCGTTCAATATGGGTGTTAAACGAAGGGGCAAGGCCACAGCTTTCATTTAAACTTTTCGGTATTTCGATATATTTATCGGTAAATGAGTTATCGGTCAAATAAGGTTCCCACAAAACCTTGATATATGCGTTCAATATGGGTGTTAAACGAAGGGGCAAGGCCACAGCTTTCATTTGAACTTTTCGATATTTCGATATATTTATCAATAAATGAGTTATCGGTAAAAATGTGGTTCCCGCGAAACCTTGATATATGCGTTCAATATGGGTGTCGAACGAAAGGGCAAGGCCACAGCTTTCATTTAAACTTTTCGATATTTAGATATATTTATCGATAAATGAGTTATCGGTCAAAATGTGGTTCCCACAAAACCTTGATATATGCGTTCAATATGGGTGTCGAACGAAAGGGCAAGGCCACAGCTTTCATTAAACCTTTTCGATATATTTATCGATAAATGAGTTATCGGTCAAAATGTGGTTCCCGCGAAACCTTGATATATGCGTTCAATATGGGTGTCGAACGAAAGGGCAAGGCCACAGCTTTCATTTAAACTTTTCGATATTTAGATATATTTATCGATAAATGAGTTATCGGTCAAAATGTGGTTCCCACAAAACCTTGATATATGCGTTCAATATGGGTGTCAAACGAAAGGGCAAGGCCACAGCTTTCATTTAAACTTTTCGATATTTAGATATATTTATCGATAAATGAGTTATCGGTCAAAATGTGGTTCCTACAAAACCTTGATATATGCGTTCAATATGGGTGTTAAACGAAGGGGCAAGGCCACAGCTTTCATTTAAACTTTTCGGTATTTCGATATATTTATCGGTAAATGAGTTATCGGTCAAATAAGGTTCCCACAAAATCTTGATATATGCGTTCAAAATGGGTGTCAAACGAAAGGGCAAGGCCACAGCTTTCATCTGATCTTTTCTATATTTCGATATATTTATCGATAAATGAGTTATCGATCAAAATGTGGTTCCCACAAAACCTTGATATATGCGTTCAATATGGGTGTTAAACGAAAGGGCAAGGCCACAGCTTTCTTCTGAACCTCTCGATATTTCGATATATTTATCGATAAATGCCTTTTCGGCGAAAATGTGATTCTCGCAAAACCTTGATATATGCGTTCAATATGGGTGTTAAACGAAAGGGCAAGGCCACAGCTTTCATTTAAACTTTTCGATATTTAGATATATTTGTCAATAAATGCGTTATCGGTCAAAATGTGGTTCCTGCGAAACCTTGACATATGCGTTCAATATGGGTGTCAAACGAAAGGGAAGGCCACAGTTTTCGTCTGAACTTTTCGATATTTCGATATACTTATCGATAAATGAGTTATCGGTCAAAATGTTGTTCCCACAAAACCTTGATATATGCGTTCAATATGGGTGTTAAACGAACGGGGAAGCCCACAGCTTTCATATGAACCTCTCGATATTTCGATATATTTATCGGTGAAAATGTGATTCTCGCATAACCTTGATATATGAGTTTAATATGGGTGTCAAACGAAAGGGAAGGCCACAGTTTTCGTCTGAACTTTTCGAAATTTCGATATATTTATCGATAAATCAGCTATCGGTCAAAATGTGGTTCCCGCAAAACCTTGATATATGAGTTCAATATGGGTGTCAAACGAAAGGGAAGGCCACAGTTTTCATTTGAACTTCTCGATATTTCGATATATTTATCGATAAATCAGCTATCGGTCAAAATGTGGTTCCCGCAAAACCTTGATATATGAGTTCAATATGGGTGTCAAACGAAAGGGCAAGGCCACAGCTTTCATTTGAACCTCTCGATATTTTGATATATTTATCGATAAATGCGTTATCGGTGAAATTGTGATTCTCGCAAAACCTTGATATATGCGTTCAATATGGGTGTTAAACGAAGGGGCAGGGCTTCGTTTGAAGTTTTCGATATTTCGATATATTTATCAATAAATGAGTTATCGGTAAAAATGTGGTTCCCGCGAAACCTTGATATATGCGTTCAATATGGGTGTCGAACGAAAGGGCAAGGCCACAGCTTTCATTTAAACTTTTCGATATTTAGATATATTTATCGATAAATGAGTTATCGGTCAAAATGTGGTTCCCACAAAACCTTGATATATGCGTTCAATATGGGTGTTAAACGAAGGGCATGGCCACAGCTTTCGTTTGAACCTCTCGATATTTCGATATATTTATCGGTGAAAATGTGGTTCCCGCAAAACCTTGATATATGATTTCAATATGGGTGTTAAACGAAAGGGCAAGGCCACAGCTTTCATTTGAACCTCTCGATATTTCGAGATATTTATCGACAAATGCGTTATCGGTGAAATTGTGATTCTCGCAAAACCTTGATATATGCGTTCAATATGGGTGTCAAACGAAAGGGCAAGGCCACAGCTTTCAATTAAACTTTTCGATATTTCGATATATTTATCGATAAATGAGTTATCGGTCAAAATGTGGGTCCCGCGAAACCTTGATATATGCGTTCAATATGGGTGTTAAACGAAATGGCAAGGCCCCAGCTTTCATTTAAACTTTTCGATATTTCGATATATTTATCGATAAATGATTCATCGGTCAAAATGTGGTGTCCACAAAACCTTGATATATGAGTTCAATATGGCTGTCAATCGAAATGGAAGGCCACAGCTTTATTTAAACTTTTCGATATTTCGATATATTTATCGATAAATGAGTCATCGGTGAAAATGTGGTTCCCGCAAAACCTTGATATATGAGTTCAATATGGGTGTCAAACGAAAGGGAAGGCCACAGCTTTCGTCTGAACTTTTCGATATTTCGATATATTTATCGATAAATGAGTTCTCGGTCAAAATGTGGTTCCCACAAAACCTCGATATATGCGTTTAATATGGGTGTTAAACGAACGGGCAAGGCCACAGCTTTCATTTGAATGTGTCGATATTTCGATATATTATCGATAAATGCGTTATCGGTGAAAATATGATTCTCGCAAAACCTTGAAATATTAGTTCAATATGGGTGTTAAACGAAAGGGGAAGGCCACAACTTTCATTTAAACTTTTCGATATTTAGATATATTTATCGATAAATGAGTTATCGGTCAAAATGTGGTTCCCACAAAACCTTGATATATGCGTTCAATATGGGTGTTAAACGAACGGGCAAGCCCACAGCTTTCATATGAACCTCTCGATATTTCGATATATTTATCGGTGAAAATGTGATTCTCGCATAACCTTGATATATGAGTTTAATATGGGTGTCAAACGAAAGGGCAAGGCCACAGCTTTCATCTGATCTTTTCTATATTTCGATATATTTATCGATAAATGAGTTATCGGTCAAAATGTGGTTCCCACAAAACCTTGATATATGCGTTCAATATGGGTGTTAAACGAAAGGGCAAGGCCACAACTTTCATTTAAACTTTTCGATATTTAGATATATTTATCGATAAATGAGTTATCGGTCAAAATGTGGTTCCCACAAAACCTTGATATATGCGTTCAATATGGGTGTTAAACGAACGGGCAAGCCCACAGCTTTCATATGAACCTCTCGATATTTCGATATATTTATCGGTGAAAATGTGATTCTCGCATAACCTTGATATATGAGTTCAATATGGGTGTTAAACGAAAGGGCAAGGCCACAGCTTTCTTTTGAACCTCTCGATATTTCGATATATTTATCGATAAATGCCTTTTCGGTCAAAATGTGGTTCCTGCGAAACCTTGATATATGCGTTCAATATGGGTGTTAAACGAAAGGGCAAGGCCACAGCTTTCATTTAAACTTTTCGATATTTAGATATATTTGTCAATAAATGCCTTTTCGGTCAAAATGTGGTTCCTGCGAAACCTTGACATATGCGTTCAATATGGGTGTCAAACGAAAGGGAAGGCCACAGCTTTCATATGAACCTCTCGATATTTCGATATATTTATCGGTGAAAATGTGATTCTCGCATAACCTTGATATATGCGTTCAATATGGGTGTTAAACGAAAGGGCATGGCCACAGCTTTCTTTTGAACCTCTCGATATTTCGATATATTTATCGATAAATGCCTTTTCGGTCAAAATGTGGTTCCTGCGAAACCTTGACATATGCGTTCAATATGGGTGTCAAACGAAAGGGAAGGCCACAGTTTTCGTCTGAACTTTTCGATATTTCGATATATTTATCGATAAATGAGTTATCGGTCAAAATGTTGTTCCCACAAAACCTTGATATATGCGTTCAATATGGGTGTTAAACGAACGGGGAAGCCCACAGCTTTCATATGAACCTCTCGATATTTCGATATATTTATCGGTGAAAATGTGATTCGCGCATAACCTTGATATATGAGTTTAATATGGGTGTCAAACGAGAGGGAAGGCCACAGTTTTCATCTGAACTTTTCGATATTTCGATATATTTATCGATAAATCAGCTATCGGTCAAAATGTGGTTCCCGCAAAACCTTGATATATGAGTTCAATATGGGTGTCAAACGAAAGGGCAACGCCACAGCTTTCATTTGAACCTCTCGATATTTTGATATATTTATCGATAAATGCGTTATCGGTGAAATTGTGATTCTCACAAAACCTTGATATATGCGTTCAATATGGGTGTTAAACGAAGGGGCAAGGCCACAGCTTTCAATTAAACTTTTAGATATTTCGATATATTTATCGATAAATGCGTTAGCGGTGAAAATTTTATTCTCGCAAAACCTTGATATATGCGTTCAATATGGGTGTTAAACGAAAGGGAAGGCAACAGCTTTCATTTGAACCTCTCGATATTTCGATATATTTATCGATAAATGAGTTATCGGTCAAAATGTGGTTCCCACAAAACCTTGATATATGCGTTCAATATGGGTGTTAAACGAAGGGGCAAGGCCACAGCTTTCAATTAAACTTTTCGATATTTCGATATATTTATCGATAAATGCGTTATCGGTGAAATTGTTATCGGTGAAATTGTGATTCTCGCAAAACCTTGATATATGCGTTCAATATGGGTGTCAAACGAAAGGGCAAGGTCACAGCTTTCTTTTGAACCTCTCGATATTTCGATATATTTATCGATAAATGCGTTATCGGTGAAATCGTGATTCTAGCAAAACCTTGATATATGCGGTCAATATGGGTGTCAAATGAAAGGGCAAGGCCACAGCTTTCATTTGAACCTCTCGATATTTCGAGATATTTATCGATAAATGCGTTATCGGTGAAATTGTGATTCTCGCAAAACCTTGATATATGCGTTCAATATGGGTGTCAAACGAAAGGGCAAGGCCACAGCTTTCAATTAAACTTTTCGATATTTCGATATATTTATCTATAAATGAGTTATCGGTCAAAATGTGGTTCCCACAAAACCTTGATATATGCGTTTAATATGGGTGTTAAACGAAAGGGCAAGGCCACAGCTTTCTTTTGAACCTCTCGATATTTCGATATATTTATCGATAAATGCCTCTTCGGCGAAAATGTGATTCTCGCAAAACCTTGATATATGCGTTCAATATGGGTGCTAAACGAAGGGGCCAGGCCACAGCTTTCAATTAAACTTTTCGATATTTCGATATATTTATCGATAAATGCGTTATCGGTGAAATTGTGATTCTCGCAAAACCTTGATTTATGCGTTCAATATGGGTGTCAAACGAAAGGGAAGCCCACAGTTTTCGTCTGAACTTTTCGATATTTCGATATATTTATCGATAAATGAGTTATCGGTCAAAATGTGGTTCCCACAAAACCTTGATATATGCGTTTAATATGGGTGTTAAACGAAAGGGCAAGGCCACAGCTTTCTTTTGAACCTCTCGATATTTCGATATATTTATCGATAAATGCCTCTTCGGCGAAAATGTGATTCTCGCAAAACCTTGATATATGCGTTCAATATGGGTGTTAAACGAACGGGGAAGCCCACAGCTTTCATATGAACCTCTCGATATTTCGATATATTTATCGGTGAAAATGTAATTCTCGCATAACCTTGATATATGAGTTTAATATGGGTGTCAAACGAAAGGGAAGGCCACAATTTTCATTTGAACTTCTCGATATTTCGATATATTTATCGATAAATCAGCTATCGGTCAAAATGTGGTTCCCGCAAAACCTTGATATATGAGTTCAATATGGGTGTCAAACGAAAGGGCAAGGCCACAGCTTTCATTTGAACCTCTCGATATTTTGATATATTTATCGATAAATGCGTTATCGGTGAAATTGTGATTCTCACAAAACCTTGATATATGCGTTCAATATGGGTGTTAAACGAAGGGGCAAGGCCACAGCTTTCAATTAAACTTTTCGATATTTCGATATATTTATCGATAAATGCGTTATCGGTGAAAATTTTATTCTCGCAAAACCTTGATATATGCGTTCAATATGGGTGTTAAACGAAAGGGAAGGCAACAGCTTTCATTTGAACCTCTCGATATTTCGATATATTTATCGATAAATGAGTTATCGGTCAAAATGTGGTTCCCACAAAACCTTGATATATGCGTTCAATATGGGTGTTAAACGAAGGGGCAAGGCCACAGCTTTCAATTAAACTTTTCGATATTTCGATATATTTATCGATAAATGCGTTATCGGTGAAATTGTGATTCTCGCAAAACCTTGATATATGCGTTCAATATGGGTGTCAAACGAAAGGGCAAGGCCACAGCTTTCATTTGAACCTCTCGATATTTTGATATATTTATCGATAAATGCGTTATCGGTGAAATTGTAATTCTCGCAAAACCTTGATATATGCGTTCAATATGGGTGTCAAACGAAAGGGAAGCCCACAGTTTTCGTCTGAACTTTTCGATATTTAGATATATTTATCGATAAATGAGTTATCGGGCAAAATGCGGTTTCCACAAAACCTTGATATATGCGCTCAATATGGGTGTTAAACGAAAGGGCAAGCCCACAGCTTTCATTTGAACCACTCGATATTTCGATATATTTATCGCTGAAAATGTGGTTCCCGCAAAACCTTGATATATGATTTCAATATGGGTGTTAAACGAAAGGGCAAGACCACAGCTTTCAATTAAACTTTTCGATATTTCGATATATTTATCGATAAATGCGTTATCGGTGAAATTGTGATTCTCGCAAAACCTTGATATATGCGTTCAATATGGGTGTCAAACGAAAGGGCAAGGCCACAGCTTTCATTTGAACCTCTCGATATTTTGATATATTTATCGATAAATGCGTTATCGGTGAAATTGTAATTCTCGCAAAACCTTGATATATGCGTTCAATATGGGTGTCAAACGAAAGGGCAAGGCCACAGCTTTCAATTAAACTTTTCGATATTTCGATATATTCATCGATAAATGAGTTATCGGTCAAAATGTGGTTCCCACAAAACCTTGATATATGCGTTCAATATGGGTGTTAAACGAAGGGGCAAGGCCACAGCTTTCAATTAAACTTTTCGATATTTCGATATATTTATCGATAAATGCGTTATCGGTGAAATTGTGATTCTCGCAAAACCTTGATTTATGCGTTCAATATGGGTGTCAAACGAAAGGGAAGCCCACAGTTTTCGTCTGAACTTTTCGATATTTAGATATATTTATCGATAAATGAGTTATCGGGCAAAATGCGGTTTCCACAAACCCTTGATATATGCGCTCAATATGGGTGTTAAACGAAGGGGCAAGGCCACAGCTTTCAATTAAACTTTTCGATATTTCGATATATTTATCGATAAATGCGTTATCGGTGAAATTGTGATTCTCGCAAAACCTTGATTTATGCGTTCAATATGGGTGTCAAACGAAAGGGAAGCCCACAGTTTTCGTCTGAACTTTTCGATATTTAGATATATTTATCGATAAATGAGTTATCGGGCAAAATGCGGTTTCCACAAAACCTTGATATATGCGTTCAATATGGGTGTCAAACGAAAGGGCAAGGCCACAGCTTTCAATTAAACTTTTCGATATTTCGATATATTCATCGATAAATGAGTTATCGGTCAAAATGTGGTTCCCGCAAAACCTTGATATATGCGTTCAATATGGGTGTTAAACGAAGGGGCAAGGCCACAGCTTTCAATTAAACTTTTCGATATTTCGATATATTTATCGATAAATGCGTTATCGGTGAAATTGTGATTCTCGCAAAACCTTGATTTATGCGTTCAATATGGGTGTCAAACGAAAGGGAAGGCCACAGTTTTCCTCTGAACTTTTCGATATTTCGAGATATTTATCGATAAATGCGTTATCGGTGAAATTGTGATTCTCGCAAAACCTTGATATATGCGTTCAATATGGGTGTCAACCGAAAGGGCAAGGCCACAGCTTTCATTTGAACCTCTCGATATTTCGAGATATTTATCGATAAATGCGTTATCGGTGAAATTGTGATTCTCGCAAAACCTTGATATATGCGTTCAATATGGGTGTCAAACGAAAGGGCAAGGCCACAGCTTTCAATTAAACTTTTCGATATTTCGATATATTCATCGATAATTGAGTTATCGGTCAAAATGTGGTTCCCACAAAACCTTGATATATGCGTTCAATATGGGTGTTAAACGAAGGGGCAAGGCCACAGCTTTCAATTAAACTTTTCGATATTTCGATATATTTATCGATAAATGCGTTATCGGTGAAATTGTGATTCTCGCAAAACCTTGATTTATGCGTTCAATATGGGTGTCAAACGAAAGGGAAGCCCACAGTTTTCGTCTGAACTTTTCGATATTTAGATATATTTATCGATAAATGAGTTATCGGGCAAAATGCGGTTTCCACAAAACCTTGATATATGCGCTCAATATGGGTGTTAAACGAAAGGGCAAGCCCACAGCTTTCATTTGAACCACTCGATATTTCGATATATTTATCGCTGAAAATGTGGTTCCCGCAAAACCTTGATATATGATTTCAATATGGGTGTTAAACGAAAGGGCAAGACCACAGCTTTCATTTGAACTTTTCGATATTTCGATATATTTATCAATAAATGCGTTATCGGTCAAAATGTGGTTCCCGCGAAACCTTGATATATGCGTTCAATATGGGTGTCAAACGAAAGGGAAGCCCAGAGTTTTCGTCTGAACTTTTCGATATTTAGATATATTTATCGATGAATGCGTTATCGGTCAAACTGTGGTTCCCACGAAACCTTGATATATGCGTTCAATATGGGTGTCAAACGAAAGGGAAGGCCACAGTTTTCCTCTGAACTTTTCGATATTTAGATATATTTATCAATAAATGAGTTATCGGTAAAAATGTGGTTCCCGCGAAACCTTGATATATGCATTCAATATGGGTGTTAAACGAAAGGGCAAGGCCACAGCTTTCAATTAAACTTTTCGATATTTCGATATATTCATCGATAAATGAGTTATCGGTCAAAATGTGGTTCCCACAAAACCTTGATATATGCGTTCAATATGGGTGTTAAACGAAGGGGCAAGGCCACAGCTTTCAATTAAACTTTTCGATATTTCGATATATTTATCGATAAATGCGTTATCGGTGAAATTGTGATTCTCGCAAAACCTTGATTTATGCGTTCAATATGGGTGTCAAACGAAAGGGAAGGCCACAGTTTTCCTCTGAACTTTTCGATATTTCGAGATATTTATCGATAAATGCGTTATCGGTGAAAATTTTATTCTCGCAAAACCTTGATATATGCGTTCAGTATGGGTGTTAAACGAAAGAGAAGGCAACAGCTTTCATTTGAACCTCTCGATATTTCGATATATTTATCGATAAATGCGTTATCGGTGAAATTGTGATTCTCGCAAAACCTTGATATATGCGTTCGATATGGGTGTCAAACGAAAGGGCAAGGGCCACAGCTTTCAATTAAACTTTTCGATATTTCGATATATTTATCGATAAATGAGTTATCGGTCAAAATGTGGGTCCCGCGAAACCTTGATATATGCGTTCAATATGGGTGTTAAACGAAAGGGAAGGCCACAGCCTTCATTTAAACTTTTCGATATTTCGATATATTTATCGATAAATGATTCATCGGTCAAAATGTGGTGTCCACAAAACCTTGATATATGAGTTCAATATGGCTGTCAATCGAAAGGGAAGGCCACAGCTTTATTTAAACTTTTCGATATTTCGATATATTTATCGATAAATGAGTCATCGGTGAAAATGTGGTTCCCGCAAAACCTTGATATATGAGTTCAATATGGGTGTCAAACGAAAGGGAAGGCCACAGCTTTCGTCTGAACGTTTCGATATTTCGATATATTTATCGATAAATGAGTTCTCGGTCAAAATGTGGTTCCCACAAAACCTCGATATATGCGTTTAATATGGGTGTTAAACGAACGGGCAAGGCCACAGCTTTCATTTGAATGTGTCGATATTTCGATATATTATCGATAAATGCGTTATCGGTGAAAATATGATTCTCGCAAAACCTTGAAATATTAGTTCAATATGGGTGTTAAACGAAAGGGGAAGGCCACAACTTTCATTTAAACTTTTCGATATTTAGATATATTTATCGATAAATGAGTTATCGGTCAAAATGTGGTTCCCACAAAACCTTTATATATGCGTTCAATAGGGGTGTTGAACGAAATGGCAAGGCCACAGCTTTCATTAAACCTTTTCGATATATTTATCGATAAATGAGTTATCGGTCAAAATGTGGTTCCCGCGAAACCTTGATATATGCGTTCAATATGGGTGTCGAACGAAAGGGCAAGGCCACAGCTTTCATTTAAACTTTTCGATATTTAGATATATTTATCGATAAATGAGTTATCGGTAAAAATGTGGTTCCCACAAAACCTTGATATATGCGTTCAATATGGGTGTTAAACGAAGGGGCAAGGCCACAGCTTTCATTTAAACTTTTCGGTATTTCGATATATTTATCGGTAAATGAGTTATCGGTCAAATAAGGTTCCCACAAAACCTTGATATATGCGTTCAATATGGGTGTTAAACGAAGGGGCAAGGCCACAGCTTTCATTTGAACTTTTCGATATTTCGATATATTTATCAATAAATGAGTTATCGGTAAAAATGTGGTTCCCGCGAAACCTTGATATATGCGTTCAATATGGGGTGTCGAACGAAAGGGCAAGGCCACAGCTTTCATTTAAACTTTTCGATATTTAGATATATTTATCGATAAATGAGTTATCGGTCAAAATGTGGTTCCCAAAAAACCTTGATATATGCGTTCAATATGGGTGTCGAACGAAAGGGCAAGGCCACAGCTTTCATTAAACCTTTTCGATATATTTATCGATAAATGAGTTATCGGTCAAAATGTGGTTCCCGCGAAACCTTGATATATGCGTTCAATATGGGTGTCAAACGAAAGGGCAAGGCCACAGCTTTCATTTAAACTTTTCGATATTTAGATATATTTATCGATAAATGAGTTATCGGTCAAAATGTGGTTCCCACAAAACCTTGATATATGCGTTCAATATGGGTGTCAAACGAAAGGGCAAGGCCACAGCTTTCATTTAAACTTTTCGATATTTAGATATATTTATCGATAAATGAGTTATCGGTCAAAATGTGGTTCCTACAAAACCTTGATATATGCGTTCAATATGGGTGTTAAACGAAGGGGCAAGGCCACAGCTTTCATTTAAACTTTTCGGTATTTCGATATATTTATCGGTAAATGAGTTATCGGTCAAATAAGGTTCCCACAAAATCTTGATATATGCGTTCAAAATGGGTGTCAAACGAAAGGGCAAGGCCACAGCTTTCATCTGATCTTTTCTATATTTCGATATATTTATCGATAAATGAGTTATCGATCAAAATGTGGTTCCCACAAAACCTTGATATATGCGTTCAATATGGGTGTTAAACGAAAGGGCAAGGCCACAGCTTTCTTCTGAACCTCTCGATATTTCGATATATTTATCGATAAATGCCTTTTCGGCGAAAATGTGATTCTCGCAAAACCTTGATATATGCGTTCAATATGGGTGTTAAACGAAAGGGCAAGGCCACAGCTTTAATTTAAACTTTTCGATATTTAGATATATTTGTCAATAAATGCGTTATCGGTCAAAATGTGGTTCCTGCGAAACCTTGACATATGCGTTCAATATGGGTGTCAAACGAAAGGGAAGGCCACAGTTTTCGTCTGAACTTTTCGATATTTCGATATACTTATCGATAAATGAGTTATCGGTCAAAATGTTGTTCCCACAAAACCTTGATATATGCGTTCAATATGGGTGTTAAACGAACGGGGAAGCCCACAGCTTTCATATGAACCTCTCGATATTTCGATATATTTATCGGTGAAAATGTGATTCTCGCATAACCTTGATATATGAGTTTAATATGGGTGTCAAACGAAAGGGAAGGCCACAGTTTTCGTCTGAACTTTTCGAAATTTCGATATATTTATCGATAAATCAGCTATCGGTCAAAATGTGGTTCCCGCAAAACCTTGATATATGAGTTCAATATGGGTGTCAAACGAAAGGGAAGGCCACAGTTTTCATTTGAACTTCTCGATATTTCGATATATTTATCGATAAATCAGCTATCGGTCAAAATGTGGTTCCCGCAAAACCTTGATATATGAGTTCAATATGGGTGTCAAACGAAAGGGCAAGGCCACAGCTTTCATTTGAACCTCTCGATATTTTGATATATTTATCGATAAATGCGTTATCGGTGAAATTGTGATTCTCGCAAAACCTTGATATATGCGTTCAATATGGGTGTTAAACGAAGGGGCAGGGCTTCGTTTGAAGTTTTCGATATTTCGATATATTTATCAATAAATGAGTTATCGGTAAAAATGTGGTTCCCGCGAAACCTTGATATATGCGTTCAATATGGGTGTCAAACGAAAGGGCAAGGCCACAGCTTTCATTTAAACTTTTCGATATTTAGATATATTTATCGATAAATGAGTTATCGGTCAAAATGTGGTTCCCACAAAACCTTGATATATGCGTTCAATATGGGTGTTAAACGAAGGGCATGGCCACAGCTTTCGTTTGAACCTCTCGATATTTCGATATATTTATCGGTGAAAATGTGGTTCCCGCAAAACCTTGATATATGATTTCAATATGGGTGTTAAACGAAAGGGCAAGGCCACAGCTTTCATTTGAACCTCTCGATATTTCGAGATATTTATCGATAAATGCGTTATCGGTGAAATTGTGATTCTCGCAAAACCTTGATATATGCGTTCAATATGGGTGTCAAACGAAAGGGCAAGGCCACAGCTTTCAATTAAACTTTTCGATATTTCGATATATTTATCGATAAATGAGTTATCGGTCAAATGTGGGTCCCGCGAAACCTTGATATATGCGTTCAATATGGGTGTTAAACGAAATGGCAAGGCCCCAGCTTTCATTTAAACTTTTCGATATTTCGATATATTTATCGATAAATGATTCATCGGTCAAAATGTGGTGTCCACAAAACCTTGATATATGAGTTCAATATGGCTGTCAATCGAAATGGAAGGCCACAGCTTTAATTAAACTTTTCGATATTTCGATATATTTATCGATAAATGAGTCATCGGTGAAAATGTGGTTCCCGCAAAACCTTGATATATGAGTTCAATATGGGTGTCAAACGAAAGGGAAGGCCACAGCTTTCATCTGAACTTTTCGATATTTCGATATATTTATCGATAAATGAGTTCTCGGTCAAAATGTGGTTCCCACAAAACCTCGATATATGCGTTTAATATGGGTGTTAAACGAACGGGCAAGGTCACAGCTTTCATTTGAATGTGTCGATATTTCGATATATTATCGATAAATGCGTTATCGGTGAAAATATGATTCTCGCAAAACCTTGAAATATTAGTTCAATATGGGTGTTAAACGAAAGGGGAAGGCCACAACTTTCATTTAAACTTTTCGATATTTAGATATATTTATCGATAAATAAGTTATCGGTCAAAATGTGGTTCCCACAAAACCTTGATATATGCGTTCAATATGGGTGTTAAACGAACGGGCAAGCCCACAGCTTTCATATGAACCTCTCGATATTTCGATATATTTATCGGTGAAAATGTGATTCTCGCATAACCTTGATATATGAGTTTAATATGGGTGTCAAACGAAAGGGCAAGGCCACAGCTTTCATCTGATCTTTTCTATATTTCGATATATTTATCGATAAATGAGTTATCGGTCAAAATGTGGTTCCCACAAAACCTTGATATATGCGTTCAATATGGGTGTTAAACGAAAGGGCAAGGCCACAACTTTCATTTAAACTTTTCGATATTTAGATATATTTATCGATAAATGAGTTATCGGTCAAAATGTGGTTCCCACAAAACCTTGATATATGCGTTCAATATGGGTGTTAAACGAACGGGCAAGCCCACAGCTTTCATATGAACCTCTCGATATTTCGATATATTTATCGGTGAAAATGTGATTCTCGCATAACCTTGATATATGAGTTCAATATGGGTGTTAAACGAAAGGGCAAGGCCACAGCTTTCTTTTGAACCTCTCGATATTTCGATATATTTATCGATAAATGCCTTTTCGGTCAAAATGTGGTTCCTGCGAAACCTTGATATATGCGTTCAATATGGGTGTTAAACGAAAGGGCAAGGCCACAGCTTTCATTTAAACTTTTCGATATTTAGATATATTTGTCAATAAATGCCTTTTCGGTCAAAATGTGGTTCCTGCGAAACCTTGATATATGCGTTCAATATGGGTGTTAAACGAAAGGGCAAGGCCACAGCTTTCATTTAAACTTTTCGATATTTAGATATATTTGTCAATAAATGCCTTTTCGGTCAAAATGTGGTTCCTGCGAAACCTTGACATATGCGTTCAATATGGGTGTCAAACGAAAGGGAAGGCCACAGCTTTCATATGAACCTCTCGATATTTCGATATATTTATCGGTGAAAATGTGATTCTCGCATAACCTTGATATATGCGTTCAATATGGGTGTTAAACGAAAGGGCATGGCCACAGCTTTCTTTTGAACCTCTCGATATTTCGATATATTTATCGATAAATGCCTTTTCGTCAAAATGTGGTTCCTGCGAAACCTTGACATATGCGTTCAATATGGGTGTCAAACGAAAGGGAAGGCCACAGTTTTCGTCTGAACTTTTCGATATTTCGATATATTTATCGATAAATCAGCTATCGGTCAAAATGTGGTTCCCGCAAAACCTTGATATATGAGTTCAATATGGGTGTCAAACGAAAGGGCAACGCCACAGCTTTCATTTGAACCTCTCGATATTTAGATATATTTATCGATAAATAAGTTATCGGTCAAAATGTGGTTCCCACAAAACCTTGATATATGCGTTCAATATGGGTGTTAAACGAACGGGCAAGCCCACAGCTTTCATATGAACCTCTCGATATTTCGATATATTTATCGGTGAAAATGTGATTCTCGCATAACCTTGATATATGAGTTTAATATGGGTGTCAAACGAAAGGGCAAGGCCACAGCTTTCATCTGATCTTTTCTATATTTCGATATATTTATCGATAAATGAGTTATCGGTCAAAATGTGGTTCCCACAAAACCTTGATATATGCGTTCAATATGGGTGTTAAACGAAAGGGCAAGGCCACAACTTTCATTTAAACTTTTCGATATTTAGATATATTTATCGATAAATGAGTTATCGGTCAAAATGTGGTTCCCACAAAACCTTGATATATGCGTTCAATATGGGTGTTAAACGAACGGGCAAGCCCACAGCTTTCATATGAACCTCTCGATATTTCGATATATTTATCGGTGAAAATGTGATTCTCGCATAACCTTGATATATGAGTTCAATATGGGTGTTAAACGAAAGGGCAAGGCCACAGCTTTCTTTTGAACCTCTCGATATTTCGATATATTTATCGATAAATGCCTTTTCGGTCAAAATGTGGTTCCTGCGAAACCTTGATATATGCGTTCAATATGGGTGTTAAACGAAAGGGCAAGGCCACAGCTTTCATTTAAACTTTTCGATATTTAGATATATTTGTCAATAAATGCCTTTTCGGTCAAAATGTGGTTCCTGCGAAACCTTGATATATGCGTTCAATATGGGTGTTAAACGAAAGGGCAAGGCCACAGCTTTCATTTAAACTTTTCGATATTTAGATATATTTGTCAATAAATGCCTTTTCGGTCAAAATGTGGTTCCTGCGAAACCTTGACATATGCGTTCAATATGGGTGTCAAACGAAAGGGAAGGCCACAGCTTTCATATGAACCTCTCGATATTTCGATATATTTATCGGTGAAAATGTGATTCTCGCATAACCTTGATATATGCGTTCAATATGGGTGTTAAACGAAAGGGCATGGCCACAGCTTTCTTTTGAACCTCTCGATATTTCGATATATTTATCGATAAATGCCTTTTCGTCAAAATGTGGTTCCTGCGAAACCTTGACATATGCGTTCAATATGGGTGTCAAACGAAAGGGAAGGCCACAGTTTTCGTCTGAACTTTTCGATATTTCGATATATTTATCGATAAATCAGCTATCGGTCAAAATGTGGTTCCCGCAAAACCTTGATATATGAGTTCAATATGGGTGTCAAACGAAAGGGCAACGCCACAGCTTTCATTTGAACCTCTCGATATTTTGATATATTTATCGATAAATGAGTTATCGGTCAAAATGTTGTTCCCACAAAACCTTGATATATGCGTTCAATATGGGTGTTAAACGAACGGGGAAGCCCACAGCTTTCATATGAACCTCTCGATATTTCGATATATTTATCGGTGAAAATGTGATTCGCGCATAACCTTGATATATGAGTTTAATATAGGTGTCAAACGAGAGGGAAGGCCACAGTTTTCATCTGAACTTTTCGATATTTCGATATATTTATCGATAAATCAGCTATCGGTCAAAATGTGGTTCCCGCAAAACCTTGATATATGAGTTCAATATGGGTGTCAAACGAAAGGGCAACGCCACAGCTTTCATTTGAACCTCTCGATATTTTGATATATTTATCGATAAATGCGTTATCGGTGAAATTGTGATTCTCACAAAACCTTGATATATGCGTTCAATATGGGTGTTAAACGAAGGGGCAAGGCCACAGCTTTCAATTAAACTTTTAGATATTTCGATATATTTATCGATAAATGCGTTAGCGGTGAAAATTTTATTCTCGCAAAACCTTGATATATGCGTTCAATATGGGTGTTAAACGAAAGGGATGGCAACAGCTTTCATTTGAACCTCTCGATATTTCGATATATTTATCGATAAATGAGTTATCGGTCAAAATGTGGTTCCCACAAAACCTTGATATATGCGTTCAATATGGGTGTTAAACGAAGGGGCAAGGCACCAGCTTTCAATTAAACTTTTCGATATTTCGATATATTTATCGATAAATGCGTTATCGGTGAAATTGTGATTCTCGCAAAACCTTGATATATGCGTTCAATATGGGTGTCAAACGAAAGGGCAAGGTCACAGCTTTCATTTGAAGCTCTCGATATTTTGATATATTTATCGATAAATGCGTTATCGGTGAAATCGTGATTCTAGCAAAACCTTGATATATGCGGTCAATATGGGTGTCAAATGAAAGGGCAAGGCCACAGCTTTCATTTGAACCTCTCGATATTTCGAGATATTTATCGATAAATGCGTTATCGGTGAAATTGTGATTCTCGCAAAACCTTGATATATGCGTTCAATATGGGTGTCAAACGAAAGGGCAAGGCCACAGCTTTCAATTAAACTTTTCGATATTTCGATATATTTATCGATAAATGAGTTATCGGTCAAAATGTGGTTCCCACAAAACCTTGATATATGCGTTCAATATGGGTGTTAAACGAAGGGGCAAGGCCACAGCTTTCAATTAAACTTTTCGATATTTCGATATATTTATCGATAAATGCGTTATCGGTGAAATTGTGATTCTCGCAAAACCTTGATTTATGCGTTCAATATGGGTGTCAAACGAAAGGGAAGCCCACAGTTTTCGTCTGAACTTTTCGATATTTCGATATATTTATCGATAAATGAGTTATCGGTCAAAATGTGGTTCCCACAAAACCTTGATATATGCGTTCAATATGGGTGTTAAACGAAAGGGCAAGGCCACAGCTTTCTTTTGAACCTCTCGATATTTCGATATATTTATCGATAAATGCCTCTTCGGCGAAAATGTGATTCTCGCAAAACCTTGATATATGCGTTCAATATGGGTGTTAAACGAACGGGGAAGCCCACAGCTTTCATATGAACCTCTCGATATTTCGATATATTTATCGGTGAAAATGTAATTCTCGCATAACCTTGATATATGAGTTTAATATGGGTGTCAAACGAAAGGGAAGGCCACAATTTTCATTTGAACTTCTCGATATTTCGATATATTTATCGATAAATCAGCTATCGGTCAAAATGTGGTTCCCGCAAAACCTTGATATATGAGTTCAATATGGGTGTCAAACGAAAGGGCAAGGCCACAGCTTTCATTTGAACCTCTCGATATTTTGATATATTTATCGATAAATGCGTTATCGGTGAAATTGTGATTCTCACAAAACCTTGATATATGCGTTCAATATGGGTGTTAAACGAAGGGGCAAGGCCACAGCTTTCAATTAAACTTTTAGATATTTCGATATATTTATCGATAAATGCGTTAGCGGTGAAAATTTTATTCTCGCAAAACCTTGATATATGCGTTCAATATGGGTGTTAAACGAAAGGGATGGCAACAGCTTTCATTTGAACCTCTCGATATTTCGATATATTTATCGATAAATGAGTTATCGGTCAAAATGTGGTTCCCACAAAACCTTGATATATGCGTTCAATATGGGTGTTAAACGAAGGGGCAAGGCCACAGCTTTCAATTAAACTTTTCGATATTTCGATATATTTATCGATAAATGCGTTATCGGTGAAATTGTGATTCTCGCAAAACCTTGATATATGCGTTCAATATGGGTGTCAAACGAAAGGGCAAGGCCACAGCTTTCATTTGAACCTCTCGATATTTTGATATATTTATCGATAAATGCGTTATCGGTGAAATTGTAATTCTCGCAAAACCTTGATATATGCGGTCAATATGGGTGTCAAACGAAAGGGCAAGGCTACAGCTTTCATTTGAACCTCTCGATATTTCGAGATATTTATCGATAAATGCGTTATCGGTGAAATTGTGATTTTCGCAAAACCTTGATATATGCATTCAATATGGGTGTCAAACGAAAGGGCAAGGCCACAGCTTTCAATTAAACTTTTCGATATTTCGATATATTTATCGATAAATGAGTTATCGGTCAAACTGTGGTTCCCACAAAACCTTGATATATGCGTTCAATATGGGCGTTAAACGAATTGGCAAGGCCACAGCTTTCAATTAAACTTTTCGGTATTTCGATATATTTATCGATAAATGCGTTATCGGTGAAATTGTGATTCTCGCAAAACCTTGATATATGCGTTCAATATGGGTGTCAAACGAAAGGGAAGCCCACAGTTTTCGTCTGAACTTTTCGATATTTAGATATATTTATCGATAAATGAGTTATCGGGCAAAATGCGGTTTCCACAAAACCTTGATATATGCGCTCAATATGGGTGTTAAACGAAAGGGCAAGCCCACAGCTTTCATTTGAACCTCTCGATATTTCGATATATTTACCGGTGAAAATGTGGTTCCCGCAAAACCTTGATATATGCGTTCAATATGGGCGTTAAACGAAGGGGCAAAGGCACAGTAAATAGTAAATTTCAATTAAACTTTTCGGTATTTCGATATATTTATCGATAAATGCGTTATCGGTGAAATTGTGATTCTCGCAAAACCTTGATTTATGCGTTCAATATGGGTGTTAAACGAAAGGGCAAGCCCACAGCTTTCATTTGAACCTCTCGATATTTCGATATATTTACCGGTGAAAATGTGGTTCCCGCAAAACCTTGATATATGATTTCAATATGGGTGTTAAACGAAAGGGCAAGGCCACAGCTTTCAATTAAACTTTTCGATATTTCGATGTATTTATCGATAAATGCGTTATCGGTGAAATTGTGATTCTCGCAAAACCTTGATATATGCGTTCAATATGGGTGTCAAACGAAAGGGCAAGGCCACAGCTTTCATTTGAACCTCTCGATATTTCGAGATATTTATCGATAAATGCGTTATCGGTGAAATTGTGATTCTCGCAAAACCTTGATATATGCGTTCAATATGGGTGTCACACGAAAGGGCAAGGCCACAGCTTTCAATTAAACTTTTCGATATTTCGATATATTTATCGATAAATGAGTTATCGGTCAAAATGTGGGTCCCGCGAAACCTTGATATATGCGTTCAATATGGGTGTTAAACGAAATGGCAAGGCCCCAGCTTTCATTTAAACTTTTCGATATTTCGATATATCGGTCAAAATGTGGATCCCACAAAACCTTGATATATGCGTTCAACATGGGTGTTAAACGAAAGGGAAGGCCACAGCCTTCATTTAAACTTTTCGATATTTCGATATATTTATCGATAAATGATTCATCGGTCAAAATGTGGTGTCCACAAAACCTTGATATATGAGTTCAATATGGCTGTCAATGGAAAGGGAAGGCCACAGCTTTATTTAAACTTTTCGATATTTCGATATATTTATCGATAAATGAGTCATCGGTGAAATTGTGGTTCCCGCAAAACCTTGATATATGAGTTCAATATGGGTGTCAAACGAAAGGGAAGGCCACAGCTTTCGTCTGAACTTTTCGATATTTCGATATAGTTATCGATAAATGAGTTCTCGGTCAAAATGTGGTTCCCACAAAACCTCGATATATGCGTTTAATATGGGTGTTAAACGAACGGGCAAGGCCACAGCTTTCATTTGAATGTGTCGATATTTCGATATATTATCGATAAATGCGTTATCGGTGAAATTATGATTCTCGCAAAACCTTGAAATATTAGTTCAATATGGGTGTTAAACGAAAGGGGAAGGCCACAACTTTCATTTAAACTTTTCGATATTTAGATATATTTATCGATAGATGAGTTATCGGTCAAAATGTGGTTCCCACAAAACCTTGATATATGCGTTCAATATGGGTGTTAATCGAACGGGCAAGCCCACAGCTTTCATATGAACCTCTCGATATTTCGATATATTTATCGGTGAAAATGTGATTCTCGCATAACCTTGATATATGAGTTTAATATGGGTGTCAAACGAAAGGGCAAGGCCACAGCTTTCATCTGATCTTTTCTATATTTCGATATATTTATCGATAAATGAGTTATCGGTCAAAATGTGGTTCCCACAAAACCTTGATATATGCGTTCAATATGGGTGTTAAACGAAAGGGCAAGGCCACAGCTTTCTTTTGAACCTCTCGATATTTCAATATATTTATCGATCAATGCCTTTTCGGCGAAAATGTGATTCTCGCAAAAGCTTTATATATGCGTTCAATACGGGTGTTGAACGAAATGGCAAGGCCACAGCTTTCATTAAACCTTTTCGATATATTTATCGATAAATGAGTTATCGGTCAAAATGTGGTTCCCACAAAACCTTGATATATGCGTTCAATATGGGTGTTAAACGAACGGGCAAGCCCACAGCTTTCATATGAACCTCTCGATATTTCGATATATTTATCGGTGAAAATGTGATTCTCGCATAACCTTGATATATGAGTTTAATATGGGTGTCAAACGAAAGGGCAAGGCCACAGCTTTCATCTGATCTTTTCTATATTTCGATATATTTATCGATAAATGCGTTATCGGTGAAATTGTGATTCTCACAAAACCTTGATATATGCGTTCAATATGGGTGTTAAACGAAGGGGCAAAGCCACAGCTTTCAATTAAACTTTTCGATATTTCGATATATTTATCGATAAATGAGTTATCGGTGAAATTGTGATTCTCGCAAAACCTTGATATATGCATTCAATATGGGTGTCAAACGAAAGGGCAAGGCCACAGCTTTCAATTAAACTTTTCGATATTTCGATATATTTATCGATAAATGAGTTATCGGTCAAAATGTGGTTCCCACAAAACCTTGATATATGCGTTCAATATGGGCGTTAAACGAAGGGGCAAGGCCACAGCTTTCAATTAAACTTTTCGGTATTTCGATATATTTATCGATAAATGCGTTATCGGTGAAATTGTGATTCTCGCAAAACCTTGATATATGCATTCAATATGGGTGTCAAACGAAAGGGCAAGGCCACAGCTTTCATTTGAACCTCTCGATATTTTGATATATTTATCGATAAATGCGTTATCGGTGAAATTGTGATTCTCGCAAAACCTTGATATATGCGGTCAATATGAGTGTCAAACGAAAGGGCAAGGCCACAGCTTTCATTTGAACCTCTCGATATTTCGAGATATTTATCGATAAATGCGTTATCGGTGAAATTGTGATTCTCGCAAAACCTTGATATATGCATTCAATATGGGTGTCAAACGAAAGGGCAAGGCCACAGCTTTCAATTAAACTTTTCGATATTTCGATATATTTATCGATAAATGAGTTATCGGTCAAAATGTGGTTCCCACAAAACCTTGATATATGCGTTCAATATGGGTGTTAAACGAAGGGGCAAGGCCACAGCTTTCAATTAAACTTTTCGATATTTCGATATATTTATCGATAAATGCGTTATCGGTGAAAATTTTATTCTCGCAAAACCTTGATATATGCGTTCAATATGGGTGTTAAACGAAAGGGAAGGCAACAGCTTTCATTTGAACCTCTCGATATTTCGATATATTTATCGATAAATGAGTTATCGGTCAAAATGTGGTTCCCACAAAACCTTGATATATGCGTTCAATATGGGTGTTAAACGAAGGGGCAAGGCCACAGCTTTCAATTAAACTTTTCGGTATTTCGATATATTTATCGATAAATGCGTTATCGGTGAAATTGTGATTCTCGCAAAACCTTGATATATGCGTTCAATATGGGTGTCAAACGAAAGGGCAAGGCCACAGCTTTCATTTGAACCTCTCGATATTTCGAGATATTTATCGATAAATGCGTTATCGGTGAAATTGTGATTCTCGCAAAACCTTGATATATGCATTCAATATGGGTGTCAAACGAAAGGGCAAGGCCACAGCTTTCAATTAAACTTTTCGATATTTCGATATATTTATCGATAAATGAGTTATCGGTCAAAATGTGGTTCCCACAAAACCTTGATATATGCGTTCAATATGGGCGTTAAACGAAGGGGCAAGGCCACAGCTTTCAATTAAACTTTTCGGTATTTCGATATATTTATCGATAAATGCGTTATCGGTGAAATTGTGATTCTCGCAAAACCTTGATATATGCATTCAATATGGGTGTCAAACGAAAGGGCAAGGCCACAGCTTTCATTTGAACCTCTCGATATTTTGATATATTTATCGATAAATGCGTTATCGGTGAAATTGTGATTCTCGCAAAACCTTGATATATGCGGTCAATATGAGTGTCAAACGAAAGGGCAAGGCCACAGCTTTCATTTGAACCTCTCGATATTTCGAGATATTTATCGATAAATGCGTTATCGGTGAAATTGTGATTCTCGCAAAACCTTGATATATGCGTTCAAGTCAAACGAAAGGGCAAGGGCCACAGCTTTCAATTAAACCTTTCGATATTTCGATATATTTATCGATAAATGAGTTATCGGTCAAAATGTGGGTCCCGCGAAACCTTGATATATGCGTTCAATATGGGTGTTAAACGAAATGGCAAGGCCCCACCTTTCATTTAAACTTTGGATATTTCGATATATCGGTCAAAATGTGGATCCCACAAAACCTTGATATATGCGTTCAATATGGGTGCTAAACGAAAGGGAAGGCCACAGCCTTCATTTAAACTTTTCGATATTTCGATATATTTATCGATCACCGATTCATCTTTCAAAATGTGGTGTCCACAAAACCTTGATATATGAGTTCAATATGGCTGTCAATCGAAAGGGAAGGCCACAGCTTTATTTAAACTTTTCGATATTTCGATATATTTATCGATAAATGAGTCATCGGTGAAAATGTGGATCCCGCAAAACCTTGATATATGAGATTCAATATGGGTGTCAAACGAAAGGGAAGGCCACAGCTTTCGTCTGAACTTTTCGATATTTCGATATATTTATCGATAAATGAGTTTCTCGTCAAAATGTGGTTCCCACAAAACCTCGATATATGCGTTTTAATATGGGTGTTAAACGAACGGGCAAGGCCACAGCTTTCATTTGAATGTGTCGATAATTTCGATATATTATCGATAAATGCGTTAGCGGTGAAATATGATTCTCGCCAAAACCTTGAAATATTAGTTCAATATGGGTGTTAAACGAAAGGGAAGGCCACAACTTTCATTTAAACTTTTCGATATTTAGATATATTTATCGATAAATGAGTTATCGGTCAAAATGTGGTTCCCACAAAACCTTTATATATGCGTTCAATATGGGTGTTGAACGAAATGGCAAGGCCACAGGCTTTCATTAAACCTTTTCGATATATTTATCGATAAATGAGTTATCGGTCAAATGTGGTTCCCACAAAACCTTGATATATGCGTTCAATATGGGTGTTAAACGAACGGGCAAGCCACAGCTTTCATATGAACCTCTCGATATTTCGATATATTTATCGGTGAAATGTGATTCTCGCATAACCTTGATATATGAGTTTAATATGGGTTGTTAACGAAAGGGCAAGGCCACAGTTTTCATTTAAACTTTTCGATATTTAGATATATTTGTCAATAAATGCGTTATCGGTCAAAATGTGGTTCCTGCGAAACCTTGACATATGCGTTCAATATGGGTGTCAAACGAAAGGGAAGGCCACAGTTTTCGTCTGAACTTTCGATATTTCGATATATTTATCGATAAATGAGTTATCGGTCAAAAATGTTGTTCCCACAAAACCTTGATATATGCGTTCAATATGGGTGTTAAACGAACGGGGAAGCCCACAGCTTTGATATGAACCTCTCGATATTTCGATATATTTATCGGTGAAAATGTGATTCTCGCATAACCTTGATATATGAGTTTAATATGGGTGTCAAACGAAAGGGAAGGCCACAGTTTTCTTCTGAACTTTTCGATATTTCGATATATTTATCGATAAATCAGCTATCGGTCAAAATGTGGTTCCCGCAAAACCTTGATATATGAGTTCAATATGGGTGTCAAACGAAAGGGAAGGCCACAGTTTTCATTTGAACTTCTCGATATTTCGATATATTTATCGATAAATCAGCTAGCGGTCAAAATGTGGTTCCCGCAAAACCTTGATATATGAGTTCAATATGGGTGTCAAACGAAAGGGCAAGGCCACAGCTTTCATTTGAACTTTTCGGTATTTCGATATATTTATCGATAAATGCGTTATCGGTGAAATTGTGATTCTCGCAAAACCTTGATATATGCGTTCAATATGGGTGTCAAACGAAAGGGCAAGGCCACAGCTTTCATTTGAACCTCTCGATATTTTGATATATTTATCGATAAAATGCGTTATCGGTGAAATTGTGATTCTCGCAAAACCTTGATATATGCATTCAATATGGGTGTCAAACGAAGGGCAAGGCCACAGCTTTCATTTGAACCTCTCGATATTTTGATATATTTATCGATAAATGCGTTATCGGTGAAATTGTGATTCTCGCAAAACCTTGATATATGCGTTCAATATGGGTGTCAAACGAAAGGGGCAAGGCCACAGCTTTCGTTTGAACTTCTCGATATTTTGATATATTTATCGATAAATTGCGTTATCGGTGAAATTGTGATTCTCGCAAAACCTTGATATATGCGGTCAATATGAGTGTCAAACGAAAGGGCAAGGCCACAGCTTTCAATTAAAACTTTCGATATTTCGATATATAAATAGATAAATGAGTTATCGGTCAAAATGTGGTTCCCACAAAACCTTGGATATATGCGTTCAATATGGGTGTTAAACGAAGGGGCAAGGCCACAGCTTTCAATTAAACTTTTCGGTATTTCGATATATTTATCGATAAATGCGTTATCGGTGAAATTGTGATTCTCGCAAAACCTTGATATATGCGTTCAATATGGGTGTCAAACGAAAGGGCAAGGCCACAGCTTTCATTTGAACCTCTCGATATTTTGATATATTTATCGATAAATGCGTTATCGGTGAAATTGTGATTCTCGCAAAACCTTGATATATGCATTCAATATGGGTGTCAAACGAAAGGGCAAGGCCACAGTTTTCATTTAAACTTTTCGATATTTAGATATATTTGTCAATAAATGCGTTATCGGTCAAAATGTGGTTCCTGCGAAACCTTGACATATGCGTTCAATATGGGTGTCAAACGAAAGGGAAGGCCACAGTTTTCGTCTGAACTTTTCGATATTTCGATATATTTATCGATAAATGAGTTATCGGTCAAAATGTGGTTCCCACAAAACCTTGATAATATGCGTTCAATATGGGTGTTAAACGAACGGGCCAAGCCCACAGCTTTCATATGAACCTCTCGATATTTCGATATATTTATCGGTGAAAATGTGATTCTCGCATAACCTTGATATATGAGTTTAATATGGGTGTTAAACGAAAGGGCAAGGCCACAGTTTTCATTTAAACTTTTCGATATTTAGATATATTTGTCAATAAATGCGTTATCGGTCAAAATGTGGTTCCTGCGAAACCTTGACATATGCGTTCAATATGGGTGTCAAACGAAAGGGAAGGCCACAGTTTTCGTCTGCACTTTTCGATATTTCGATATATTTATCGATAAATGAGTTATCGGTCAAAATGTTGTTCCCACAAAACCTTGATATATGCGTTCAATATGGGTGTTAAACGAACGGGGAAGCCCACAGCTTTGATATGAACCTCTCGATATTTCGATATATTTATCGGTGAAAATGTGATTCTCGCATAACCTTGATATATGAGTTTAATATGGGTGTCAAACGAAAGGGAAGGCCACAGTTTTCTTCTGAACTTTTCGATATTTCGATATATTTATCGATAAATCAGCTATCGGTCAAAATGTGGTTCCCGCAAAACCTGATATATGAGTTCAATATGGGTGTCAAACGAAAGGGAAGGCCACAGTTTTCATTTGAACTTCTCGATATTTCGATATATTTATCGATAAATCAGCTAGCGGTCAAAATGTGGTTCCCGCAAAACCTTGATATATGAGTTCAATATGGTGTCAAACGAAAGGGCAAGGCCACAGCTTTCATTTGAAGTTTTCGATATTTCGATATATTTATCGATAAATGCGTTATCGGTGAAATTGTGATTCTCGCAAAACCTTGATATATGCGTTCAATATGGGTGTCAAACGAAAGGGCAAGGCCACAGCTTTCATTTGAACCTCTCGATATTTTGATATATTTATCGATAAATGCGTTATCGGTGAAATTGTGATTCTCGCAAAACCTTGATATATGCATTCAATATGGGTGGTCAAACGAAAGGGCAAGGCCACAGCTTTCATTTGAACCTCTCGATATTTTGATATATTTATCGATAAATGCGTTATCGGTGAAATTGTGATTCTCGCAAAACCTTGATATATGCGTTCATATGGGTGTCAAACGAAAGGGCAAGGCCACAGCTTTCATTTGAACTTCTCGATATTTCGATATATTTATCGATAAATGCGTTATCGGTGAAATTGTGATTCTCGCAAAACCTTGATATATGCGGTCAATATGAGTGTCAAACGAAAGGGCAAGGCCACAGCTTTCAATTAAACTTTTCGATATTTCGATATATTTATCGATAAATGAGTTATCGGTCAAAATGTGGTTCCCACAAAACCTTGATATATGCGTTCAATATGGGTGTTAAACGAAGGGGCAAGGCCACAGCTTTCAATTAAACTTTTCGGTATTTCGATATATTTATCGATAAATGCGTTATCGGTGAAATTGTGATTCTCGCAAAACCTTGATATATGCGTTCAATATGGGTGTCAAACGAAAGGGCAAGGCCACAGCTTTCATTTGAACCTCTCGATATTTTGATATATTTATCGATAAATGCGTTATCGGTGAAATTGTGATTCTCGCAAAACCTTGATATATGCATTCAATATGGGTGTCAAACGAAAGGGCAAGGCCACAGCTTTCAATTAAACTTTTCGATATTTCGATATATTTATCGATAAATGAGTTATCGGTCAAAATGTGGTTCCCACAAAACCTTGATATATGCGTTCAATATGGGTGTTAAACGAAGGGGCAAGGCCACAGCTTTCAATTAAACTTTTCGGTATTTCGATATATTTTATCGATAACTGCGTTATCGGTGAAATTGTGATTCTCGCAAAACCTTGATATATGCGTTCAATATGGGTGTCAAACGAAAGGGCAAGGCCACAGCTTTCATTTGAACCTCTCGATATTTTGATATATTTATCGATAAATGCGTTATCGGTGAAATTGTGATTCTCGCAAAACCTTGATATATGCATTCAATATGGGTGTCAAACGAAAGGGCAAGGCCACAGCTTTCAATTAAACTTTTCGATATTTCGATATATTTATCGATAAATGAGTTATCGGTCAAAATGTGGTTCCCACAAAACCTCGATATATGCGTTTAATATGGGTGTTAAACGAACGGGCAAGGCCACAGCTTTCATTTGAATGTGTCGATATTTCGATATATTATCGATAAATGCGTTAGCGGTGAAAATATGATTCTCGCAAAACCTTGAAATATTAGTTCAATATGGGTGTTAAACGAAAGGGGAAGGCCACAACTTTCATTTAAACTTTTCGATATTTAGATATATTTATCGATAAATGAGTTATCGGTCAAAATGTGGTTCCCACAAAACCTTTATATATGCGTTCAATATGGGTGTTGAACGAAATGGCAAGGCCACAGCTTTCATTAAACCTTTTCGATATATTTATCGATAAATGAGTTATCGGTCAAAATGTGGTTCCCACAAAACCTTGATATATGCGTTCAATATGGGTGTTAAACGAACGGGCAAGCCCACAGCTTTCATATGAACCTCTCGATATTTCGATATATTTATCGGTGAAAATGTGATTCTCGCATAACCTTGATATATGAGTTTAATATGGGTGTTAAACGAAAGGGCAAGGCCACAGTTTTCATTTAAACTTTTCGATATTTAGATATATTTGTCAATAAATGCGTTATCGGTCAAAATGTGGTTCCTGCGAAACCTTGACATATGCGTTCAATATGGGTGTCAAACGAAAGGGAAGGCCACAGTTTTCGTCTGAACTTTTCGATATTTCGATATATTTATCGATAAATGAGTTATCGGTCAAAATGTTGTTCCCACAAAACCTTGATATATGCGTTCAATATGGGTGTTAAACGAACGGGGAAGCCCACAGCTTTGATATGAACCTCTCGATATTTCGATATATTTATCGGTGAAAATGTGATTCTCGCATAACCTTGATATATGAGTTTAATATGGGTGTCAAACGAAAGGGAAGGCCACAGTTTTCTTCTGAACTTTTCGATATTTCGATATATTTATCGATAAATCAGCTATCGGTCAAAATGTGGTTCCCGCAAAACCTTGATATATGCGTTCAATATGGGTGTCAAACGAAAGGGCAAGGCCACAGCTTTCATTTGAACCTCTCGATATTTTGATATATTTATCGATAAATGCGTTATCGGTGAAATTGTGATTCTCGCAAAACCTTGATATATGCATTCAATATGGGTGTCAAACGAAAGGGCAAGGCCACAGCTTTCATTTGAACCTCTCGATATTTTGATATATTTATCGATAAATGCGTTATCGGTGAAATTGTGATTCTCGCAAAACCTTGATATATGCGTTCAATATGGGTGTCAAACGAAAGGGCAAGGCAACAGCTTTCATTTGAACTTCTCGATATTTTGATATATTTATCGATAAATGCGTTATCGGTGAAATTGTGATTCTCGCAAAACCTTGATATATGCGGTCAATATGAGTGTCAAACGAAAGGGCAAGGCCACAGCTTTCAATTAAACTTTTCGATATTTCGATATATTTATCGATAAATGAGTTATCGGTCAAAATGTGGTTCCCACAAAACCTTGATATATGCGTTCAATATGGGTGTTAAACGAAGGGGCAAGGCCACAGCTTTCAATTAAACTTTTCGGTATTTCGATATATTTATCGATAAATGCGTTATCGGTGAAATTGTGATTCTCGAAAAACCTTGATATATGCGTTCAATATGGGTGTCAAACGAAAGGGCAAGGCCACAGCTTTCATTTGAACCTCTCGATATTTTGATATATTTATCGATAAATGCGTTATCGGTGAAATTGTGATTCTCGCAAAACCTTGATATATGCATTCAATATGGGTGTCAAACGAAAGGGCAAGGCCACAGCTTTCATTTGAACCTCTCGATATTTCGATATATTTATCGATAAATGAGTTATCGGTCAAAATGTGGTTCCCACAAAACCTTGATATATGCGTTCAATATGGGTGTTAAACGAAGGGGCAAGGCCACAGCTTTCAATTAAACTTTTCGGTATTTCGATATATTTATCGATAAATGCGTTATCGGTGAAATTGTGATTCTCGCAAAACCTTGATATATGCGTTCAATATGGGTGTCAAACGAAAGGGCAAGGCCACAGCTTTCATTTGAACCTCTCGATATTTTGATATATTTATCGATAAATGCGTTATCGGTGAAATTGTGATTCTCGCAAAACCTTGATATATGCATTCAATATGGGTGTCAAACGAAAGGGCAAGGCCACAGCTTTCATTTGAACCTCTCGATATTTTGATATATTTATCGATAAATGCGTTATCGGTGAAATTGTGATTCTCGCAAAACCTTGATATATGCGGTCAATATGAGTGTCAAACGAAAGGGCAAGGCCACAGCTTTCATTTGAACCTCTCGATATTTCGAGATATTTATCGATAAATGAGTTATCGGTCAAAATGTGGTTCCCACAAAACCTTGATATATGCGTTCAATATGGGTGTTAAACGAAGGGGCAAGGCCACAGCTTTCAATTAAACTTTTCGGTATTTCGATATATTTATCGATAAATGCGTTATCGGTGAAATTGTGATTCTCGCAAAACCTTGATATATGCGTTCAATATGGGTGTCAAACGAAAGGGCAAGGCCACAGCTTTCATTTGAACCTCTCGATATTTCGATATATTTATCGATAAATGAGTTATCGGTCAAAATGTGGTTCCCACAAAACCTTGATATATGCGTTCAATATGGGTGTTAAACGAAGGGGCAAGGCCACAGCTTTCAATTAAACTTTTCGGTATTTCGATATATTTATCGATAAATGCGTTATCGGTGAAATTGTGATTCTCGCAAAACCTTGATATATGCGTTCAATATGGGTGTCAAACGAAAGGGCAAGGCCACAGCTTTCATTTGAACCTCTCGATATTTTGATATATTTATCGATAAATGCGTTATCGGTGAAATTGTGATTCTCGCAAAACCTTGATATATGCATTCAATATGGGTGTCAAACGAAAGGGCAAGGCCACAGCTTTCAATTAAACTTTTCGATATTTCGATATATTTATCGATAAATGAGTTATCGGTCAAAATGTGGTTCCCACAAAACCTTGATATATGCGTTCAATATGGGTGTTAAACGAAGGGGCAAGGCCACAGCTTTCAATTAAACTTTTCGATATTTCGATATATTTATCGATAAATGCGTTATCGGTGAAAATTTTATTCTCGCAAAACCTTGATATATGCGTTCAATATGGGTGTTAAACGAAAGGGAAGGCAACAGCTTTCATTTGAACCTCTCGATATTTCGATATATTTATCGATAAATGAGTTATCGGTCAAAATGTGGTTCCCACAAAACCTTGATATATGCGTTCAATATGGGTGTTAAACGAAGGGGCAAGGCCACAGCTTTCAATTAAACTTTTCGGTATTTCGATATATTTATCGATAAATGCGTTATCGGTGAAATTGTGATTCTCGCAAAACCTTGATATATGCGTTCAATATGGGTGTCAAACGAAAGGGCAAGGCCACAGCTTTCATTTGAACCTCTCGATATTTCGAGATATTTATCGATAAATGCGTTATCGGTGAAATTGTGATTCTCGCAAAACCTTGATAAATGCATTCAATATGGGTGTCAAACGAAAGGGCAAGGCCACAGCTTTCAATTAAACTTTTCGATATTTCGATATATTTATCGATAAATGAGTTATCGGTCAAAATGTGGTTCCCACAAAACCTTGATATATGATTTCAATATGGGCGTTAAACGAAGGGGCAAGGCCACAGCTTTCAATTAAACTTTTCGGTATTTCGATATATTTATCGATAAATGCGTTATCGGTGAAAATTTTATTCTCGCAAAACCTTGATATATGCGTTCAATATGGGTGTTAAACGAAAGGGAAGGCAACAGCTTTCATTTGAACCTCTCGATATTTCGATATATTTATCGATAAATGAGTTATCGGTCAAAATGTGGTTCCCACAAAACCTTGATATATGCGTTCAATATGGGTGTTAAACGAAGGGGCAAGGCCACAGCTTTCAATTAAACTTTTCGGTATTTCGATATATTTATCGATAAATGCGTTATCGGTGAAATTGTGATTCTCGCAAAACCTTGATATATGCATTCAATATGGGTGTCAAACGAAAGGGCAAGGCCACAGCTTTCATTTGAACCTCTCGATATTTTGATATATTTATCGATAAATGCGTTATCGGTGAAATTGTGATTCTCGCAAAACCTTGATATATGCGGTCAATATGAGTGTCAAACGAAAGGGCAAGGCCACAGCTTTCATTTGAACCTCTCGATATTTCGAGATATTTATCGATAAATGCGTTATCGGTGAAATTGTGATTCTCGCAAAACCTTGATATATGCATTCAATATGGGTGTCAAACGAAAGGGCAAGGCCACAGCTTTCATTTGAACCTCTCGATATTTCGATATATTTATCGATAAATGAGTTATCGGTCAAAATGTGGTTCCCACAAAACCTTGATATATGCGTTCAATATGGGTGTTAAACGAAGGGGCAAGGCCACAGCTTTCAATTAAACTTTTCGGTATTTCGATATATTTATCGATAAATGAGTTATCGGTCAAAATGTGGTTCCCACAAAACCTTGATATATGATTTCAATATGGGCGTTAAACGAAGGGGCAAGGCCACAGCTTTCAATTAAACTTTTCGGTATTTCGATATATTTATCGATAAATGCGTTATCGGTGAAAATTTTATTCTCGCAAAACCTTGATATATGCGTTCAATATGGGTGTCAAACGAAAGGGCAAGGCCACAGCTTTCATTTGAACCTCTCGATATTTCGATATATTTATCGATAAATGAGTTATCGGTCAAAATGTGGTTCCCACAAAACCTTGATATATGATTTCAATATGGGCGTTAAACGAAGGGGCAAGGCCACAGCTTTCAATTAAACTTTTCGGTATTTCGATATATTTATCGATAAATGCGTTATCGGTGAAAATTTTATTCTCGCAAAACCTTGATATATGCGTTCAATATGGGTGTCAAACGAAAGGGCAAGGCCACAGCTTTCATTTGAACCTCTCGATATTTCGATATATTTATCGATAAATGAGTTATCGGTCAAATTGTGATTCTCGCAAAACCTTGATATATGCGTTCAATATGGGTGTCAAACGAAAGGGCAAGGCCACAGCTTTCATTTGAACCTCTCGATATTTCGAGATATTTATCGATAAATGCGTTATCGGTGAAATTGTGATTCTCGCAAAACCTTGATAAATGCATTCAATATGGGTGTCAAACGAAAGGGCAAGGCCACAGCTTTCAATTAAACTTTTCGATATTTCGATATATTTATCGATAAATGAGTTATCGGTCAAAATGTGGTTCCCACAAAACCTTGATATATGATTTCAATATGGGCGTTAAACGAAGGGGCAAGGCCACAGCTTTCAATTAAACTTTTCGGTATTTCGATATATTTATCGATAAATGCGTTATCGGTGAAATTGTGATTCTCGCAAAACCTTGATATATGCATTCAATATGGGTGTCAAACGAAAGGGCAAGGCCACAGCTTTCATTTGAACCTCTCGATATTTTGATATATTTATCGATAAATGCGTTATCGGTGAAATTGTGATTCTCGCAAAACCTTGATATATGCGGTCAATATGAGTGTCAAACGAAAGGGCAAGGCCACAGCTTTCATTTGAACCTCTCGATATTTCGAGATATTTATCGATAAATGCGTTATCGGTGAAATTGTGATTCTCGCAAAACCTTGATATATGCGTTCAATATGGGTGTCAAACGAAAGGGCAAGGCCACAGCTTTCAATTAAACTTTTCGATATTTCGATATATTTATCGATAAATGAGTTATCGGTCAAAATGTGGGTCCCGCGAAACCTTGATATATGCGTTCAATATGGGTGTTAAACGAAATGGCAAGGCCCCAGCTTTCATTTAAACTTTTGGATATTTCGATATATCGGTCAAAATGTGGATCCCACAAAACCTTGATATATGCGTTCAATATGGGTGTTAAACGAAAGGGAAGGCCACAGCCTTCATTTAAACTTTTCAATATTTCGATATATTTATCGATAAACGATTCATCGGTCAAAATGTGGTGTCCACAAAACCTTGATATATGAGTTCAATATGGCTGTCAATCGAAAGGGAAGGCCACAGCTTTATTTAAACTTTTCGATATTTCGATATATTTATCGATAAATGAGTCATCGGTGAAAATGTGGTTCCCGCAAAACCTTGATATATGAGTTCAATATGGGTGTCAAACGAAAGGGAAGGCCACAGCTTTCGTCTGAACTTTTCGATATTTCGATATATTTATCGATAAATGAGTTCTCGGTCAAAATGTGGTTCCCACAAAACCTCGATATATGCGTTTAATATGGGTGTTAAACGAACGGGCAAGGCCACAGCTTTCATTTGAATGTGTCGATATTTCGATATATTATCGATAAATGCGTTAGCGGTGAAAATATGATTCTCGCAAAACCTTGAAATATTAGTTCAATATGGGTGTTAAACGAAAGGGGAAGGCCACAACTTTCATTTAAACTTTTCGATATTTAGATATATTTATCGATAAATGAGTTATCGGTCAAAATGTGGTTCCCACAAAACCTTTATATATGCGTTCAATATGGGTGTTGAACGAAATGGCAAGGCCACAGCTTTCATTAAACCTTTTCGATGTATTTATCGATAAATGAGTTATCGGTCAAAATGTGGTTCCCACAAAACCTTGATATATGCGTTCAATATGGGTGTTAAACGAACGGGCAAGCCCACAGCTTTCATATGAACCTCTCGATATTTCGATATATTTATCGGTGAAAATGTGATTCTCGCATAACCTTGATATATGAGTTTAATATGGGTGTTAAACGAAAGGGCAAGGCCACAGTTTTCATTTAAACTTTTCGATATTTAGATATATTTGTCAATAAATGCGTTATCGGTCAAAATGTGGTTCCTGCGAAACCTTGACATATGCGTTCAATATGGGTGTCAAACGAAAGGGAAGGCCACAGTTTTCGTCTGAACTTTTCGATATTTCGATATATTTATCGATAAATGAGTTATCGGTCAAAATGTTGTTCCCACAAAACCTTGATATATGCGTTCAATATGGGTGTTAAACGAACGGGGAAGCCCACAGCTTTGATATGAACCTCTCGATATTTCGATATATTTATCGGTGAAAATGTGATTCTCGCATAACCTTGATATATGAGTTTAATATGGGTGTCAAACGAAAGGGAAGGCCACAGTTTTCTTCTGAACTTTTCGATATTTCGATATATTTATCGATAAATCAGCTATCGGTCAAAATGTGGTTCCCGCAAAACCTTGATATATGAGTTCAATATGGGTGTTAAACGAAGGGGCAAGGCCACAGCTTTCATTTAAACTTTTGGATATTTCGATATATCGGTCAAAATGTGGATCCCACAAAACCTTGATATATGCGTTCAATATGGGTGTCAAACGAAAGGGCAAGGCCACAGCTTTCATTTGAACCTCTCGATATTTCGATATATTTATCGATAAATGAGTTATCGGTCAAAATGTGGTTCCCACAAAACCTTGATATATGCGTTCAATATGGGTGTTAAACGAAGGGGCAAGGCCACAGCTTTCAATTAAACTTTTCCGTATTTCGATATATTTATCGATAAATGCGTTATCGGTGAAATTGTGATTCTCGCAAAACCTTGATATATGCGTTCAATATGGGTGTCAAACGAAAGGGCAAGGCCACAGCTTTCAACTAAACTTTTCGATATTTCGATATATTTATCGATAAATGAGTTATCGGTCAAAATGTGGTTCCCACAAAACCTTGATATATGCGTTCAATATGGGCGTTAAACGAAGGGGCAAGGCCACAGCTTTCAATTAAACTTTTCGGTATTTCGATATATTTATCGATAAATGCGTTATCGGTGAAATTGTGATTCTCGCAAAACCTTGATATAGGCGTTCAATATGGGTGTTAAACGAAAGGGAAGGCAACAGCTTTCATTTGAACCTCTCGATATTTTGATATATTTATCGATAAATGCGTTATCGGTGAAATTGTGATTCTCGCAAAACCTTGATATATGCATTCAATATGGGTGTCAAACGAAAGGGCAAGGCCACAGCTTTCAACTAAACTTTTCGATATTTCGATATATTTATCGATAAATGAGTTATCGGTCAAAATGTGGTTCCCACAAAACCTTGATATATGCGTTCAATATGGGCGTTAAACGAAGGGGCAAGGCCACAGCTTTCAATTAAACTTTTCGGTATTTCGATATATTTATCGATAAATGCGTTATCGGTGAAATTGTGATTCTCGCAAAACCTTGATATATGCGTTCAATATGGGTGTCAAACGAAAGGGCAAGGCCACAGCTTTCATTTGAACCTCTCGATATTTCGAGATATTTATCGATAAATGCGTTATCGGTGAAATTGTAATTCTCGCAAAACCTTGATATATGCATTCAATATGGGTGTCAAACGAAAGGGCAAGGCCACAGCTTTCAATTAAACTTTTCGATATTTCGATATATTTATCGATAAATGCGTTATCGGTGAAAATTTTATTCTCGCAAAACCTTGATATAGGCGTTCAATATGGGTGTTAAACGAAAGGGAAGGCAACAGCTTTCATTTGAACCTCTCGATATTTCGATATATTTATCGATAAATGAGTTATCGGTCAAAATGTGGTTCCCACAAAACCTTGATATATGCGTTCAATATGGGTGTTAAACGAAGGGGCAAGGCCACAGCTTTCAATTAAACTTTTCGGTATTTCGATATATTTATCGATAAATGCGTTATCGGTGAAATTGTGATTCTCGCAAAACCTTGATATATGCGTTCAATATGGGTGTCAAACGAAAGGGCAAGGCCACAGCTTTCATTTGAACCTCTCGATATTTCGAGATATTTATCGATAAATGCGTTATCGGTGAAATTGTAATTCTCGCAAAACCTTGATATATGCATTCAATATGGGTGTCAAACGAAAGGGCAAGGCCACAGCTTTCAATTAAACTTTTCGATATTTCGATATATTTATCGATAAATGAGTTATCGGTCAAAATGTGGTTCCCACAAAACCTTGATATATGCGTTCAATATGGGCGTTAAACGAAGGGGCAAGGCCACAGCTTTCAATTAAACTTTTCGGTATTTCGATATATTTATCGATAAATGCGTTATCGGTGAAATTGTGATTCTCGCAAAACCTTGATATATGCATTCAATATGGGTGTCAAACGAAAGGGCAAGGCCACAGCTTTCATTTGAACCTCTCGATATTTTGATATATTTATCGATAAATGCGTTATCGGTGAAATTGTGATTCTCGCAAAACCTTGATATATGCGGTCAATATGAGTGTCAAACGAAAGGGCAAGGCCACAGCTTTCATTTGAACCTCTCGATATTTCGAGATATTTATCGATAAATGCGTTATCGGTGAAATTGTGATTCTCGCAAAACCTTGATATATGCGTTCAATATGGGTGTCAAACGAAAGGGCAAGGCCACAGCTTTCAATTAAACTTTTCGATATTTCGATATATTTATCGATAAATGAGTTATCGGTCAAAATGTGGGTCCCGCGAAACCTTGATATATGCGTTCAATATGGGTGTTAAACGAAATGGCAAGGCCCCAGCTTTCATTTAAACTTTTGGATATTTCGATATATCGGTCAAAATGTGGATCCCACAAAACCTTGATATATGCGTTCAATATGGGTGTTAAACGAAAGGGAAGGCCACACTTCATTTAAACTTTTCGATATTTCGATATATTTATCGATAAACGATTCATCGGTCAAAATGTGGTGTCCACAAAACCTTGATATATGAGTTCAATATGGCTGTCAATCGAAAGGGAAGGCCACAGCTTTATTTAAACTTTTCGATATTTCGATATATTTATCGATAAATGAGTCATCGGTGAAAATGTGGTTCCCGCAAAACCTTGATATATGAGTTCAATATGGGTGTCAAACGAAAGGGAAGGCCACAGCTTTCGTCTGAACTTTTCGATATTTCGATATATTTATCGATAAATGAGTTCTCGGTCAAAATGTGGTTCCCACAAAACCTCGATATATGCGTTTAATATGGGTGTTAAACGAACGGGCAAGGCCACAGCTTTCATTTGAATGTGTCGATATTTCGATATATTATCGATAAATGCGTTAGCGGTGAAAATATGATTCTCGCAAAACCTTGAAATATTAGTTCAATATGGGTGTTAAACGAAAGGGGAAGGCCACAACTTTCATTTAAACTTTTCGATATTTAGATATATTTATCGATAAATGAGTTATCGGTCAAAATGTGGTTCCCACAAAACCTTTATATATGCGTTCAATATGGGTGTTGAACGAAATGGCAAGGCCACAGCTTTCATTAAACCTTTTCGATATATTTATCGATAAATGAGTTATCGGTCAAAATGTGGTTCCCACAAAACCTTGATATATGCGTTCAATATGGGTGTTAAACGAACGGGCAAGCCCACAGCTTTCATATGAACCTCTCGATATTTCGATATATTTATCGGTGAAAATGTGATTCTCGCATAACCTTGATATATGAGTTTAATATGGGTGTCAAACGAAAGGGAAGGCCACAGTTTTCGTCTGAACTTTTCGATATTTCGATATATTTATCGATAAATGAGTTATCGGTCAAAATGTTGTTCCCACAAAACCTTGATATATGCGTTCAATATGGGTGTTAAACGAACGGGGAAGCCCACAGCTTTGATATGAACCTCTCGATATTTCGATATATTTATCGGTGAAAATGTGATTCTCGCATAACCTTGATATATGAGTTTAATATGGGTGTCAAACGAAAGGGAAGGCCACAGTTTTCTTCTGAACTTTTCGATATTTCGATATATTTATCGATAAATCAGCTATCGGTCAAAATGTGGTTCCCGCAAAACCTTGATATATGAGTTCAATATGGGTGTCAAACGAAAGGGAAGGCCACAGTTTTCATTTGAACTTCGCGATATTTCGATATATTTATCGATAAATCAGCTAGCGGTCAAAATGTGGTTCCCGCAAAACCTTGATATATGAGTTCAATATGGGTGTCAAACGAAAGGGCAAGGCCACAGCTTTCATTTGAACCTCTCGATATTTTGATATATTTATCGATAAATGCGTTATCGGTGAAATTGTGATTCTCACAAAACCTTGATATATGCGTTCAATATGGGTGTTAAACGAAGGGGCAAGGCCACAGCTTTCAATTAAACTTTTCGATATTTCGATATATTTATCGATAAATGCGTTATCGGTGAAAATTTTATTCTCGCAAAACCTTGATATATGCGTTCAATATGGGTGTTAAACGAAAGGGAAGGCAACAGCTTTCATTTGAACCTCTCGATATTTCGATATATTTATCGATAAATGAGTTATCGGTCAAAATGTGGTTCCCACAAAACCTTGATATATGCATTCAATATGGGTGTTAAACGAAGGGGCAAGGCCACAGCTTTCAATTAAACTTTTCGATATTTCGATATATTTATCGCTAAATGCGTTATCGGTGAAATTGTGATTCTCGCAAAACCTTGATATATGCGTTCAATATGGGTGTCAAACGAAAGGGCAAGGTCACAGCTTTCATTTGAACCCCTCGATATTTTGATATATTTATCGATAAATACGTTATCGGTGAAATTGTGATTCTCGCAAAACCTTGATACATGCGGTCAATATAGGTGTCAAACGAAAGGGCAAGGCCACAGCTTTCATTTGAACCTCTCGATATTTCGAGATATTTATCGATAAATGCGTTATCGGTGAAATTGTGATTCTCGCAAAACCTTGATATATGCGTTCAATAGGGGTGTCAAACGAAAGGGAAGCCCACAGTTTTCAATTAAACTTTTCGATATTTCGATATATTTATCGATAAATGAGTTATCGGTCAAAATGTGGTTCCCACAAAACCTTGATATATGCGTTCAATATGGGTGTTAAACGAAGGGGCAAGGCCACAGCTTTCAATTAAACTTTTCGATATTTCGATATATATATCGATAAATGCGTTATCGGTGAAATTGTGATTCTAGCAAAACCTTGATTTATGCGTTCAATATGGGTGTCAAACGAAAGGGAAGCCCACAGTTTTCGTCTGAACTTTTCGATATTTAGATATATTTATCGATAAATGAGTTATCGGGCAAAATGCGGTTTCCACAAAACCTTGATATATGCGCTCAATATGGGTGTTAAACGAAAGGGCAAGCCCACAGCTTTCATTTGAGCCTCTCGATATTTCGATATATTTACCGGTGAAAATGTGGTTCCCGCAAAACCTTGATATATGATTTCAATATGGGTGTTAAACGAAAGGGCAAGGCCACAGCTTTCAATTAAACTTTTCGATATTTCGATATATTTATCGATAAATGCGTTATCGGTGAAATTGTGATTCTCGCAAAAACTTGATATATGCGTTCAATATGGGTGTCAAACGAAAGGGCAAGGCCACAGCTTTCATTTGAACCTCTCGATATTTCGAGATATTTATCGATAAATGCGTTATCGGTGAAATTGTGATTCTCGCAAAACCTTGATATATGCGTTCAATATGGGTGTCAACCGAAAGGGCAGGGCCACTGCTTTCTTTTGAACTTTTCGATATGTCAATATATTTATCAATAAATGCGTTAGCGGTCAAAATGTGGTTCCCGCGAAACCTTGATATATGCGTTCAATATGGGTGTCAAACGAAAGGGCAAGGCCACAGCTTTCATTTGAACCTCTCGATATTTTGATATATTTATCAATAAATGCGTTATCGGTCAAAATGTGGTTCCCGCGAAACCTTGATATATGAGTTCAATATGGGTGTCAAACGAAAGGGAAGGCCACAGTTTTCCTCTGAACTTTTCGATATTTAGATATATTTATCAATAAATGAGTTATCGGTCAAAATGTGGTTCCCGCGAAACCTTGATATATGCGTTCAATATGGGTGTTAAACGAAAGGGCAAGGCCACAGCTTTCATTTGAACCTCTCGATATTTCGAGATATTTATCGATAAATGCGTTATCGGTCAAAATGTGGTTCCCGCGAAACCTTGATATATGAGTTCAATATGGGTGTCAAACGAAAGGGAAGGCCACAGTTTTCCTCTGAACTTTTCGATATTTAGATATATTTATCAATAAATGCGTTATCGGTCAAAATGTGGTTCCCGCGAAACCTTGATATATGCGTTCAATATGGGTGTTAAACGAAAGGGCAAGGCCACAGCTTTCATTTGAACCTCTCGATATTTTGATATATTTATCAATAAATGCGTTATCGGTCAAAATGTGGTTCCCGCGAAACCTTGATATATGAGTTCAATATGGGTGTCAAACGAAAGGGAAGGCCACAGCTTTCAATTAAACTTTTCGATATTTCGATATATTTATCGATAAATGAGTTATCGGTCAAAATGTGGGTCCCGCGAAACCTTGATATATGCGTTCAATATGGGTGTTAAACGAAATGGCAAGGCCCCAGCTTTCATTTAAACTTTTCGATATTTCGATATATCGGTCAAAATGTGGATTCCACAAAACCTTGATATATGCGTTCAATATGGGTGTTAAACGAAAGGGAAGGCCACAGCCTTCATTTAAACTGTTCGATATTTCGATATATTTATCGATAAACGATTCATCGGTCAAAATGTGGTGTCCACAAAACCTTGATATATGAGTTCAATATGGCTGTCAATCGAAAGGGAAGGCCACAGCTTTATTTAAACTTTTCGATATTTCGATATATTTATCGATAAATGAGTCATCGGTGAAAATGTGGTTCCCGCAAAACCTTGATATATGAGTTCAATATGGGTGTCAAACGAAAGGGAAGGCCACAGCTTTCGTCTGAACTTTTCGATATTTCGATATATTTATCGATAAATGAGTTCTCGGTCAAAATGTGGTTCCCACAAAACCTCGATATATGCGTTTAATATGGGTGTTAAACGAACGGGCAAGGCCACAGCTTTCATTTGAATGTGTCGATATTTCGATATATTATCGATAAATGCGTTAGCGGTGAAAATATGATTCTCGCAAAACCTTGAAATATTAGTTCAATATGGGTGTTAAACGAAAGGGGAAGGCCACAACTTTCATTTAAACTTTTCGATATTTAGATATATTTATCGATAAATGAGTTATCGGTCAAAATGTGGTTCCCACAAAACCTTTATATATGCGTTCAATATGGGTGTTGAACGAAATGGCAAGGCCACAGCTTTCATTAAACCTTTTCGATATATTTATCGATAAATGAGTTATCGGTCAAAATGTGGTTCCCACAAAACCTTGATATATGCGTTCAATATGGGTGTTAAACGAACGGGCAAGCCCACAGCTTTCATATGAACCTCTCGATATTTCGATATTTTTATCGGTGAAAATGTGATTCTCGCATAACCTTGATATATGAGTTTAATATGGGTGTTAAACGAAAGGGCAAGGCCACAGTTTTCATTTAAACTTTTCGATATTTAGATATATTTGTCAATAAATGCGTTATCGGTCAAAATGTGGTTCCTGCGAAACCTTGACATATGCGTTCAATATGGGTGTCAAACGAAAGGGAAGGCCACAGTTTTCGTCTGAACTTTTCGATATTTCGATATATTTATCGATAAATGAGTTATCTGTCAAAATGTTGTTCCCACAAAACCTTGATATATGCGTTCAATATGGGTGTTAAACGAACGGGGAAGCCCACAGCTTTCATATGAACCTCTCGATATTTCGATATATTTATCGGTGAAAACGTGATTCTCGCATAACCTTGATATATGAGTTTAATATGGGTGTCAAACGAAAGGGAAGGCCACAGTTTTCTTCTGAACTTTTCGATATTTCGATATATTTATCGATAAATCAGCTATCGGTCAAAATGTGGTTCCCGCAAAACCTTGATATATGAGTTCAATATGGGTGTCAAACGAAAGGGAAGGCCACAGTTTTCATTTGAACTTCTCGATATTTCGATATATTTATCGATAAATCAGCTAGCGGTCAAAATGTGGTTCCCGCAAAACCTTGATATATGAGTTCAATATGGGTGTCAAACGAAAGGGCAAGGCCACAGCTTTCATTTGAACCTCTCGATATTTTGATATATTTATCGATAAATGCGTTATCGGTCAAAATGTGGTTCCCACAAAACCTTGATATATGCATTCAATATGGGTGTTAAACGAAGGGGCAAGGCCACAGCTTTCAATTAAACTTTTCGATATTTCGATATATTTATCGCTAAATGCGTTATTGGTGAAATTGTGATTCTCGCAAAACCTTGATATATGCGTTCAATATGGGTGTCAAACGAAAGGGCAAGGTCACAGCTTTCATTTGAACCTCTCGATATTTTGATATATTTATCGATAAATACGTTATCGGTGAAATTGTGATTCTCGCAAAACCTTGATACATGCGGTCAATATAGGTGTCAAACGAAAGGGCAAGGCCACAGCTTTCATTTGAACCTCTCGATATTTCGAGATATTTATCGATAAATGCGTTATCGGTGAAATTGTGATTCTCGCAAAACCTTGATATATGCGTTCAATAGGGGTGTCAAACGAAAGGGAAGCCCACAGTTTTCCTCTGAACTTTTCGATATTTAGATATATTTATCAATAAATGAGTTATCGGTCAAAATGTGGTTCCCGCGAAACCTTGATATATGCGTTCAATATGGGTGTTAAACGAAAGGGCAAGGCCACAGCTTTCATTTGAACCTCTCGATATTTTGATATATTTATCAATAAATGCGTTATCGGTCAAAATGTGGTTCCCGCGAAACCTTGATATATGAGTTCAATATGGGTGTCATACGAAAGGGAAGGCCACAGTTTTCCTCTGAACTTTTCGATATTTAGATATATTTATCAATAAATGAGTTATCGGTCAAAATGTGGTTCCCGCGAAACCTTGATATATGCGTTCAATATGGGTGTCAAACGAAAGGGCAAGGCCACAGCTTTCATTTGAACCTCTCGATATTTCGAGATATTTATCGATAAATGCGTTATCGGTGAAATTGTGATTCTCGCAAAACCTTGATATATGCGTTCAATATGGGTGTCAACCGAAAGGGCAGGGCCACTGCTTTCTTTTGAACTTTTCGATATGTCGATATATTTATCAATAAATGCGTTATCGGTCAAAATGTGGTTCCCGCGAAACCTTGATATATGCGTTCAATATGGGTGTTAAACGAAGAGGCAAGGCCACAGCTTTCAATTAAACTTTTCGATATTTCGATATATTTATCGATAAATGCGTTATCGGTGAAATTGTGATTCTAGCAAAACCTTGATTTATGCGTTCAATATGGGTGTCAAACGAAAGGGAAGCCCACAGTTTTCGTCTGAACTTTTCGATATTTAGATATATTTATCGATAAATGAGTTATCGGGCAAAATGCGGTTTCCACAAAACCTTGATATATGCGCTCAATATGGGTGTTAAACGAAAGGGCAAGCCCACAGCTTTCATTTGAGCCTCTCGATATTTCGATATATTTACCGGTGAAAATGTGGTTCCCGCAAAACCTTGATATATGATTTCAATATGGGTGTTAAACGAAAGGGCAAGGCCACAGCTTTCAATTAAACTTTTCGATATTTCGATATATTTATCGATAAATGCGTTATCGGTGAAATTGTGATTCTCGCAAAAACTTGATATATGCGTTCAATATGGGTGTCAAACGAAAGGGCAAGGCCACAGCTTTCATTTGAACCTCTCGATATTTTGATATATTTATCAATAAATGCGTTATCGGTCAAAATGTGGTTCCCGCGAAACCTTGATATATGAGTTCAATATGGGTGTCATACGAAAGGGAAGGCCACAGTTTTCCTCTGAACTTTTCGATATTTAGATATATTTATCAATAAATGAGTTATCGGTCAAAATGTGGTTCCCGCGAAACCTTGATATATGCGTTCAATATGGGTGTTAAACGAAAGGGCAAGGCCACAGCTTTCATTTGAACCTCTCGATATTTTGATATATTTATCAATAAATGCGTTATCGGTCAAAATGTGGTTCCCGCGAAACCTTGATATATGAGTTCAATATGGGTGTCATACGAAAGGGAAGGCCACAGTTTTCCTCTGAACTTTTCGATATTTAGATATATTTATCAATAAATGAGTTATCGGTCAAAATGTGGTTCCCGCGAAACCTTGATATATGCGTTCAATATGGGTGTCAAACGAAAGGGCAAGGCCACAGCTTTCATTTGAACCTCTCGATATTTCGAGATATTTATCGATAAATGCGTTATCGGTGAAATTGTGATTCTCGCAAAACCTTGATATATGCGTTCAATATGGGTGTCAACCGAAAGGGCAGGGCCACTGCTTTCTTTTGAACTTTTCGATATGTCGATATATTTATCAATAAATGCGTTATCGGTCAAAATGTGGTTCCCGCGAAACCTTGATATATGCGTTCAATATGGGTGTCAAACGAAAGGGCAAGGCCACAGCTTTCATTTGAACCTCTCGATATTTTGATATATTTATCAATAAATGCGTTATCGGTCAAAATGTGGTTCCCGCGAAACCTTGATATATGAGTTCAATATGGGTGTCATACGAAAGGGAAGGCCACAGTTTTCCTCTGAACTTTTCGATATTTAGATATATTTATCAATAAATGAGTTATCGGTCAAAATGTGGTTCCCGCGAAACCTTGATATATGCGTTCAATATGGGTGTTAAACGAAAGGGCAAGGCCACAGCTTTCATTTGAACCTCTCGATATTTCGAGATATTTATCGATAAATGCGTTATCGGTCAAAATGTGGTTCCCGCGAAACCTTGATATATGAGTTCAATATGGGTGTCAAACGAAAGGGAAGGCCACAGTTTTCCTCTGAACTTTTCGATATTTAGATATATTTATCAATAAATGCGTTATCGGTCAAAATGTGGTTCCCGCGAAACCTTGATATATGCGTTCAATATGGGTGTTAAACGAAAGGGCAAGGCCACAGCTTTCATTTGAACCTCTCGATATTTTGATATATTTATCAATAAATGCGTTATCGGTCAAAATGTGGTTCCCGCGAAACCTTGATATATGAGTTCAATATGGGTGTCAAACGAAAGGGAAGGCCACAGTTTTCCTCTGAACTTTTCGATATTTAGATATATTTATCAATAAATGAGTTATCGGTCAAAATGTGGTTCCCGCGAAACCTTGATATATGCGTTCAATATGGGTGTTAAACGAAAGGGCAAGGCCACAGCTTTCATTTGAACCTCTCGATATTTCGAGATATTTATCGATAAATGCGTTATCGGTGAAATTGTGATTCTCGCAAAAACTTGATATATGCGTTCAATATGGGTGTCAAACAAAAGGGCAAGGCCACAGCTTTCATTTGAACCTCTCGATATTTCGAGATATTTATCGATAAATGCGTTATCGGTCAAAATGTGGTTCCTGCGAAACCTTGATATATGAGTTCAATATGGGTGTCAAACGAAAGGGAAGGCCACAGTTTTCCTCTGAACTTTTCGATATTTAGATATATTTATCAATAAATGAGTTATCGGTCAAAATGTGGTTCCCGCGAAACCTTGATATATGCGTTCAATATGGGTGTTAAACGAAAGGGCAAGGCCACAGCTTTCATTTGAACCTCTCGATATTTTGATATATTTATCAATAAATGCGTTATCGGTCAAAATGTGGTTCCCGCGAAACCTTGATATATGAGTTCAATATGGGTGTCAAACGAAAGGGAAGGCCACAGTTTTCCTCTGAACTTTTCGATATTTAGATATATTTATCAATAAATGAGTTATCGGTCAAAATGTGGTTCCCGCGAAACCTTGATATATGCGTTCAATATGGGTGTTAAACGAAAGGGCAAGGCCACAGCTTTCATTTGAACCTCTCGATATTTCGAGATATTTATCGATAAATGCGTTATCGGTGAAATTGTGATTCTCGCAAAAACTTGATATATGCGTTCAATATGGGTGTCAAACGAAAGGGCAAGGCCACAGCTTTCATTTGAACCTCTCGATATTTAGATATATTTGTCAATAAATGCGTTATCGGTCAAAATGTGGTTCCTGCGAAACCTTGACATATGCGTTCAATATGGGTGTCAAACGAAAGGGAAGGCCACAGTTTTCGTCTGAACTTTTCGATATTTCGATATATTTATCGATAAATGAGTTATCTGTCAAAATGTTGTTCCCACAAAACCTTGATATATGCGTTCAATATGGGTGTTAAACGAACGGGGAAGCCCACAGCTTTCATATGAACCTCTCGATATTTCGATATATTTATCGGTGAAAATGTGATTCTCGCATAACCTTGATATATGAGTTTAATATGGGTGTCAAACGAAAGGGAAGGCCACAGTTTTCTTCTGAACTTTTCGATATTTCGATATATTTATCGATAAATCAGCTATCGGTCAAAATGTGGTTCCCGCAAAACCTTGATATATGAGTTCAATATGGGTGTCAAACGAAAGGGAAGGCCACAGTTTTCATTTGAACTTCTCGATATTTCGATATATTTATCGATAAATCAGCTAGCGGTCAAAATGTGGTTCCCGCAAAACCTTGATATATGAGTTCAATATGGGTGTCAAACGAAAGGGCAAGGCCACAGCTTTCATTTGAACCTCTCGATATTTTGATATATTTATCGATAAATGCGTTATCGGTCAAAATGTGGTTCCCACAAAACCTTGATATATGCATTCAATATGGGTGTTAAACGAAGGGGCAAGGCCACAGCTTTCAATTAAACTTTTCGATATTTCGATATATTTATCGCTAAATGCGTTATCGGTGAAATTGTGATTCTCGCAAAACCTTGATATATGCGTTCAATATGGGTGTCAAACGAAAGGGCAAGGTCACAGCTTTCATTTGAACCTCTCGATATTTTGATATATTTATCGATAAATACGTTATCGGTGAAATTGTGATTCTCGCAAAACCTTGATACATGCGGTCAATATAGGTGTCAAACGAAAGGGCAAGGCCACAGCTTTCATTTGAACCTCTCGATATTTCGAGATATTTATCGATAAATGCGTTATCGGTGAAATTGTGATTCTCGCAAAACCTTGATATATGCGTTCAATAGGGGTGTCAAACGAAAGGGAAGCCCACAGTTTTCAATTAAACTTTTCGATATTTCGATATATTTATCGATAAATGAGTTATCGGTAAAAATGTGGTTCCCACAAAACCTTGATATATGCGTTCAATATGGGTGTTAAACGAAGGGGCAAGGCCACAGCTTTCAATTAAACTTTTCGATATTTCGATATATTTATCGATAAATGCGTTATCGGTGAAATTGTGATTCTAGCAAAACCTTGATTTATGCGTTCAATATGGGTGTCAAACGAAAGGGAAGCCCACAGTTTTCGTCTGAACTTTTCGATATTTAGATATATTTATCGATAAATGAGTTATCGGGCAAAATGCGGTTTCCACAAAACCTTGATATATGCGCTCAATATGGGTGTTAAACGAAAGGGCAAGCCCACAGCTTTCATTTGAGCCTCTCGATATTTCGATATATTTACCGGTGAAAATGTGGTTCCCGCAAAACCTTGATATATGATTTCAATATGGGTGTTAAACGAAAGGGCAAGGCCACAGCTTTCAATTAAACTTTTCGATATTTCGATATATTTATCGATAAATGCGTTATCGGTGAAATTGTGATTCTCGCAAAAACTTGATATATGCGTTCAATATGGGTGTCAAACGAAAGGGCAAGGCCACAGCTTTCATTTGAACCTCTCGATATTTCGAGATATTTATCGATAAATGCGTTATCGGTGAAATTGTGATTCTCGCAAAACCTTGATATATGCGTTCAATATGGGTGTCAACCGAAAGGGCAGGGCCACTGCTTTCTTTTGAACTTTTCGATATGTCGATATATTTATCAATAAATGCGTTATCGGTCAAAATGTGGTTCCCGCGAAACCTTGATATATGCGTTCAATATGGGTGTCAAACGAAAGGGCAAGGCCACAGCTTTCATTTGAACCTCTCGATATTTCGAGATATTTATCGATAAATGCGTTATCGGTCAAAATGTGGTTCCCGCGAAACCTTGATATATGAGTTCAATATGGGTGTCAAACGAAAGGGAAGGCCACAGTTTTCCTCTGAACTTTTCGATATTTAGATATATTTATCAATAAATGCGTTATCGGTCAAAATGTGGTTCCCGCGAAACCTTGATATATGAGTTCAATATGGGTGTCAAACGAAAGGGAAGGCCACAGTTTTCCTCTGAACTTTTCGATATTTAGATATATTTATCAATAAATGAGTTATCGGTCAAAATGTGGTTCCCGCGAAACCTTGATATATGCGTTCAATATGGGTGTTAAACGAAAGGGCAAGGCCACAGCTTTCATTTGAACCTCTCGATATTTCGAGATATTTATCGATAAATGCGTTATCGGTCAAAATGTGGTTCCCGCGAAACCTTGATATATGAGTTCAATATGGGTGTCAAACGAAAGGGAAGGCCACAGTTTTCCTCTGAACTTTTCGATATTTAGATATATTTATCAATAAATGCGTTATCGGTCAAAATGTGGTTCCCGCGAAACCTTGATATATGCGTTCAATATGGGTGTTAAACGAAAGGGCAAGGCCACAGCTTTCATTTGAACCTCTCGATATTTTGATATATTTATCAATAAATGCGTTATCGGTCAAAATGTGGTTCCCGCGAAACCTTGATATATGAGTTCAATATGGGTGTCAAACGAAAGGGAAGGCCACAGTTTTCCTCTGAACTTTTCGATATTTAGATATATTTATCAATAAATGAGTTATCGGTCAAAATGTGGTTCCCGCGAAACCTTGATATATGCGTTCAATATGGGTGTTAAACGAAAGGGCAAGGCCACAGCTTTCATTTGAACCTCTCGATATTTCGAGATATTTATCGATAAATGCGTTATCGGTGAAATTGTGATTCTCGCAAAAACTTGATATATGCGTTCAATATGGGTGTCAAACGAAAGGGCAAGGCCACAGCTTTCATTTGAACCTCTCGATATTTCGAGATATTTATCGATAAATGCGTTATCGGTGAAATTGTGATTCTCGCAAAACCTTGATATATGCGTTCAATATGGGTGTCAACCGAAAGGGCAGGGCCACTGCTTTCTTTTGAACTTTTCGATATGTCGATATATTTATCAATAAATGCGTTATCGGTCAAAATGTGGTTCCCGCGAAACCTTGATATATGCGTTCAATATGGGTGTCAAACGAAAGGGAAGGCCACAGTTTTCCTCTGAACTTTTCGATATTTAGATATATTTATCAATAAATGAGTTATCGGTCAAAATGTGGTTCCCGCGAAACCTTGATATATGCGTTCAATATGGGTGTTAAACGAAAGGGCAAGGCCACAGCTTTCATTTGAACCTCTCGATATTTTGATATATTTATCAATAAATGCGTTATCGGTCAAAATGTGGTTCCCGCGAAACCTTGATATATGCGTTCAATATGGGTGTCAAACGAAAGGGAAGGCCACAGCTTTCGTCTGAACTTTTCGATATTTCGATATATTTATCGTAAATGAGTTCTCGGTCAAAATGTGGTTCCCACAAAACCTCGATATATGCGCTTAACATGGGTGTTAAACGAACGGGCAAGGCCACAGCTTTCATTTGAATGTGTCGATATTTCGATATATTATCGATAAATGCGTTATCGGTCAAAATGTGGTTCCCGCGAAACCTTGATATATGCGTTCAATATGGGTGTCAAACGAAAGGGAAGGCCACAGCTTTCGTCTGAACTTTTCGATATTTCGATATATTTATCGTAAATGAGTTCTCGGTGAAAATGTGGTTCCCGCAAAACCTTGATATATGAGTTCAATATGGGTGTCAAACGAAAGGGAAGGCCACAGCTTTCGTCTGAACTTTTCGATATTTCGATATATTTATCGTAAATGGGTTCTCGGTCAAAATGTGGTTCCCACAAAACCTCGATATATGCGCTTAACATGGGTGTTAAACGAACGGGCAAGGCCACAGCTTTCATTTGAATGTGTCGATATTTCGATATATTATCGATAAATTCGTTATCGGTGAAAATATGACTCTCGCAAAACCTTGAAATATTAGTTCAATATGGGTGTTAAACGAAAGGGGAAGGCCACAACTTTCATTTAAACTTTTCGATATTTAGATATATTTATCGATAAATGAGTTATCGGTCAAAATTTGGTTCCCACAAAACCTTTATATATGCGTTCAATATGGGTGTTGAACGAAATGGCAAGGCCACAGCTTTCATTAAACCTTTTCTATATTTCGATATATTTATCGATAAATGAGTTATCGGTCAAAATGTGGTTCCCACAAAACCTTGATATATGCGTTCAATATGGGTGTTAAACGAACGGGCAAGCCCACAGCTTTCATATGAACGTCTCGTTATTTCGATATATTTATCGGTGAAAATGTGATTCTCGCATAACCTTGATATATGAGTTTAATATGGGTGTCAAACGAAAGGGCAAGGCCACAGCTTTCATCTGATCTTTTCTATATTTCGATATATTTATCGATAAATGAGTTATCGGTCAAAATGTGGTTCCCACAAAACCTTGATATATGCGTTCAATATGGGTGTTAAACGAAAGGGCAAGGCCACAGCTTTCTTTTGAACCTCTCGATATTTCGATATATTTATCGATAAATGCCTTTTCGGCGAAAATGTGATTCTCGCAAAACCTTGATATATGCGTTCAGTATGGGTGTTAAACGAAAGGGCAAGGCCACAGCTTTCATTTAAACTTTTCGATATTTAGATATATTTGTCAATAAATGCGTTATCGGTCAAAATGTGGTTCCTGCGAAACCTTGACATATGCGTTCAATATGGGTGTCAAACGAAAGGCAAGGCCACAGTTTTCGTCTGAACTTTTCGATATTTCGATATATTTATCGATAAATGAGTTATCGGTCAAAATGTGGTTCCCACAAAACCTTGATATATGCGTTCAATATGGGTGTTAAACGAACGGGCAAGCCCACAGCTTTCATATGAACCTCTCGATATTTCGATATATTTATCGGTGAAAATGTGATTCTCGCATAACCTTGATATATGAGTTTAATATGGGTGTCAAACGAAAGGGAAGGCCACAGTTTTCGTCTGAACTTTTCGATATTTCGATATATTTATCGATAAATCAGCTATCGGTCAAAATGTGGTTCCCGCAAAACCTTGATATATGAGTTCAATATGGGTGTCAAACGAAAGGGAAGGCCACAGTTTTCGTCTGAAGTTCTCGATATTTCGATATATTTATCAATAAATGAGTTATCGGGCAAAATGCGGTTTCCACAAAACCTTGATATATGCGCTCAATATGGGTGTTAAACGAAAGGGCAAGCCCACAGCTTTCATTTGAACCTCTCGATATTTCGATATATCGGTCAAAATGTGGATCCCACAAAACCTTGATATATGCGTTCAATATGGGTGTTAAACGAAAGGGAAGGCCACAGCCTTCATTTAAACTTTTCGATATTTCGATATATTTATCGATAAATGCTTCATCGGTCAAAATGTGGTGTCCACAAAACCTTGATATATGGGTTCAATATGGGTGTCAATCGAAAGGGAAGGCCACAGCTTTATTTAAACTTTTCGATATTTCGATATATTTATCGATAAATGAGTCATCGGTGAAAATGTGGTTCCCGCAAAACCTTGATATATGAGTTCAATATGGGTGTCAAACGAAAGGGAAGGCCACAGCTTTCGTCTGAACTTTTCGATATTTCGATATATTTATCGATAAATGAGTTCTCGGTCAAAATGTGGTTCCCACAAAACCTCGATATATGCGTTTAATATGGGTGTTAAACGAACGGGCAAGGCCACAGCTTTCATTTGAATGTGTCGATATTTCGATATATTATCGATAAATGCGTTATCGGTGAAAATATGATTCTCGCAAAACCTTGAAATATTAGTTCAATATGGGTGTTAAACGAAAGGGGAAGGCCACAACTTTCATTTAAACTTTTCGATATTTAGATATATTTATCGATAAATGAGTTATCGGTCAAAATGTGGTTCCCACAAAACCTTGATATATGCGTTCAATATGGGTGTTAAACGAACGGGCAAGCCCACAGCTTTCATATGAACCTCTCGATATTTCGATATATTTATCGGTGAAAATGTGATTCTCGCATAACCTTGATATATGAGTTTAATATGGGTGTCAAACGAAAGGGAAGGCCACAGCTTTATTTAAACTTTTCGATATTTCGATATATTTATCCATAAATGAGTCATCGGTGAAAATGTGGTTCCCGCAAAACCTTGATATATGAGTTCAATATGGGTGTCAAACGAAAGGGAAGGCCACAGCTTTCGTCTGAACTTTTCGATATTTCGATATATTTATCGTAAATGAGTTCTCGGTCAAAATGTGGTTCCCACAAAACCTCGATATATGCGTTTAACATGGGTGTTAAACGAACGGGCAAGGCCACAGCTTTCATTTGAATGTGTCGATATTTCGATATATTATCGATAAATGCGTTATCGGTGAAAATATGATTCTCGCAAAACCTTGAAATATTAGTTCAATATGGGTGTTAAACGAAAGGGGAAGGCCACAACTTTCATTTAAACTTTTCGATATTTAGATATATTTATCGATAAATGAGTTATCGGTCAAAATGTGGTTCCCACAAAACCTTTATATATGCGTTCAATATGGGTGTTGAACGAAATGGCAAGGCCACAGCTTTCATTAAACCTTTTCTATATTTCGATATATTTATCGATAAATGAGTTATCGGTCAAAATGTGGTTCCCACAAAACCTTGATATATGCGTTCAATATGGGTGTTAAGCGAACGGGCAAGCCCACAGCTTTCATATGAACGTCTGTATATTTCGATATATTTATCGGTGAAAATGTGATTCTCGCATAACCTTGATATATGAGTTTAATATGGGTGTCAAACGAAAGGGCAAGGCCACAGATTTCATCTGATCTTTTCTATATTTCGATATATTTATCGATAAATGAGTTATCGGTCAAAATGTGGTTCCCACAAAACCTTGATATATGCGTTCAATATGGGTGTTACACGAAAGGGCAAGGCCACAGCTTTCTTTTGAACCTCTCGATATTTCGATATATTTATCGATAAATGCCTTTTCGGCGAAAATGTGATTCTCGCAAAACCTTGATATATGCGTTCAGTATGGGTGTTAAACGAAAGGGCAAGGCCACAGCTTTCATTTAAACTGTTCGATATTTAGATATATTTGTCAATAAATGCGTTATCGGTCAAAATGTGGTTCCTGCGAAACCTTGACATATGCGTTCAATATGGGTGTCAAACGAAAGGCAAGGCCACAGTTTTCGTCTGAACTTTTCGATATTTCGATATATTTATCGATAAATGAGTTATCGGTCAAAATGTGGTTCCCACAAAACCTTGATGTATGCGTTAAATATGGGTGTTAAACGAACGGGCAAGCCCACAGCTTTCATATGAACCTCTCGATATTTCGATATATTTATCGGTGAAAATGTGATTCTCGCATAACCTTGATATATGAGTTTAATATGGGTGTCAAACGAAAGTGAAGGCCACAGTTTTCGTCTGAACTTTTCGATATTTCGATATATTTATCCATAAATCAGCTATCGGTCAAAATGTGGTTCCCGCAAAACCTTGATATATGAGTTCAATATGGGTGTCAAACGAAAGGGAAGGCCACAGTTTTCGTCTGAAGTTCTCGATATTTCGATATATTTATCAATAAATGAGTTATCGGGCAAAATGCGGTTTCCACAAAACCTTGATATATGCGCTCAATATGGGTGTTAAACGAAAGGGCAAGCCCACAGCTTTCATTTAAACCTCTCGATATTTCGATATATCGGTCAAAATGTGGATCCCACAAAACCTTGATATATGCGTTCAATATGGGTGTTAAACGAAAGGGAAGGCCACAGCCTTCATTTAAACTTTTCGATATTTCGATATATTTATCGATAAATGCCTTTTCGGCGAAAATGTGATTCTCGCAAAACCTTGATATATGAGTTCAATATGGTTATCAAACGAAAGGGAAGCCCACAGTTTTCGTCTGAACTTTTCGATATTTAGATATATTTATCAATAAATGCGTTATCGGTCAAAATGTGGTTCCCGCAAAACCTTGATATATGATTTCAATATGGGTGTCAAACGAAAGGGAAGGCCCCAGTTTTCGTCTAAACTTTTCGATATTTCGATATATTTATCGATAAATGAGTTATCGGTCAAAATGTGGTTCCCACAAAACCTTTTTATATGCGTTCAATATGGATGTTAAACGAACGGGCAAGCCCACAGCTTTCATATGAACCTCTCGATATTTCGATATATTTATCGGTGAAAATGTGATTCTCGCATAACCTTGATATATGAGTTTAATATGGGTGTCAAACGAAAGGGCAAGGCCACAGCTTTCATCTGATCTTTTCTATATTTCGATATATTTATCGATAAATGAGTTATCGGTCAAAATGTGGTTCCCACAAAACCTTTTTATATGCGTTCAATATGGGTGTTGAACGAAATGGCAAGGCCACAGCTTTCATTAAACCTCTTCCATATTTCGATATATTTATCGATAAATGAGTTATCGGTCAAAATGTGGTTCCCACAAAACCTTGATATATGCGTTCAATATGGGTGTTAAACGAAAGGGCAAGGCCACAGCTTTCATTTGAACCTCTCGATATTTCGAGATATTTATCGATAAATGCGTTATCGGTGAAATTGTGATTCTCGCAAAACCTTGATATATGCGTTCAATATGGGTGTCAACCGAAAGGGCAGGGCCACTGCTTTCTTTTGAACTTTTCGATATGTCGATATATTTATCAATAAATGCGTTATCGGTCAAAATGTGGTTCCCGCGAAACCTTGATATATGTGTTCAATATGGGTGTCAAACGAAAGGGAAGGCCACAGTTTTCGTCTGAAGTTTTCGATATTTCGATATATTTATCAATAAATGCGTTATCGGTGAAAATGTGGTTACCGCAAAACCTTGATATATGCGTTCAATATGGGTGTGACGCGAAAGGGCAAGCCCACAGCTTTCATTTGAACCTCTCGATATTTCGATATATTTATCGGTGAAAATGTGATTCTCGCATAACCTTGATATATGAGTTCAATATGGGTGTCAAACGAAAGGGAAGGTCACAGTTTTCGTCTGAACTTTTCGATATTTAGATATATTTATCAATAAATGCGTTATCGCTCAAAATGTGGTTCCCGCAAAACCTTGATATATGCGTTCAATATGGGTGTCAAACGAAAGGGAAGGCCACAGTTTTCGTCTGAACTTTTCGATATTTAGATATATTTATCAATAAATGCGTTATCGGTCAAAATGTGGTTCCCGCAAAACCTTGATATATGATTTCAATATGGGTGTTAAACGAAAGGGAAGCCCACAGCTTTCATTTGAACCTCTCGATATTTTGATATATTTATCGATAAATGCGTTATCGGTGAAAATTTTATTCTCGCAAAACCTTGATATATGCGTTCAATATGGGTGTTAAACGAAAGGGAATTCAACAGCTTTCATTTGAACCTCTCGATATTTCGATATATTTATCGATAAATGCGTTATCGGTGAAATTGTGATTCTCGCAAACCCTTGATATATGCGTTCAATATGGGTGTCAAACGAAAGGGCAAGTCCACAGCTTTCAATTAAACTTTTCGATATTTCGATATATTTATCGATAAATGAGTTATCGGTCAAAATGTGGGTCCCGCGAAACCTTCATATATGCGTTCAATATGGGTCTTAAACGAAATGGCAAGGCCCCAGCTTTCATTTAAACTTTTCGATATTTCGATATATCAAAATGTGGATCCCACGAAACCTTGATATATGCGTTCAATATGGGTGTTAAACGAAAGGGAAGGCCACAGCCTTCATTTAAACTTTTCGATATTTCGATATATTTATCGATAAATGATTCATCGGTCAAAATGTGGTGTCCACAAAACCTTGATATATGAGTTCACTATGGGTGTCAATGTGCTATGGGTGTGGGTGCTACTTCGGACTGAGTAGGCAATTGAAAAGTAAAGTCCTCTCTCGACGAACGAAAATAACACTCTACAAGTCACTCATCGCACCCGTCCTGCTATATGGTGCAGAAGCGTGGACACTAACAACATCTGATGAGGCGGCTCTGGGAGTATTCGAGAGAAAGGTTCTTCGAAAGATTTGTGGACCTCTACGCGTTGGCGACAGCGAGTACCGAAGAAGATTTAATGATGAGCTGTATGAACTTTACGCAGACGCCGACATAGTTCAGCGAATTAAAACACAGCGGCTTCGCTGGCTAGGCCACGTAGTGCGAATGAGCGAAGATGCTCCAGCCCAGAAGGTATTCTTATCGGCACCCGCCGGTGGAAGCAGAGGAAGAGGGAGACCACCACTCCGATGGAAGGACCAAGTGGAGACCGATTTGCGATCCCGCGGTGTTTCCAATTGGCGCCAGTTGGCGCAACGAAGAAACGACTGGCGAGCTATGTTGGACGGTCAAAATCGCCCAGGCGGTTAGATGACCATTTAAAGAAGAAGATGGGTGTCAATCGAAAGGGAAGGCCACAGCTTTATTTAAACTTTTCGATATTTCGATATATTTATCGATAAATGAGTCATCGGTGAAAATGTGGTTCCCGCAAAACCTTGATATATGAGTTCAATATGGGTGTCAAACGAAAGGGAAGGCCACAGTTTTCGTCTGAACTTTTCGATATTTAGATATATTTATCAATAAATGCGTTATCGCTCAAAATGTGGTTCCCGCAAAACCTTGATATATGCGTTCAATATGGGTGTCAAACGAAAGGGAAGGACACAGTTTTCGTCTGAACTTTTCGATATTTCGATATATTTATCAATAAATGCGTTATCGCTCAAAATGTGGTTCCCGCAAAACCTTGATATATGCGTTCAATATGGGTGTCAAACGAAAGGGAAGGCCACAGTTTTCGTCTGAACTTTTCGATATTTAGATATATTTATCGATAAAGCAGCTATCGGTCAAAATGTGGTTCCCGGAAAACCTTGATATATGAGTTCAATATGGGTGTCAAACGAAAGGGAAGGCCACAGTTTTCGTCTGAACTTTTCGATATTTCGATATATTTATCAATAAATGCGTTATCGGTGAAAATGTGGTTCCCGCAAAACCTTGATATATGAGTTCAATATGGGTGTCAAACGAAAGGGAAGGACACAGTTTTCGTCTGAACTTTTCGATATTTAGATATATTTATCAATAAATGCGTTATCGGTGAAAATGTGGTTCCCGCAAAACCTTGATATATGAGTTCAATATGGGTGTCAAACGAAAGGGAAGGCCACAGTTTTCGTCTGAACTTTTCGATATTTCGATATATTTATCAATAAATGCGTTATCGGTCAAAATGTGGTTCCCGCAAAACCTTGATATATGAGTTCAATATGGGTGTCAAACGAAAGGGAAGGACACAGTTTTCGTCTGAACTTTTCGATATTTAGATATATTTATCGATAAAGCACCTATCGGTCAAAATGTGGTTCCCGAAAAACCTTGATATATGAGTTCAATATGGGTGTCAAACGAAAGGGAAGGCCACAGTTTTCGTCTGAACTTTTCGATACATTTATCAATAAATGCGTTATCGGTGAAAATGTGGTTCCCGCAAAACCTTGTTATATGAGTTCAATATGGGTGTCAAACGAAAGGGAAGGCCACAGTTTTCGTCTGATCTTTTCGATATTTCGATATATTTATCAATAAATGCGTTATCGGTGAAAATGTGGTTCCCGCAAAACCTTGATATATGAGTTCAATATGGGTGTCAAACGAAAGGGAAGGACACATTTTTCGTCTGAACTTTTCGATATTTCGATATATTTATCGATAAATGCGTTATCGGTGAAAATGTGGTTCCCACAAAACCTTGATATATGAGTTCAATATGGGTGTCAAACGAAAGGGAAGGCCACAGTTTTCGTCTGAACTTTTCGATATTTAGATATATTTATCAATAAATGCGTTATCGGTGAAAATGTGGTTCCCGCAAAACCTTGATATATGAGTTCAATATGGGTGTCAAACGAAAGGGAAGGCTACAGTTTTCGTCTGAACTTTTCGATATTTCGATATATTTATCGATAAAGCAGCTATCGTTCAAAATGTGGTTCCCGGAAAACCTTGATATATGAGTTCAATATGGGTGTCAAACGAAAGGGAAGGCCACAGTTTTCGTCTGAACTTTTCGATATTTAGATATATTTATCAATAAATGCGTTATCGGTGAAAATGTGGTTCCCGCAAAACCTTGATATATGAGTTCAATATGGGTGTCAAACGAAAGGGAAGGCCACAGTTTACGTCTGAACTTTTCGATATTTCGATATATTTATCAATAAATGCGTTATCGGTGAAAATGTGGTTCCCACAAAACCTTGATATATGAGTTCAATATGGGTGTCAAACGAAAGGGAAGGGCACAGTTTTCGTCTGAACTTTTCGATATTTCGATATATTTATGGATAAAGCAGCTATCGGTCAAAATGTGGTTCCCGGAAAACCTTGATATATGAGTTCAATATGGGTGTCAAACGAAAGGGAAGGCCACAGTTTTCGTCTGAACTTTTCGATATTTCGATATATTTATCAATAAAGCAGCTATCGGTCAAAATGTGGTTCCCGGAAAACCTTGATATATGAGTTCAATATGGGTGTCAAACGAAAGGGAAGGCCACAGTTTTCGTCTGAACTTTTCGATATATTTATCAATAAATGCGTTATCGGTGAAAATGTGGTTCCCGCAAAACCTTGTTATATGAGTTCAATATGGGTGTCAAACGAAAGGGAAGGACACAGCTTTCGTCTGAACTTTTCGATATTTAGATATATTTATCAATAAATGCGTTATCGGTGAAAATGTGGTTCCCGGAAAACTTTGATATATGAGTTCAATATGGGTGTCAAACGAAAGGGAAGGACACAGTTTTCGTCTGAACTTTTCGATATTTAGATATATTTATCAATAAATGCGTTATCGGTGAAAATGTGGTTCCCGCAAAACCTTGATATATGAGTTCAATATGGGTGTCAAACGAAAGGGAAGGCCACAGTTTTCGTCTGAACTTTTCGATATTTCGATATATTTATCAATAAATGCGTTATCGGTGAAAATGTGGTTCCCACAAAACCTTGATATATGAGTTCAATATGGGTGTCAAACGAAAGGGAAGGACACAGTTTTCGTCTGAACTTTTCGATATTTCGATATATTTATCGATAAAGCAGCTATCGGTCAAAATGTGGTTCCCGGAAAACCTTGATATATGAGTTCAATATGGGTGTCAAACGAAAGGGAAGGACACAGTTTTCGTCTGAACTTTTCGATATTTAGATATATTTATCAATAAATGCGTTATCGGTGAAAATGTGGTTCCCGCAAAACCTTGATATATGAGTTCAATATGGGTGTCAAACGAAAGGGAAGGCCACAGTTTTCGTCTGAACTTTTCGATATTTCGATATATTTATCAATAAATGCGTTATCGGTGAAAATGTGGTTCCCACAAAACCTTGATATATGAGTTCAATATGGGTGTCAAACGAAAGGGAAGGACACAGTTTTCGTCTGAACTTTTCGATATTTCGATATATTTATCGATAAAGCAGCTATCGGTCAAAATGTGGTTCCCGGAAAACCTTGATATATGAGTTCAATATGGGTGTCAAACGAAAGGGAAGGACACAGTTTTCGTCTGAACTTTTCGATATTTAGATATATTTATCAATAAATGCGTTATCGGTGAAAATGTGGTTCCCGCAAAACCTTGATATATGAGTTCAATATGGGTGTCAAACGAAAGGGAAGGCCACAGTTTTCGTCTGAACTTTTCGATATTTCGATATATTTATCAATAAATGCGTTATCGGTGAAAATGTGCTTCCCACAAAACCTTGATATATGAGTTCAATATGGGTGTCAAACGAAAGGGAAGGCCACAGTTTTCGTCTGAACTTTTCGATATTTCGATATATTTATCGATAAAGCAGCTATCGGTCAAAATGTGGTTCCCGGAAAACCTTGATATATGAGTTCAATATGGGTGTCAAACGAAAGGGAAGGACACAGTTTTCGTCTGAACTTTTCGATATTTCGATATATTTATCGATAAAGCAGCTATCGGTCAAAATGTGGTTCCCGGAAAACCTTGATATATGAGTTCAATATGGGTGTCAAACGAAAGGGAAGGACACAGTTTTCGTCTGAACTTTTCGATATTTCGATATATTTATCAATAAATGCGTTATCGGTGAAAATGTGGTTCCCACAAAACCTTGATATATGAGTTCAATATGGGTGTCAAACGAAAGGGAAGGACACAGTTTTCGTCTGAACTTTTCGATATTTCGATATATTTATCGATAAAGCAGCTATCGGTCAAATGTGGTTCCCGGAAAACCTTGATATATGAGTTCAATATGGGTGTCAAACGAAAGGGAAGGACACAGTTTTCGTCTGAACTTTTCGATATTTAGATATATTTATCAATAAATGCGTTATCGGTCAAAATATGGTTCCCGGAAAACCTTGATATATGAGTTCATTATGGGTGTCAAACGAAAGGGAAGGCCACAGTTTTCGTCTGAACTTTTCGATATTTCGATATATTTATCAATAAATGCGTTATCGGTGAAAATGTGGTTCCCACAAAACCTTGATATATGAGTTCAATATGGGTGTCAAACGAAAGGGAAGGACACAGTTTTCGTCTGAACTTTTCGATATTTCGATATATTTATCGATAAAGCAGCTATCGGTCAAAATGTGGTTCCCGGAAAACCTTGATATATGAGTTCAATATGGGTGTCAAACGAAAGGGAAGGCCACAGTTTTCGTCTGAACTTTTCGATATTTCGATATATTTATCAATAAAGCAGCTATCGGTCAAAATGTGGTTCCCGGAAAACCTTGATATATGAGTTCAATATGGGTGTCAAACGAAAGGGAAGGCCACAGTTTTCGTCTGAACTTTTCGATATATTTAACAATAAATGCGTTATCGGTGAAAATGTGGTTCCCGCAAAACCTTGTTATATGAGTTCAATATGGGTGTCAAACGAAAGGGAAGGCCACAGTTTTCGTCTGAACTTTTCGATATTTCGATATATTTATCAATAAATGCGTTATCGGTGAAAATGTGGTTCCCACAAAACCTTGATATATGAGTTCAATATGGGTGTCAAACGAAAGGGAAGGACACAGTTTTCGTCTGAACTTTTCGATATTTCGATATATTTATCAATAAATGCGTTATCGGTGAAAATGTGGTTCCCACAAAACCCTGATATATGAGTTCAATATGGGTGTCAAACGAAAGGGAAGGCCACAGTTTTCGTCTGAACTTTTCGATATTTCGATATATTTATCAATAAATGCGTTATCGGTGAAAATGTGGTTCCCACAAAACCTTGATATATGAGTTCAATATGGGTGTCAAACGAAAGGGAAGGACACAGTTTTCGTCTGAACTTTTCGATATTTCGATATATTTATCAATAAAGCAGCTATCGGTCAAAATGTGGTTCCCGGAAAACCTTGATATATGAGTTCAATATGGGTGTCAAACGAAAGGGAAGGCCACAGTTTTCGTCTGAACTTTTCGATATATTTATCAATAAATGCGTTATCGGTGAAAATGTGGTTCCCGCAAAACCTTGTTATATGAGTTCAATATGGGTGTCAAACGAAAGGGAAGGACACAGCTTTCGTCTGAACTTTTCGATATTTAGATATATTTATCAATAAATGCGTTATCGGTGAAAATGTGGTTCCCGGGAAACCTTGATATATGAGTTCAATATGGGTGTCAAACGAAAGGGAGGGCCACAGTTTTCGTCTGAACTTTTCGATATTTCGATATATTTATCAATAAATGCGTTATCGGTGAAAATGTGGTTCCCACAAAACCTTGATATATGAGTTCAATATGGGTGTCAAACGAAAGGGAAGGACACAGTTTTCGTCTGAACTTTTCGATATTTCGATATATTTATCAATAAAGCAGCTATCGGTCAAAATGTGGTTCCCGCAAAACCTTGATATATGAGTTCAATATGGGTGTCAAACGAAAGGGAAGGACACAGTTTTCGTCTGAACTTTTCGATATTTCGATATATTTATCAATAAAGCAGCTTTCGGTCAAAATGTTGTAAATTCGAGCGTTGTGCTAACTGGGAGCGGCGGTGGCTCAAAAGCACGGCGGTCGAATTTGTGCTCAAAATAGAAAAGAAAAAAGAAACGAGAATTCTCGTTATAAAAAATGTGGCCGTATATTTGTAAAAAATATAATTTTGAACAATTATTTTACCTTAATTATTGATGCGGGCGAAGAATCCTGGGCTGGCCGTGATGCGGTCGTGTCGACTGTCTCTGGAAAAGTAGACGGTTTTTCAAACGAGGACAACCGTTGAACCTGAAAATCATCCTCCGGTTTTAAGGGGAGGTGAACCCACACATGCACACCCCCATGCATGTATATGTGTGCTGACAAAACACGAATATGCATGCATGCCCACACAGGTGGGTGGGTTGGTGTGAGTGATTGGAAGGGCGCTAAAGTTACATTAGGGTGGCCCATTTTTTAAGACTTTAGGCATCTCGCCTAAACATGCCGGCCCCCTTGCGATCCGCAACATCTTACCCCGCCACAGGATTTTCCACCACGCATCCTCTTAAGCTTAGGACTTAAACTATCCTAGTGAGTGCCGGCTGGCGCTGTCCCAGTCGTATGCCTCCGAAATGCCGTTTGAAGTTTGGCGGCTCCATCGTATCGCACCTAGAGCTAAGAGAGAGGAGGAAGAAACTTTAGAAAATAAGAAAGCTGTATATTTCTTGCCATGAAATAAGTGGTTTTATTTACTTTAAATAAAAACAAGAAAAAGAAAAAAAAATGTTATTTGTTCTTAAATCTAGCCATACATACTAACGGCTCCCGATAGCACAAATCCGAAAATTGTGCTTTGGGCAAGCAGTGGCCCAAACGACGGCGGAAGCGTGCCCGAGGCTACGACGTCGGCATAGACGTCGCCCCCGAGCACGATTTGTATCGGCGCCGCCTTGTAGAAATTTGGATCCGCCAACCGGATGTGCTGGTACGGAACAGCAACCTGGGCGTCGGCGTTGTGCACCGGACTTATTCGGTGCATATGGTTCACGCACAATGCATGGGCGGTGACCGTTTTATTGTTCCCGTGGTTGCCGCGGATTCGGAGGAAACAACCGCGCTCTCCGCCCGAGTAGGTGGTGGGCAGCCCTAGCTCTTCCGCCAGCCCGCGGTCGATGACTGTGCGAGGGGAGCATGCATCGAGAAGCGCACGGATGCGCCGTAGTCCCCCCCCGGCTTCCAGTTTCACGATCGCGGTTGGCGCGAGAGCAATCATGGGGCGTAGCGGTGGACCCACCCGGGCGAGAGCGCGGCTGAGACCGTCCCGGAAGCCAGTAGTTTGGGGTAGCTGGCGCGGCTGTAGGGCCAGTCTACCGTCGATGGGATCGTTGGTGCGGAGCTGGCGCGGCTGGGAGGCCAGTCTACGCTCGTCTGTAGGTGTGCGTCGATTATTGGTGCGAAGTCGCTGGCGCGGCTGAGTGGCCAGTCGACGTTTGCCGCTATGTCGGTGGGCGCGTCGTGCAGTACGGTTGCCCGTGTTATTATGATGGCTGGCGTTATGGGTGTTGCGTTGCGGTGACCGCGGGGTGCGCCGTTGGAAGGCGCGCCGCTCGTGAGCTAGAAGGGGCCGGAACGGCAGTGAGTCCGGTACCCCTTCGACCGGTCGGAACGGCCGTGGTTCCGGTACCGGCTCGGTGATCTCGCCTTCTTCTGGCGACCAGGCTGTCTCTGATGCGTGGAGTGACAGCATCTCCTCTTCCATCGCGTCCACTGTAGCGGCTTCCAGTTCGGCCTCTTCGACTTGTTGGGCCCAGCTCTTGTAGGGCGTAGGCGCGCGTACTTGATCGTCCATGGGCAGATGGAGGGTGGTGTGGTGTTTTCCACCACATCGTCGGCACCTGACGTCGCTTGTGCAGTCCCTGGCAATATGGACCATCGACAAACAGTTGTCGCAGTAGCCCGCCCGGATAACCTCCTTGAGGCGCTGCAGAGGTTCCATCCCCTGGTATCGGGTGCACGCACGCAGTGGGTGGCTATCGCCACACAGCGGGCATGGCTTTGGGTACCGGGCGGCTAGGCGTTCGGCCCTCTTGCGCAAGGATGCGTAGCGAGTCATACTGCATATGACCGAAAAAGAAAGAAAAAAAACAGAAAAATCCCCTTGAATATTGGTATATTGGTGTGGACGCCCATATACGTGGGTGGCGAGCGACCTCGTTCGGGGTTTATCCATGCCATATAATGTGGCATTATTCTAATCTACGGTGAAATTTTAGTATTACAGAGCATATTACCCGTACATGGGAATTGGTTATTTTTTTTCCCGCACGGCACGGTAGCGACAAGTTGCTTACGTTGATCGCCTTGTATTTCGATTCGCCACTGGCCCTCATGCAGAGATTTATTCTTACTTGCATGGTCGCCGTCATAAGTGGCGTCAGTGCCGTGCACACAGCGACATTTTCGCTTTTTTCGGTACTTGGTTTCGGTACCGAACTGGGTAGAGAGTGCGAATGTGGTGACTGTTAGGGTTTATTTTTTGTTGTTTTGTGGGCAAAACAGTCCTGCCCCCTCCGAAAAAAACAAAACAAACAAAACCCCGAAACAATGGATAACAAAAACAACCAAAAAAAAAAAATTTTCCGTAGTTCGAAAAAACCCAATTTTCCAAATTTTTGTGTGAAAATTCTTTATTTATAGGTTATTTCCTATTTTACTAGAAGCGGGATCTTCGCCGATCAGGTACGAACGTAGATTTCGTTACCCTACTGATCCCGCAGTGAATGGTACCGATTTTGGCAGATCGGGATTTCGGTACCCGGTGAGTAACATATCGCATCACTAACGTGATGGTAAAATTATGCATATATACATATATACATATGCTAGCAAATTTTTTTGCGAGTAAATGAGAGCTCGCATGGCGTGATGGTTTGTATTTGCACACATACATATATGTGCGTACTCACGCCTTGCAAAGTCGTGAAAAAGAAACAAAGAAATTCATTGTTCCAATTTTCTCTGCCCTAGCGTAGCAGAAAGAATTGGAACAATTCATTATTTTCTTGTTTCCGGCACGCGTGGGCAGCAGCAGTAGTAGAGGTAAGTAAAAATTGCATTTTATTGAAAAATTGCATTTTATTGAAAAATTGTATTTAACCTAATTTTCTTTTCTTTTCAGATGGACATGAAGGTAAATGGAGCGGTAACACCACATTGGAGGATCGCCTGGCCGGCGCATGGAAACATGTTGGGGAAGGTAAGTATTTGTTAGCGCTGCCCGAAATTTGGTATCGATTCGGTAGCAGCGCAAATTACTTAGGAACAAAAAAATGTGTGAGCATATATGTCCATATAGTTAGTATGCAAATATTAATTGTTTTATTTCTTTTACTTTTTGCAGGTGATCAATAGTAACAGCCCTTGAATTGTGCCCTGTTTTGCGAATCCTCATCTTTGCTTTTATCACTTGCAGAAGAAAGCAAGTTTGCGAAAGTAGATAAAAATTTATCGCAAACTGAAAATGTAAAAGTTACGGCTATTTCCCAGCGGACAAAAATGGAGTAAGTAAAAATAAAAATTGCTGGGCGAACCACAGATGTAATTTCTCCATTGTCTGCTTGCATACATAATTCATTGTAAACAATGGTCCAGTTTTTTACTAAATATATACAGTAGCACTGCGTAAGATACGACGACGCTTCGCCTATAAAATTGCTGCAATACTATCCCTGCTGATAGTGGTTATGTGGTTCCTTTTAACTGGAAAAAAAGAAATGGATCGCATTGAAAAAATTTCAATCATTGAACGTTCCATTCGGTCACCTATGAATCGTGGAGAATGCCATTTACCCGACCTACCAGTTGACGACCCAGAAGTAATAAAATATTATCATCCAGTTGAAAAAATTGAATGCGGCAATCCTCTTGAAGACTGGGTCACATGTGAGAAATCGATTTGTTTCGTTAAGCCCGAAATAAGCGCCACTCAGGGTGAGGTAATATGCTCATACACCGATATAATACGTATTTAGGACTACAGGAGTAAATACGGCAATGAATTTGCTAAAGTTTCTAGGAACTCCAAATTTGTATACCGAACCTAACTCAACTGTTCATTCTGTAAATCGTCTAAAGAACTATATAGACGCTGGATTTGCACTACAACCAGTCCCTCATAGACACAAATTTAGAAACTGGTATGTTCCTCTTAGTGAATATCCTTTCGATCTATGGCAAGCTGGTAAAAGTTTTTTTTTTTTTTAAAGGCCGCAAATAGAGTTAGGAAAGCATTTGTCCTTCCATTTATGTATCCCTTTTCGACCCGAAGCAAATCTAGCCAATAAATTTGTTTGAATTTTGGACGCTAGTAATTTAACCTTTGTAGAAAATAGCCAAAAAGTTTGTTTACCAACATCACTGACGATGGGGCTAAGGGTGCAGTGAAACATTTCCACATGCATTGATATGCATTTTCTTACTGCCCAGGAATGTATTACGGCTGGCGAACTACAAAATCGTCACGCAGATCCATGTAAATACGATTCTGGTGGTTATTTTGGCTCGCAATTTGTTACAGTATGTGTACACAGTCGCGCTTCAAAAAAATAACCCTTAGTCGGTCCAACAACGGCTACTCGGTCCACAGTATTCCTGTGCAGAACACCCTTTGCATAAATTATGTAGAGTCGATTTATTATTCTTCGACAATCAAATTTGAAACCGTCCTATTCAGGACGACCTTTCGGTACACCCTAGTCTGTGATTACAACAACCATATGAAATGACGATAAATTTCCAACTTTGATTTCGAATATCTCTTCACTGAGAAAAATTCGAAAGTCCGCTTCCGGATTATGGTTACCGGGGTCAAAACGCGTCTTTTGATACCTTTCCCGATAATTTCGGACGTGTTTTAGTAGTTGTCTCCTCAAGGTTACAATTACCAAAATTCACTTCACTTTCGCCATATCCTGGCTTACCGAACGATTTTCTCGGCTGAAGACGAATATTAACATTGTTGTTGCGATTATGGATATCTATCCCCTTGAAATATGTGTACTAATGTTGTCCTAATTTCAGGTACTTAGTAACAATTGCGATATAGGGGGTGGTTATGAACTCTACTAGACCATATGCGATTAGCGCTATAGGCGATGCGCACCGTAGGAAGAGGGTAAGTCTCTTATATTATTACATAGATATATATGCACCCAACAATCATTTCTGTAAATATTTTTCAAAATAACTTTGCTGCAATAAGCGATATGTAGGCTTTTGTAGTTTTAATTTCTTTGAAAATCTCAAATAAACCTTGATAAACTTCAAGAAACTTTTAAGAAAAACTTTTACTACTTATTTCAATTTTAGAGTGAAATGCAAATGTTTATAAAAATTAAGAAAAAAACTATTTATCAGTTTTTTCCTCTTTTCGACTTAAATTATTTCCAATTCTTTTCGAACAAGATTGTATATAAGAGAATGATGGTAAAAAATCATGGATGCATCTTAATCACTTCTGAAAACTAATAATAGTTGGTTGATTTTATTGCAATATCCAACTAATATACAAAATATGGTTTGAATAAAGTTGAACAAACTTTTAGAAAGCGTTCTTTAAAGTCTTTCTTGTAGGTTTAAATTAATAAGCCTTTTAATAACGTGTCGTTTTAATTAAACAACGTTTATTTTCAAACGTTTTATAAACAAAAAATCTGAATTTTGTTAGGTAAATACTTATTTCCGACAGCCCTTTTAAAGATTTATTTTACGTTTACTTTGCTTGTTGGGTGTGAAAAAATATATTTTGTTCATATGCACATTTGCAAAATGAACATATATGTATATGTATATGTATACGAGGGTGGGACCATCTGCTACCAACTTGTCGTGGCAGATGGATAGATTTTCAGTGGCAGATTGGTCCGCCTTTCTGCGATAGGTTTTCTTGGGCCTCGATATCGAGTGCAATCGCGTTTTCTGTGGCAGAATGGATCGCCCTTCTGCGGTAGGCTTTCTGGTGTCCTCGTTAAGGGTAGCGAGTGAAGGGTGGAAAATTTTGGGGAGGTCAAAACGGTTGGGAGGTGATGGAAGGGGATGGTTAAGATGAGGCCCCCGGCCTATCGCCAGCCATTCCCTCCATAGGGAGCAGAATCAGTTTGACCAACGGTCTTCTGATCTGCCCCTTCTCGGTCATGAGGTCCACTACACGCACTCGGTTATCTTCGCCGGGGTGTACGTGGGTAACTCGGCCGAGCCTCCATTCATTGGGAGACAAGTTGTCCTCTTTGATGACAACGAGATCCCCCACCTTAATATTTTGTTTCGGATGCTTCCACTTCACTCGTTTGTGAAGTTCGGATAAGTATTCCACCTTCCATCGCCTGCAGAAGGTTTGATGAAGAGCCTTGAGCTTCTGCCACCTATTGATAATGGAGGCAGGGCTCTCATTCACCTCGGGTTCTGGCGGAGCCAGGAGATGACTTCCAGTCAGGAAGTGCCCGGGGGTCAAGGGTTCCAGGTCCGCGGGCTCATTTGAGGCTGGACTAAGTGGCCGCGAGTTGAGGCATGCCTCAATCCGGCACAATAGCGTATGGAATTCCTCATGCGTGAATTTATGAGGCGAGGCTAACTTCTTGAAGTGGCTTTTGAAGCTCTTCACTCCCGCCTCCCAGAGTCCCCCCATATGTGGAGCCCCGGCCGGAATGAAATGCCATGTCATGGCTTGATGGCTATATTTGGAGATAGCCTTGTCTCGGGCTTCCGAGATAAATGCTTTAAATTCAGATCTCAAAGATCGTGAAGCGCCGACAAAGTTGGTACCATTGTCAGAGTAAATGTTTCTCGGACATCCTCGTCTAGCGATAAAACGTGAAAACGCTGCTAGAAAGGATGGGGTGCTAAGATCACTGGTCGCTTCCAGATGGATCGCTTTAGTCGTGAAACAAACAAAGAGGCAAACATAGCCCTTTGATAATCGACATCCTCTACCGCGGTAACTTTTAATGTCGAAAGGCCCGGCAAAGTCTACCCCGGTATTGGTAAACGCGCGGGTGAAAGTAGTGCGTTCGCAAGGAAGGGTACCCATAAGTTGGGTTTGCGCTCTTTTTTTATAAATGGTGCAGACCTAACAGTTATGGATGGTGGCCCTAATCATGTTCTTGACATTCGGAATCCAATATTGGGTGCGGATAAGACGGAGCATCAGTTGGTTTTCCCCATGGAGGGAGATTTGATGTATCATTTGTACAGTCAGACGCGTCAACCTACAATTGTATGGCAGTATGATTGGGTGGCGCTCGTTATAAGCGAGGTCTTGAGACGCTCCAAGACGACCACCCGCCCTAATAATATCATCTTTGTCGATGAATGGGTTGAGTGGCAATATCTCGCTTTTCCTATCGATTACCTGTCCCTTCTTCAAGTTTACATATTCCTCATTATAATGTTGCTTCTGATAGAGTTTAATCAAGAGTTGCGTCGTGGTCTTGATCTCACCGGATGAGATTAGGCACGATTTTTCCTGAAAGGAAGCTTTTGTCTTGGGATGAGTTCTTCGAAAGAATCTCATAATATATGATAGTACCCTCAAAGCCCTCGGTAAATTCGAAAACCGGTCAAGAATCTCGATCTCTTTTTGCGTTGATATTGCGTAGGCCTGCGCTCTCTTTTCCTCCACGGATGTATTATACTCCTTTTCTTGTACTGGCCATTGGGAATTGTCTTCTTGTAGCCAAGAAGGTCCCTGCCACCACAAAGAATTGTTGACCAAATCCGATGCCGGTAGTCCTCTGCTTCCTAAGTCTGCTGGATTCGTTTCCGAGTTGACATGAAGCCAGTCCTTGCTGCCGACTAGGTCGATGATTTTTGTAATCCTGTGTGCGACGAATGTTGACCAGGAACAGGGTGGTTTCCTTATCCATGCCAAAACGATGGTGGAATCCGTCCATAGATACTGTTTCACTGGTCCAAGTTTGATGTTTCGGAATATTGATTCCATCATTTCCGCTAACAGTACTGCTCCGCAAAGTTCCAAACGCGGAAGTGAGATGGTCTTCACTGGTGCTACTCTGGTTTTGGCAAGAAGTAGATTCACGAAGATATCATCATTCCTTTTGACTCGCATGTAGACAGCTGCAGCGTATGCCTTTTCCGAAGCATCGCAGAATCCATGTATTTCGACCTCATCTTCTGGTGAAAAGTTTACCCATCGTGGTATCTTTATGTTGTCGATTTCGTGGTATTGATGTCTGAAGTTTTGCCATCGTTCCAATGTATTGGACGAAACTGGTTCATCCCAATCGGTGCCCTCTAACCAGATGTCCTGCATCAAAATTTTTGCCACAATGACCATTGGTGCAAGCCATCCTAAAGGGTCGAAGAGTCTGGCGATGGCGGATAGAATCGCTCGCTTTGTTAACTTTTCACTTTGTTCTAGTGACCCTGCTTTAAAGTAAAACAGGTCTGAATGGGCATTCCATCTTATGCCCAATGCCTTAACGGTGCTGGTATCTTCGAATGCCAGAAAGTCCTCGGTCAGCCGATCCGATATTGGGATGTCGTTGAGAATTTCCTCAGTATTCGAAGTCCATTTTCGTAGTGGGAAGCCCGCGGAGAGTAAGACTTGTCGAATCTCATTCCTCGCGTTAATGGCCGATGCGAGTGTGTGTCCCCCCGCTAGTACGTCATCTACGTACATGCCTTCCCTTAATATGCTAGATGCTGTAGGGTGAGAACTCTCTACTTCATCTGCTAGTTGTAAAAGGGTTCTAATTGCCAGATAAGGCGCACAATTAACCCCGAAAGTGACCGTTTTCAGCTCGTAAAGGCTTATGGGTTCTTGAGGCGATGTTCGGTAAATAATCCGTTGGAATTTGACGTGATCATCGCTCATCCAAATTTGCCTATACATCTTTTCGATGTCACTATTGAATACGAAGCGATATAGTCTCCATCGCAGTATAAGTACTGGAAGATCTGATTGTAGTACTGGGCCTGGCAGGAGAATGTCGTTCAAACTTGTGCCATTTGCCGTTGGGCTCGACGCATTGAATACGACGCGTACCTTAGTGGTGGTACTCTCCGCCTTTACTACGGCGTGATGGGGCAAAAAGTAATTGTCCGCCGAATCGGCTGGTACAATGGCAGTGACTTTTCGCATATGCCCTAATGTCTCGTATTCAGACAGGACCCTTATATATTCGATGCCTAATTCTGGGTTCTTTGCTAAACGCGTTTCGTTTCTAAAAAATTGTGAACACGCCCGCCTAAGAGACCCTCCTATGTTTATCCTATCTGGGTAGTCCTGTCTGAATGGAAGAGAGACGACATATCTCCCATCCTCTCTACGACTTGTAGTTTCCCTATATAAATCTTCGCAGTACTTGTCATCTGCGTTTGGGCTTTTGTTTCTGGGCAGATTTTCCAACTCCCAGAATGCTGTAAGCTGTTTGTCCAAAGCAACTTCGGTGTAGAAGGACACTATATTTCTGGTTGGATTCGGTGCTTCTATGCGCCCGGTTAATATCCAACCGAACACCGTTTCTTGGGCGAGAAGTGTACTAAGTACATTCTTTTTCAGCCCACTCAATATAATTTGCGGATATACGTCTCCGCCAAGTATAATATCAACTTCCTCGTTGATGTAGAATCGCTTATCTGCCAAGACTAAGTCTGGGAAAGCCTGCATAGTCGTAGCATCGATATGGCAGGATGGCAGATTCCCAGTTAGTTTGGCTAGAATTAGAACTGATGTTGTTAAGCTGAAGCAAGGGTCCACTGGTGAACGGAGTTCAATATTGGAGGCCTCCTTGACTTGAGCGGACACGGCATTAGTGATGCCCGAAACTTGAGCATGCATCCTTTTTGCCGGTGAATTGATTCTGCGTTTGAGTCGTTCTGTCATAAACGAGCACTCTGAACCAGAATCAATCAGTGCTCTTGCTGGGAAGTCTGTACCATTATGATGAATGGTTACTCGAGCTGTCCCTAGCAGCACACCTGCGCTTGAATGCACATGGCAGGATTTAACGTTTCTGTTTATGGCCGAAACAGATTTTTCAGCTTCCCGTCTCTCTTGTGCCTGTTTTGAAGTTGAGGCAGCATTATCAGCATGATACTGATTAGGGCTGGTGGTTGCCTGCGTCTGGAGAGACTCCGCATGCAGGAGCGTATTATGTCGATAGTGGCACTTGTTGCAGTCATAAGAACTGGTGCACTTCGAAACAGTATGTCCTGGGGATAGGCAATTCAAACAGCCCTTGGTGGATTTGACAAAGTTAATTCTCTCCACCGGAGTTAATTTGAGAAAACGGGGACAGTTTCGTAATCTGTGGGCATTCGATTTGCACTTTGTGCACAGTAGTTTAGTCACGTTTGCTTGGTATGTACCAAGTCTTTTTGAAGGGGTTTCGTTGGCAATCCGCGTACTTTGCGGCTTTTGCACTTTCGAAGAACTCCCTATGAACCCAGACACTGTTTCGAGTGTCTGGAAGCGGTTGGACAAAAATTTGTCCATATCCTCCCACTTGGATATTTCCACTTTGTGGTCTATGCTTTGCTCCCATAGACCAAGCGTACTTTCCGGCAATTTCGTCGAACACAAATACGTTATAATTGCGTCCCAGTTCGACGTGTCAATTTTATGACTTCGCAGGGACGAAAGGCAATTATTTATTTCGCGCTGAAGTGTTTTAATCGCGCTACCACATTCACTCTCTACCTTTTTCAAGTTGAATAAAATTTGGAGTTGCGAGTTTACTAGGATACGTTTGTTTTCGTATCTCTCGCATAAATTTCTCCAGGCCGTATCAAATCCCTCATTCGTGAGTGGACATTTTTTCACGATATCTTTTGCCTCACCTTGTGTCTTATTGTTCAGATGGAACAATTTCTCCACTGGTGTTAGGCGTTTATTTAAGATGTTTATAGCCGTGAACATGTCACGAAATGTTGGCCATGACAGATAATCGCCCTTGAAAACTTCAGTATCACATGGAGGCAGGCGGATACTATGTTCAAATTCGGGCTTTTCTTCAGATTTATTTTCTGTTTTGTTGTATGTCGCTTGGCGTGTAGCCATATCTGACATGCAGCGTAAATATACTGCATATGATCTCTTATACTTCTGTTTGACAGAAACTATACCAGTGGCCTCTAACTTATCTGAATTAAGTAAGTCGTCATAAGCCGTTCTGGTTTTCCTCCACATTGCCTTCAAGTCCTCTTGTTGAAGCCCAAGAGTGTACTTGCTGTAGACTGAATCCTCTAATTCATTGTAGTCTGATTCGAATTCAAAAATCGAATCAGCCAGCCTAATGAAACTTTCCATATTTTGGACTTAGAGGATCTGTAGAATCAAAACAAAACCGAAAAAAGAAAGCTGAAGGTACGATGAAATGCTCAACCGTACAAGAAAAATGCTGAATAGAAAAGGTAAAGGCAGTATTTTACCCAGGAAAAACAAACCAACCTCAATAAAATTGTAGTAAACTCAATTAATGTATAATTTAATTCAATTATTTTTATTTATTGTTAATTTTTGAATTATATTGCAGACTTGGCCGATTTGTCTGACGAATAATAATAATAATAATATTTGTTTGCTACAAACGCAAAAATGTAAACAGAATCTTTGTGACTTACTCGCCACCCACACGTATAAGGGGACTATGTATATATAAATGTGTGTATGTGTTGCCGCAATAAAGAAATACACAACAAACACAGATAAAGTGCGCGGTGTATCAAACGAGCGAAAGTGATTATTAAATGAAGAAATGTGAAAACAAAGAAAAGTGCTATACAAATAGTGAATTTTATCAGAAAATAATAACTAGCCTTCGATTAAAATTTTGCTCTGTAATTAAGGAAAAAAAAACAAGTGGAAAAACCAAAAAAAAACAAACTGAAGATCGAAAGGCTAAGTGAACTTATTTGTGAAAATGAGGTTATGTTACCTCTTGCCTTGCGCTGTGTCCAAAAAACCTTACCACTGGTGGGGGGATAATCCGGATAGACACAAGGATTTAGGAGCGTTTAATTTAATTTAAAATTTAAAGAAAACTAAAGCACTTAACTGAACCAAAAAAAAATCACTATTATTAAATATTCACTAAACGCACTTACGTTTGATTACACTCGCGGGCGGCACTTTTATAAAATTGTATGCAACACACAAAAAAAACTAAGTGGCAAGAAATATACAACTTACGTGCTTTGATGTGGTGATCGGCCGAATTTGTTGTATAAAGTTGATGTTGTTTGTTGTGGTATGTGGCAGAGTGTATGGCAGAGTTGTTCGCTTTTTGTAATTGCGCAGAGTGTGTGGCAGAGTTGTGTGTAATTTGTGATTGCGGCAGAGTGTGACCAATATTGAGTATTTTCTCCTTTATTGTGTGGCAGCTTCTGGTAATACAAATTAGATTCTTGATTAATACTCCAATTGTTGTTGTTGTGGACTGTATGCTGGTGTCTCTTGACGGGGAGATGGACCATGTAAATTCGAGCGTTGTGCTAACTGGGAGCGGCGGTGGCTCAAAAGCACGGCGGTCGAATTTGTGCTCAAAATAGAAAAGAAAAAAGAAACGAGAATTCTCGTTATAAAAAATGTGGCCGTATATTTGTAAAAAATATAATTTTGAACAATTATTTTACCTTAATTATTGATGCGGGCGAAGAATCCTGGGCTGGCCGTGATGCGGTCGTGTCGACTGTCTCTGGAAAGGTAGACGGTTTTTCAAACGAGGACAACCGTTGAACCTGAAAATCATCCTCCGGTTTTAAGGGGAGGTGAACCCACACATGCACACCCCCATGCATGTATATGTGTGCTGACAAAACACGAATATGCATGCATGCCCACACAGGTGGGTGGGTTGGTGTGAGTGATTGGAAGGGCGCTAAAGTTACATTAGGGTGGCCCATTTTTTAAGACTTTAGGCATCTCGCCTAAACAATGTGGTTCCCACAAAACCTTGATATATGAGTTCAATATGGGTGTCAAACGAAAGGGAAGGACACAGTTTTCGTCTGAACTTTTCGATATTTCGATATATTTATCAATAAAGCAGCTATCGGTCAAAATGTGGTTCCCGGAAAACCTTGATATATGAGTTCAATATGGGTGTCAAACGAAAGGGAAGGCCACAGTTTTCGTCTGAACTTTTCGATATTTCGATATATTTATCAATAAATGCGTTATCGGTGAAAATGTGGTTCCCACAAAACCTTGATATATGAGTTCAATATGGGTGTCAAACGAAAGGGAAGGACACAGCTTTCGTCTGAACTTTTCGATATTTAGATATATTTATCGATAAATGAGTTATCGGGAAAAATGTGGGGTCCACAAAACCTTGATATATGTGTTCAATATGGGTGTTAAACGAAAGGGCAAGGCCACAGCTTTCATTTGAACCTCTCGATATTTTGATATATTTATCGATAAATGCATTATCGGTGAAAATTTTATTCTCGCAAAACCTTGATATATGCGTTCAATATGGGTGTTAAACGAAAGGGAAGGCAACAGCTTTCATTTGAACCTCTCGATATTTCGATATATTTATCGATAAATGCGTTTTCGGTGAAATTGTGATTCTCGCAAACCCTTGATATATGCGTTCAATATGGGTGTCAAACGAAAGGGCAAGTCCACAGCTTTCAATTAAACTTTTCGATATTTCGATATATTTATCGATAAATGAGTTATCGGTCAAAATGCGGATCCCGCGAAACCTTGATATATGCGTTCAATATGGGTCTTAAACGAAATGGCAAGGCCCCAGCTTTCATTTAAACTTTTCGATATTTCGATATATCGGTCAAAATGTGGATTCCACGAAACCTTGATATATGCGTTCAATATGGGTGTTAAACGAAAGGGAAGGCCACAGCCTTCATTAAAACTTTTCGATATTTCGATATATTTATCGATAAATGATTCATCGGTCAAAATGTGGTGTCCACAAAACCTTGATATATGAGTTCAATATGGGTGTCAATCGAAAGGGAAGGCCACAGCTTTATTTAAACTTTTCGATATTTCGATATATTTATCGATAAATGAGTCATCGGTGAAAGTGTGGTTCCCGCAAAACCTTGATATATGAGTTCAATATGGGTGTCAAACGAAAGGGAAGGCCACAGTTTTCGTCTGAACTTTTCGATATTTAGATATATTTATCAATAAATGCGTTATCGCTCAAAATGTGGTACCCGCAAAACCTTGATATATGCGTTCAATATGGGTGTCAAACGAAAGGGAAGGCCACAGTTTTCGTCTGAACTTTTCGATATTTAGATATATTTATCAATAAATGCGTTATCGGTCAAAATGTGGTTCCGGCAAAACCTTGATATATGATTTCAATATGGGTGTTAAACGAAAGGGAAGCCCACAGTTTTGGTCTGAACTTTTCGATATTTAGATATATTTATCGATAAATGAGTTATCGGGAAAAATGTGGTTCCCACAAAACCTTGATATATGTGTTCAATATGGGTGTTAAACGAACGGGCAAGGCCACAGCTTTCATTTGAATGTGTCGATATTTCGATATATTATCGATAAATGCGTTATCGGTGAAAATATGATTCTCGCAAAACCTTGAAATATTAGTTCAATAAGGGTGTCAAACGAAAGGGAAGGCCACAGTTTTCGTCTGAACTTTTCGATATTTAGATATATTTATCAATAAATGCGTTATCGGTCAAAATGTGGTTCCCGCAAAACCTTGATATATGATTTCAATATGGGTGTTAAACGAAAGGGCAAGCCCACAGCTTTCATTTGAACCTCTCGATATTTCGATATATTTATCGGTGAAAATGTGGTTCCCGCAAAACCTTGATATATGATTTAAATATGGGTGTTAAACGAAAGGGCAAGACCACAGCTATCATTTGAACTTTTCGATATTTCGATATATTTATCAATAAATGCGTTATAGGTGAAAATGTGGTTCCCGCAAAACCTTGATATATGATTTCAATATGGGTGTTAAACGAAAGGGCAAGACCACAGCTATCATTTGAACTTTTCGATATTTCGATATATTTATCAATAAATGCGTTATCGGTGAAAATGTGGTTCCCGCAAACCCTTGATATATGATTTCAATATGGGTGTTAAACGAAAGGGCAAGACCACAGCTATCATTTGAACTTTTCGATATTTCGATATATTTATCAATAAATGCGTTATCGGTGAAAATGTGGTTCCCGCAAAACCTTGATATATGCGTTCAATATGGGTGTCAAACGAATGGGAAGGCCACAGTTTTCGTCTGAACTTTTCGATATTTAGATATATTTATTAATAAATGAATTATCGGTCAAAATGTGGTTCCCGCGAAACCTTGATATATGCGTTCAATATGGGCGTCAAACGAAAGGGAAGCCCACAGTTTTCGTCTGAACTTTTCGATATTTAGATATATCGAATTAAATGAATTATCGGTCAAAATGTGGTTCCCGCATAACCTTGATATATGAGTTCAATATGGGTGTCAAACGAAAGGGCAAGTCCACAGCTTTCAATTAAACTTTTCGATATTTCGATATATTTATCGATAAATGAGTTATCGGTTAAAATGCGGGTCCCGCGAAACCTTGATATATGCGTTCAATATGGGTCTTAAACGAAATGGCAAGGCCCCAGCTTTCATTTAAACTTTTCGATATTTCGATATATCGGTCAAAATGTGGATTCCACGGAACCTTGAAATATGCGTTCAATATGGGTGTTAAACGAAAGGGAAGGCCACAGCCTTCATTAAAACTTTTCGATATTTCGATATATTTATCGATTTTCACAAATAAAATAAACAATTTTGGCTAAACACGGCTGGATTCTTAAAAAAAAAAAAAATAAAAAAATAAAAGATTAAACAATTAACAATTTGTCTTAGAGACTGTTAGCTGCGCTAATAACTTTATTAATTTATTATTTATCAATTTTTCGTTGCCTTGTTCGATATGCCTTGTTTTTGTGGTCACCGAGTGGAGCGCGCGCAAAGCAGTGTACAATGTGATAAGTGCAAAGAAGTCTACCACATGCAGTGCGTTGTTGGTACATTGGCTGCTGATTTGGATTTTTTTAAAAATCCAGATCAAGTTTATGTTTGTGGTGATTGTGCTGTTGCTCATCATGAAGAGTGTTTTTCTTCAAATAATGCTGTCGCAAAACAGCTACAACAACAGTTTGCACCGCATTACGATAATGTAACTGAGAAAGAGCAAAATAATGTTTTATCATTTATTCTTGCTGAACTCAAAAGTCTACGAGCAGAGCAAGCAAGTGCAGTTGCTGGTATTCAATCTCTGCAAGCTGACAAAAACAAATTACTTGGCGAGTTAGAAATAGTGCGCTCTGAACTCACTAATTTCCATAAGCTTTTCGATGAAGGTATTGCTGTTTCACTTGCTTCGCTCACGTCTGAGGTCAAAGAACTGCGCCGTAGTGTTAGCAAAAATCCAAATAATGGTAAAATGCAAAAAAAGGCAAATAAAGGTAATGCTGCTGGTGCTGCTGCTGAAGCTGCTACTCTCGCTAGTGCACACACTTATGCTGGTGCTGCTAGTTTGTCTTGCGCTCATTCGCTTTTGGCGCCTTGTTCTCCACAAAGGGCGTCGACGTCGGCCGCCGCTGTTATTGCTTCTGTGACAAATGCCTCTGCTGAGAATGAAGTAAATGCACCCAGTCGGAATGCTGGCGTAAAGGAAGTAAATGCACCCTTTGGGAATGCTGGCATAAATCCACTTAGAAATCTGAGCAAGCCTATTGTGGTTGGTTCGAGTGATAACATTGAACTTCAGGTTGCTCCTAAAATGATGTGGCTGCATCTGTCTTCTTTTTCTGCAAACGTGACGAATGCTGATATTATCGCCTATGTTTCGAAGCACGCTGAAATCAACCCTAAGTTTGTGGTCTGTTATGCCCTCGTTAAGCGGGATGTTGATATTCAAGAGTTGGTTAAAGTTAGTTTTAAACTTGGCGTGCCGCTCTCCTTCTACGATAAGGTAGTAAACGCCAGCATCTGGCCTACGAATGTTCAGATACGACCGTTTCGTTCTTTTCGCAAGGACGGGCCACCTCAACACGGGATGTAGTAAATATACATTCTCACAAAGATCTTAAAATTTACTTTCAAAATGTATCAGGCCTAAGAACTAAATCCGACTCACTCTTTATGATGAGTTCAAACCTTGATTATGATATCTTCGTAATAGTTGAGACTTGGCTTAATGATACTTTTATGGATGGTGAATTCTTCGATGAAAATTTATACTGCGTTTTTCGTAAAGATCGCGATGCATTAAAAACTGGTCTGTCTAGAGGAGGTGGCGTTTTAATTGCGGTTCGACGAAAATTTCGTGCGACTTTGGTGCCTATGCCGAATGCTGATTCCCTATTGGATATTCTCTGCGTTTCTGTTCATGGAGTTTCTAAACTTTTAATTTGTGTTTCTTATATACCTCCTTCTAGCGACTTACTTTATAAAGAGCATGTTGATAATATTTTAGCCTTGGCATCTAGTAATGAAAATGTTTGCGTAATTGGCGACTTCAACCTCAGTCTAGAGTGGTCTACTTTTGACAATAGTAGGGGGCTTCTTCCAAAGTCTTCAAATTCGTTTGCTGAAACTTATTTGATTGACGGGTTTTCAAGAGGTGACCTTAGTCAGATCAACAGTTTTAATAACAGTCTTCATAGAATATTGGATTTCATATTTTTAAATGATAACATGAATTTTTGCCTCAAGGAATGTCTAGACCCTTTGTCCAATCCTGGTCCGCATCATGTTCCGCTGGTTCTTCATTTGGAATTTTATGAGTTTAATACTTACGTAGAGGATACAATTTCCAAGTTCTGTTTTAAAAATTATGATGTTGATGTTGTTAATGCGGCAATTGACTCTATTGATTGGGATACGCTATTTACTGAGGTTGATGCTGCCGGTTGTTTCAATATTCTTAAGAATAATCTAAATTGTATTTGTAGTGAGCACATTCCTAAAGTAAAGAAAAAAGTTTACAAAATTCCTTGGTTCACGAAGGAGTTGAAAAAACTTAAGAATTTGAGAAACAAGTTTTTCAAAAAATTTAAAAATTCAAGGTTTCCTTTTTACAAAGAAATGTATTTAAAATATTTGAACGAGTTTAAATCATTGAGTAAAGTCTTGAAGCAGAACTATATAAGAAAATTCGAAGAGGATATTAAACTGAATCCGAAAGCTTTTTGGCGTTTTGTGAAGTCTAAAAAATCGTGTTCGAGTATTCCCTCTGCTGTATTTTACAAGGATACACAAGCTGATTCAGCATTAGTAGCTGCAAATCTTTTTGCGGATTTTTTCAGCTCGAATTTTGTGGCTGACTCTAATTTGAGTATTAGTGATTCTAACAGTGGGTTTGGTGCTAGTGTTTCCGCGCTAAACTTTGGGGCTCTTGAAATCTCTTTAGACGATGTTGAACTGGGTATTCGTCAAATCAAATTGTCGTCGCAGACTGATGTTGATGGTTTGTCGGCTCACCTTTTCAAGAATTGTTCAGCTCTCGCCTACCCAATATGGCTGCTTTTTAATAAATCTCTTGTGCAAGGCGTTTTCATTGATGCGTGGAAAATCTCCTTTGTTACGCCAATTTTTAAATCTGGCAATAAAAATGATATCACCAATTATCGTCCTATTTCCAAAATTTCAACTGTATCAAAACTTTTTGAATGTATAATAAAAAATAAAATTTTCTTTTCCATTAGTCGTCTCATCTCGGTAGATCAGCATGGTTTCATGTCGGGGAGATCAACTACCTCTAATTTAGCAGTTTTCTCCGAATACTGCATTGAAGCTTTTAGTAACCGGGCCCAAGTTGATACCGTGTATACTGATTTTTCGAAAGCGTTTGATAAAGTTAATCATCGTATCTTGTTATCGAAGTTACAGAGATTTGGCTTCCACTCAAGTTTTTTAAGCTGGATCAAATCGTATCTCTCAAATCGATATTGTTCAGTTGTAGTTGATGGGGTGTCGTCGTACTCTTTCATTGCTTCTTCAGGCGTTCCTCAGGGAAGCATTTTAGGTCCTATTCTTTTTGTGATTTTCATCAATGATATCACTAGTTGCTTTAAGTTTTCTAAATTTCTTTTGTATGCTGATGACATGAAGATTTTTAGTAATATTACGTGTTCCGCTGACTCGTTGAAACTTCAGAGTGATCTTGACAATGTTGTAGCTTGGTGCCAGAAAAATATGCTTCCCTTAAATATTAAAAAATGCTCCCATGTCTCCTATTCCAAATCCCGTTCTCCTATCCCTACTTCATATTTTATTGCAGGCTCACAACTAAGCTTTGTTTCCAAAATCACTGATCTTGGGGTGGTCTTTGACTCGAAGTTCTCATTTCAAAGCCATCTTAATTATATTTTAGCTAAGTCTTATTCTATGCTGGCTTTTGTCAGACGTTTCAGCTCTGATTTCTCGGATCCGTATACTTTAAAAATACTTTTTACCTCACTGGTGCGCTCGAGGCTTGAATATGCTGTTGTTATTTGGCGTCCGTATTATTCCTGTCATATAAGTCGTTTGGAGAGAGTGCAGAAAGTCTTTTTAAAGTACGCTCTGCGCCCCCTTCATTTTGAACTTCCTGTTCCGGCTTATGGATCTAGATGTATGCTTATTGATCTCAAGACATTAAATTGTAGGAGAACCTTCCTATCTCTTACATTCATTTTTAATTTAATATCTGGGGTGGTTGACTGCCCCTTTTTACTTGAACGCATATTCTTTCTTATTCCTAATATTTGTTTAAGGAATCATGCCACATTTTATGTTGGGCTTGCGAGGACCAATTATGCGGCCAATGCTCCTGTTGTTAGAGCTCTTAAAGAGTTTAACTTGCTCCCAAATTCTTCAGTTTTGGACTTCTCCTACTGTGAAAAAAGATTTAAATTGCTACTAAATGACCTGTTAAATTAGTTGGTAATCTATCTGAACCTGTAACTAGTCTGTAAGAGATGTAATAATTTCAAGACTAAATAAATATTATTATTATTATTATTATGATAAATGATTCATCGGTCAAAATGTGGTGTCCACAAAACCTTGATATATGAGTTCAATATGGGTGTCAATCGAAAGGGAAGGCCACAGCTTTATTTAAACTTTTCGATATTTCGATATATTTATCGATAAATGAGTCATCGGTGAAAATGTGGTTCCCGCAAAACCTTGATATATGAGTTCAATATGGGTGTCAAACGAAAGGGAAGGCCACAGTTTTCGTCTGAACTTTTCGATATTTAGATATATTTATCAATAAATGCGTTATCGCTCAAAATGTGGTTCCCGCAAAACCTTGATATATGCGTTCAATATGGGTGTCAAACGAAAGGGAAGGCCACAGTTTTCGTCTGAACTTTTCGATATTAAGATATATTTATCGATAAATGAGTTATCGGGAAAAATGTGGTTTCCACAAAACCTTGATATATGTGTTCAATATGGGTGTTAAACGAACGGGCAAGGCCACAGCTTTCATTTGAATGTGTCGATATTTCGATATATTATCGATAAATGCGTTATCGGTGAAAATATGATTCTCGCAAAACCTTGAAATATTAGTTCAATAAGGGTGTCAAACGAAAGGGAAGGCCACAGTTTTCGTCTGAACTTTTCGATATTTAGATATATTTATCAATAAATGCGTTATCGGTCAAAATGTGGTTCCCGCAAAACCTTGATATATGATTTCAATATGGGTGTTGAACGAAAGGGAAGCCCACAGTTTTGGTCTGAACTTTTCGATATTTAGATATATTTATCGATAAATGAGTTATCGGGAAAAATGTGGTTTCAACAAAACCTTGATATATGTGTTCAATATGGGTGTTAAACGAACGGGCAAGGCCACAGCTTTCATTTGAATGTGTCGATATTTCGATATATTATCGATAAATGCGTTATCGGTGAAAATATGATTCTCGCAAAACCTTGAAATATTAGTTCAATAAGGGTGTCAAACGAAAGGGAAGGCCACAGTTTTCGTCTGAACTTTTCGATATTTAGATATATTTATCAATAAATGCGTTATCGGTCAAAATGTGGTTCCCGCAAAACCTTGATATATGATTTCAATATGGGTGTTAAACGAAAGGGCAAGACCACAGCTATCATTTGAACTTTTCGATATTTCGATATATTTATCAATAAATGCGTTATCGGTGAAAATGTGGTTCCCGCAAACCCTTGATATATGATTTCAATATGGGTGTTAAACGAAAGGGCAAGACCACAGCTATCATTTGAACTTTTCGATATTTCGATATATTTATCAATAAATGCGTTATCGGTGAAAATGTGGTTCCCGCAAAACCTTGATATATGCGTTCAATATGGGTGTCAAACGAATGGGAAGGCCACAGTTTTCGTCTGAACTTTTCGATATTTAGATATATTTATTAATAAATGAATTATCGGTCAAAATGTGGTTCCCGCGAAACCTTGATATATGCGTTCAATATGGGCGTCAAACGAAAGGGAAGCCCACAGTTTTCGTCTGAACTTTTCGATATTTAGATATATCGAATTAAATGAATTATCGGTCAAAATGTGGTTCCCGCATAACCTTGATATATGAGTTCAATATGGGTGTCAAACGAAAGGGAAGGTAACAGTTTTCGTCTGAACTTTTCGATATTTCGATATATTTATCGATAAATCAGCTATCGGTCAAAATGTGGTTCCCGCAAAACCTTGATAGTATGTGTTCAATATGGGTGTTAAACGAACGGGCAAGGCCACAGCTTTCATTTGAATGTGTCGATATTTCGATATATTATCGATAAATGCGTTATCGGTGAAAATATGATTCTCGCAAAACCTTGAAATATTAGTTCAATAAGGGTGTCAAACGAAAGGGAAGGCCACAGTTTTCGTCTGAACTTTTCGATATTTAGATATATTTATCAATAAATGCGTTATCGGTCAAAATGTGGTTCCCGCAAAACCTTGATATATGATTTCAATATGGGTGTTAAACGAAAGGGAAGCCCACAGTTTTCGTCTAAACTTTTCGATATTTAGATATATTTATCAATAAATGCGTTATCGGTCAAAATGTGGTTCCCGCAAAACCTTGATATATGAGTTCAATATGGGTGTCAAACGAAAGGGAAGGCCACAGTTTTCGTCTGAACTTTTCGATATTTAGATATATTTATCAATAAATGCGTTATCGCTCAAAATGTGGTTCCCGCAAAACCTTGATATATGCGTTCAGTATGGGTGTCAAAGGAAAGGGAAGGCCACAGTTTTCGTCTGAACTTTTCGATATTTAGATATATTTATAAATATATGCGTTATCGGTCAAAATGTGGTTCCCGCGAAACCTTGATATATGATTTCAATATGGGTGTTAAACGAAAGGGAAGCCCACAGTTTTCGTCTGAACTTTTCGATATTTAGATATATTTATCGATAAATGAGTTATCGGGAAAAATGTGGTTTCCCCAAAACCTTGATATATGTGTTCAATATGGGTGTTAAACGAACGGGCAAGGCCACAGCTTTCATTTGAATGTGTCGATATTTCGATATATTATCGATAAATGCGTTATCGGTGAAAATATGATTCTCGCAAAACCTTGAAATATTAGTTCAATAAGGGTGTCAAACGAAAGGGAAGGCCACAGTTTTCGTCTGAACTTTTCGATATTTAGATATATTTATCAATAAATGCGTTATCGGTCAAAATGTGGTTCCCGCAAAACCTTGATATATGATTTCAATATGGGTGTTAAACGAAAGGGAAGCCCACAGTTTTCGTCTAAACTTTTCGATATTTAGATATATTTATCAATAAATGCGTTATCGGTCAAAATGTGGTTCCCGCAAAACCTTGATATATGAGTTCAATATGGGTGTCAAACGAAAGGGAAGGCCACAGTTTTCGTCTGAACTTTTCGATATTTAGATATATTTATCAATAAATGCGTTATCGCTCAAAATGTGGTTCCCGCAAAACCTTGATATATGCGTTCAGTATGGGTGTCAAACGAAAGGGAAGGCCACAGTTTTCGTCTGAACTTTTCGATATTTAGATATATTTATAAATATATGCGTTATCGGTCAAAATGTGGTTCCCGCGAAACCTTGATATATGATTTCAATATGGGTGTTAAACGAAAGGGAAGCCCACAGTTTTCGTCTGAACTTTTCGATATTTAGATATATTTATCGATAAATGAGTTATCGGGAAAAATGTGGTTTCCCCAAAACCTTGATATATGATTTTAATATGGGTGTTAAACGAAAGGGCAAGACCACAGCTATCATTTGAACTTTTCGATATTTCGATATATTTATCAATAAATGCGTTATCGGTGAAAATGTGGTTCCCGCAAAACCTTGATATATGCGTTCAGTATGGGTGTCAAACGAAAGGGAAGGCCACAGTTTTCGTCTGAACTTTTCGATATTTAGATATATTTATAAATATATGCGTTATCGGTCAAAATGTGGTTCCCGCAAAACCTTGATATATGATTTCAATATGGGTGTTAAACGAAAGGGAAGCCCACAGTTTTCGTCTAAACTTTTCGATATTTAGATATATTTATCAATAAATGCGTTATCGGTCAAAATGTGGTTCCCGCAAAACCTTGATATATGAGTTCAATATGGGTGTCAAACGAAAGGGAAGGCCACAGTTTTCGCCTGAACTTTTCGATATTTAGATATATTTATCAATAAATGCGTTATCGCTCAAAATGTGGTTCCCGCAAAACCTTGATATATGCGTTCAGTATGGGTGTCAAACGAAAGGGAAGGCCACAGTTTTCGTCTGAACTTTTCGATATTTAGATATATTTATAAATATATGCGTTATCGGTGAAAATGTGGTTCCCGCAAACCCTTGATATATGATTTCAATATGGGTGTTAAACGAAAGGGCAAGACCACAGCTATCATTTGAACTTTTCGATATTTCGATATATTTATCAATAAATGCGTTATCGGTGAAAATGTGGTTCCCGCAAAACCTTGATATATGCGTTCAATATGGGTGTCAAACGAATGGGAAGGCCACAGTTTTCGTCTGAACTTTTCGATATTTAGATATATTTATTAATAAATGAATTATCGGTCAAAATGTGGTTCCCGCGAAACCTTGATATATGCGTTCAATATGGGCGTCAAACGAAAGGGAAGCCCACAGTTTTCGTCTGAACTTTTCGATATTTAGATATATCGAATTAAATGAATTATCGGTCAAAATGTGGTTCCCGCGAAACCTTGATATATGCGTTCAATATGGGTGTTAAACGAAAGGGAAGCCCACAGTTTTCGTCTAAACTTTTCGATATTTAGATATATTTATCAATAAATGCGTTATCGGTCAAAATGTGGTTCCCGCAAAACCTTGATATATGCGTTCAATATGGGTGTCAAACGAATGGGAAGGCCACAGTTTTCGTCTGAACTTTTCGATATTTAGATATATTTATTAATAAATGAATTATCGGTCAAAATGTGGTTCCCGCGAAACCTTGATATATGCGTTCAATATGGGTGTCAAACGAATGGGAAGGCCACAGTTTTCGTCTAAACTTTTCGATATTTAGATATATTTATCAATAAATGCGTTATCGGTGAAAATGTGGTTCCCGCAAAACCTTGATATATGCGTTCAATATGGGTGTCAAACGAATGGGAAGGCCACAGTTTTCGTCTGAACTTTTCGATATTTAGATATATTTATTAATAAATGAATTATCGGTCAAAATGTGGTTCCCGCGAAACCTTGATATATGCGTTCAATATGGGTGTTAAACGAAAGGGAAGCCCACAGTTTTCGTCTAAACTTTTCGATATTTAGATATATTTATCAATAAATGCGTTATCGGTCAAAATGTGGTTCCCGCAAAACCTTGATATATGAGTTCAATATGGGTGTCAAACGAAAGGGAAGGCCACAGTTTTCGCCTGAACTTTTCGATATTTAGATATATTTATCAATAAATGCGTTATCGCTCAAAATGTGGTTCCCGCAAAACCTTGATATATGCGTTCAGTATGGGTGTCAAACGAAAGGGAAGGCCACAGTTTTCGTCTGAACTTTTCGATATTTAGATATATTTATAAATATATGCGTTATCGGTGAAAATGTGGTTCCCGCAAACCCTTGATATATGATTTCAATATGGGTGTTAAACGAAAGGGCAAGACCACAGCTATCATTTGAACTTTTCGATATTTCGATATATTTATCAATAAATGCGTTATCGGTGAAAATGTGGTTCCCGCAAAACCTTGATATATGCGTTCAGTATGGGTGTCAAACGAAAGGGAAGGCCACAGTTTTCGTCTGAACTTTTCGATATTTAGATATATTTATAAATATATGCGTTATCGGTGAAAATGTGGTTCCCGCAAACCCTTGATATATGATTTCAATATGGGTGTTAAACGAAAGGGCAAGACCACAGCTATCATTTGAACTTTTCGATATTTCGATATATTTATCAATAAATGCGTTATCGGTGAAAATGTGGTTCCCGCAAAACCTTGATATATGAGTTCAATATGGGTGTCAAACGAAAGGGAAGGTAACAGTTTTCGTCTGAACTTTTCGATATTTCGATATATTTATCGATAAATCAGCTATCGGTCAAAATGTGGTTCCCGCAAAACCTTGATAGTATGTGTTCAATATGGGTGTTAAACGAACGGGCAAGGCCACAGCTTTCATTTGAATGTGTCGATATTTCGATATATTATCGATAAATGCGTTATCGGTGAAAATATGATTCTCGCAAAACCTTGAAATATTAGTTCAATAAGGGTGTCAAACGAAAGGGAAGGCCACAGTTTTCGTCTGAACTTTTCGATATTTAGATATATTTATCAATAAATGCGTTATCGGTCAAAATGTGGTTCCCGCAAAACCTTGATATATGATTTCAATATGGGTGTTACACGAAAGGGAAGCCCACAGTTTTCGTCTAAACTTTTCGATATTTAGATATATTTATCAATAAATGCGTTATCGGTCAAAATGTGGTTCCCGCAAAACCTTGATATATGAGTTCAATATGGGTGTCAAACGAAAGGGAAGGCCACAGTTTTCGTCTGAACTTTTCGATATTTAGATATATTTATCAATAAATGCGTTATCGGTCAAAATGTGGTTCCCGCAAAACCTTGATATATGATTTCAATATGGGTGTTAAACGAAAGGGAAGCCCACAGTTTTCGTCTAAACTTTTCGATATTTAGATATATTTATCAATAAATGCGTTATCGGTCAAAATGTGGTTCCCGCAAAACCTTGATATATGAGTTCAATATGGGTGTCAAACGAAAGGGAAGGCCACAGTTTTCGTCTGAACTTTTCGATATTTAGATATATTTATCAATAAATGCGTTATCGCTCAAAATGTGGTTCCCGCAAAACCTTGATATATGCGTTCAGTATGGGTGTCAAACGAAAGGGAAGGCCACAGTTTTCGTCTGAACTTTTCGATATTTAGATATATTTATAAATATATGCGTTATCGGTCAAAATGTGGTTCCCGCAAAACCTTGATATATGATTTCAATATGGGTGTTAAACGAAAGGGAAGCCCACAGTTCTTGTCTGAACTTTTCGATATTTCGATATATTTATCGATAAAGCAGCTATCGGTCAAAATGTGGTTCCCGGAAAACCTTGATATATGAGTTCAATATGGGTGTCAACCGAAAGGGAAGGCCACAGTTTTCGTCTGAACTTTTCGATATTTAGATATATTTATCAATAAATGCGTTATCGCTCAAAATGTGGTTCCCGCAAAACCTTGATATATGCGTTCAATATGGGTGTCAAACGAAAGGGAAGGCCACAGTTTTCGTCTGAACTTTTCGATATTTAGATATATTTATCAATAAATGCGCTATCGGTCAAAATGTGGTTCCCGCAAAACCTTGATATATGAGTTCAATATGGGTGTCAAACGAAAGGGAAGGACACAGTTTTCGTCTGAACTTTTCGATATTTAGATATATTTATCAATAAATGCGTTATCGCTCAAAATGTGGTTCCCGCAAAACCTTGATATATGATTTCAATATGGGTGTTAAACGAAAGGGAAGCCCACAGTTTTCGTCTGAACTTTTCGATATTTAGATATATTTATCGATAAATGAGTTATCGGGAAAAATGTGGTTTCCACAAAACCTTGATATATGTGTTCAATATGGGTGTTAAACGAAAGGGCAAGGCCACAGCTTTCATTTGAACCTCTCGATATTTTGATATATTTATCGATAAATGCGTTATCGGTGAAAATTTTATTCTCGCAAAACCTTGATATATGCGTTCAATATGGGTGTTAAACGAAAGGGAAGGCAACAGCTTTCATTTGAACCTCTCGATATTTCGATATATTTATCGATAAATGCGTTATCGGTGAAATTGTGATTCTCGCAAACCCTTGATATATGCGTTCAATATGGGTGTCAAACGAAAGGGCAAGTCCACAGCTTTCAATTAAACTTTTCGATATTTCGATATATTTATCGATAAATGAGTTATCGGTCAAAATGCGGGTCCCGCGAAACCTTGATATATGCGTTCAATATGGGTCTTAAACGAAATGGCAAGGCCCCAGCTTTCATTTAAAGTTTTCGATATTTCGATATATCGGTCAAAATGTGGATTCCGCAAAACCTTGATATATGATTTCAATATGGGTGTTAAACGAAAGGGAAGCCCACAGTTTTCGTCTGAACTTTTCGATATTTAGATATATTTATCGATAAATGAGTTATCGGTCAAAATGTGGTTCCCGCAAAACCTTGATATATGCGTTCAATATGGGTGTCAAACGAAAGGGAAGGCCACAGTTTTCGTCTGAACTTTTCGATATTTAGATATATTTATCAATAAATGCGTTATCGGTCAAAATGTGGTTCCCGCAAAACCTTGATATATGATTTCAATATGGGTGTTAAACGAAAGGGAAGCCCACAGTTTTCGTCTGAACTTTTCGATATTTAGATATATTTATCGATAAATGAGTTATCGGGAAAAATGTGGTTTCCACAAAACCTTGATATATGTGTTCAATATGGGTGTTAAACGAAAGGGCAAGGCCACAGCTTTCATTTGAACCTCTCGATATTTTGATATATTTATCGATAAATGCGTTATCGGTGAAAATTTTATTCTCGCAAAACCTTGATATATGCGTTCAATATGGGTGTTAAACGAAAGGGAAGGCAACAGCTTTCATTTGAACCTCTCGATATTTCGATATATTTATCGATAAATCAGCTATCGGTCAAAATGTGGTTCCCGCAAAACCTTGATAGTATGTGTTCAATATGGGTGTTAAACGAACGGGCAAGGCCACAGCTTTCAAAAAACCTTGATATATGCGTTCAATATGGGTGTTAAACGAAAGGGAAGGCAAGAGCTTTCATTTGAACCTCTCGATATTTCGATATATTTATCGATAAATGCGTTATCGGTGAAATTGTGATTCTCGCAAACCCTTGATATATGCGTTCAATATGGGTGTCAAACGAAAGGGCAAGTCCACAGCTTTCAATTAAACTTTTCGATATTTCGATATATTTATCGATAAATGAGTTATCGGTCAAAATGCGGGTAACGCGAAACCTTGATATATGCGTTCAATATGGGTCTTAAACGAAATGGCAAGGCCCCAGCTTTCATTTAAAGTTTTCGATATTTCGATATATCGGTCAAAATGTGGATTCCACGAAACCTTGATATATGCGTTCAATATGGGTGTTAAACGAAAGGGAAGGCAACAGCTTTCATTTGAACCTCTCGATATTTCGATATATTTATCGATAAATCAGCTATCGGTCAAAATGTGGTTCCCGCAAAACCTTGATAGTATGTGTTCAATATGGGTGTTAAACGAACGGGCAAGGCCACAGCTTTCAAAAAACCTTGATATATGCGTTCAATATGGGTGTTAAACGAAAGGGAAGGCAAGAGCTTTCATTTGAACCTCTCGATATTTCGATATATTTATCGATAAATGCGTTATCGGTGAAATTGTGATTCTCGCAAACCCTTGATATATGCGTTCAATATGGGTGTCAAACGAAAGGGCAAGTCCACAGCTTTCAATTAAACTTTTCGATATTTCGATATATTTATCGATAAATGAGTTATCGGTCAAAATGCGGGTCCCGCGAAACCTTGATATATGCGTTCAATATGGGTCTTAAACGAAATGGCAAGGCCCCAGCTTTCATTTAAAGTTTTCGATATTTCGATATATCGGTCAAAATGTGGATTCCACGAAACCTTGATATATGCGTTCAATATGGGTGTTAAACGAAAGGGAAGGCCACAGCCTTCATTAAAACTTTTCGATATTTCGATATATTTATCGATAAATGATTCATCGGTCAAAATGTGGTGTCCACAAAACCTTGATATATGAGTTCAATATGGGTGTCAATCGAAAGGGAAGGCCACAGCTTTATTTAAACTTTTCGATATTTCGATATATTTATCGATAAATGAGTCATCGGTGAAAATGTTGTTCCCGCAAAACCTTGATATATGAGTTCAATATGGGTGTCAAACGAAAGGGAAGGCCACAGTTTTCGTCTGAACTTTTCGATATTTAGATATATTTATCAATAAATGCGTTATCGCTCAAAATGTGGTTCCCGCAAAACCTTGATATATGCGTTCAATATGGGTGTTAAACGAAAGGGAAGGCCACAGCCTTCATTAAAACTTTTCGATATTTCGATATATTTATCGATAAATGAGTCATCGGTGAAAATGTTGTTCCCGCAAAACCTTGATATATGAGTTCAATATGGGTGTCAAACGAAAGGGAAGGCCACAGTTTTCGTCTGAACTTTTCGATATTTAGATATATTTATCAATAAATGCGTTATCGCTCAAAATGTGGTTCCCGCAAAACCTTGATATATGCGTTCAATATGGGTGTCAAACGAAAGGGAAGGCCACAGTTTTCGTCTGAACTTTTCGATATTTAGATATATTTATCAATAAATGCGTTATCGGTCAAAATGTGGTTCCCGCAAAACCTTGATATATGATTTCAATATGGGTGTTAAACGAAAGGGAAGCCCACAGTTTTCGTCTGAACTTTTCGATATTTAGATATATTTATCGATAAATGAGTTATCGGGAAAAATGTGGTTTCCACAAAACCTTGATATATGTGTTCAATATGGGTGTTAAACGAAAGGGCAAGGCCACAGCTTTCATTTGAACCTCTCGATATTTTGATATATTTATCGATAAATGCGTTATCGGTGAAAATTTTATTCTCGCAAAACCTTGATATATGCGTTCAATATGGGTGTTAAACGAAAGGGAAGGCAACAGCTTTCATTTGAACCTCTCGATATTTCGATATATTTATCGATAAATCAGCTATCGGTCAAAATGTGGTTCCCGCAAAACCTTGATAGTATGTGTTCAATATGGGTGTTAAACGAACGGGCAAGGCCACAGCTTTCAAAAAACCTTGATATATGCGTTCAATATGGGTGTTAAACGAAAGGGAAGGCAAGAGCTTTCATTTGAACCTCTCGATATTTCGATATATTTATCGATAAATGCGTTATCGGTGAAATTGTGATTCTCGCAAACCCTTGATATATGCGTTCAATATGGGTGTCAAACGAAATGGCAAGGCCCCAGCTTTCATTTCGATATATCGGTCAAAATGTGGATTCCGCGAAACCTTGATATATGATTTCAATATGGGTGTTAAACGAAAGGGAAGCCCACAGTTTTCGTCTGAACTTTTCGATATTTAGATATATTTATCGATAAATGAGTTATCGGGAAAAATGTGGTTTCCACAAAACCTTGATATATGTGTTCAATATGGGTGTTAAACGAAAGGGCAAGGCCACAGCTTTCATTTGAACCTCTCGATATTTTGATATATTTATCGATAAATGCGTTATCGGTGAAAATTTTATTCTCGCAAAACCTTGATATATGCGTTCAATATGGGTGTTAAACGAAAGGGAAGGCAACAGTTTTCGTCTGAACTTTTCGATATTTAGATATATTTATCAATAAATGCGTTATCGCTCAAAATGTGGTCCCCGCGAAACCTTGATATATGAGTTCAATATGGGTCTTAAACGAAATGGCAAGGCCCCAGCTTTCATTTCGATATATCGGTCAAAATGTGGATTCCGCAAAACCTTGATATATGATTTCAATATGGGTGTTAAACGAAAGGGAAGCCCACAGTTTTCGTCTGAACTTTTCGATATTTAGATATATTTATCGATAAATGAGTTATCGGGAAAAATGTGGTTCCCGCAAAACCTTGATATATGCGTTCAATATGGGTGTCAAACGAAAGGGAAGGCCACAGTTTTCGTCTGAACTTTTCGATATTTAGATATATTTATCAATAAATGCGTTATCGGTCAAAATGTGGTTCCCGCAAAACCTTGATATATGATTTCAATATGGGTGTTAAACGAAAGGGAAGCCCACAGTTTTCGTCTGAACTTTTCGATATTTAGATATATTTATCGATAAATGAGTTATCGGGAAAAATGTGGTTTCCACAAAACCTTGATATATGTGTTCAATATGGGTGTTAAACGAAAGGGCAAGGCCACAGCTTTCATTTGAACCTCTCGATATTTTGATATATTTATCGATAAATGCGTTATCGGTGAAAATTTTATTCTCGCAAAACCTTGATATATGCGTTCAATATGGGTGTTAAACGAAAGGGAAGGCAACAGCTTTCATTTGAACCTCTCGATATTTCGATATATTTATCGATAAATCAGCTATCGGTCAAAATGTGGTTCCCGCAAAACCTTGATAGTATGTGTTCAATATGGGTGTTAAACGAACGGGCAAGGCCACAGCTTTCAAAAAACCTTGATATATGCGTTCAATATGGGTGTTAAACGAAAGGGAAGGCAAGAGCTTTCATTTGAACCTCTCGATATTTCGATATATTTATCGATAAATGCGTTATCGGTGAAATTGTGATTCTCGCAAACCCTTGATATATGCGTTCAATATGGGTGTCAAACGAAATGGCAAGGCCCCAGCTTTCATTTCGATATATCGGTCAAAATGTGGATTCCGCGAAACCTTGATATATGCGTTCAATATGGGTGTTAAACGAAAGGGAAGGCCACAGCCTTCATTAAAACTTTTCGATATTTCGATATATTTATCGATAAATGATTCATCGGTCAAAATGTGGTGTCCACAAAACCTTGATATATGCGTTCAATATGGGTCTTAAACGAAATGGCAAGGCCCCAGCTTTCATTTCGATATATCGGTCAAAATGTGGATTCCGCGAAACCTTGATATATGCGTTCAATATGGGTGTTAAACGAAAGGGAAGGCCACAGCCTTCATTAAAACTTTTCGATATTTCGATATATTTATCGATAAATGATTCATCGGTCAAAATGTGGTGTCCACAAAACCTTGATATATGAGTTCAATATGGGTGTCAATCGAAAGGGAAGGCCACAGCTTTATTTAAACTTTTCGATATTTCGATATATTTATCGATAAATGAGTCATCGGTGAAAATGTGGTTCCCGCAAAACCTTGATATATGAGTTCAATATGGGTGTCAAACGAAAGGGCAAGTCCACAGCTTTCAATTAAACTCTTCGATATTTCGATATATTTATCGATAAATGAGTTATCGGTCAAAATGCGGGTCCCGCGAAACCTTGATATATGCGTTCAATATGGGTCTTAAACGAAATGGCAAGGCCCCAGCTTTCATTTCGATATATCGGTCAAAATGTGGATTCCGCGAAACCTTGATATATGCGTTCAATATGGGTGTTAAACGAAAGGGAAGGCCACAGCCTTCATTAAAACTTTTCGATATTTCGATATATTTATCGATAAATGATTCATCGGTCAAAATGTGGTGTCCACAAAACCTTGATATATGAGTTCAATATGGGTGTCAATCGAAAGGGAAGGCCACAGCTTTATTTAAACTTTTCGATATTTCGATATATTTATCGATAAATGAGTCATCGGTGAAAATGTGGTTCCCGCAAAACCTTGATATATGAGTTCAATATGGGTGTCAAACGAAAGGGCAAGTCCACAGCTTTCAATTAAACTTTTCGATATTTCGATATATTTATCGATAAATGAGTTATCGGTCAAAATGCGGGTCCCGCGAAACCTTGATATATGCGTTCAATATGGGTCTTAAACGAAATGGCAAGGCCCCAGCTTTCATTTAAAGTTTTCGATATTTCGATATATCGGTCAAAATGTGGATTCCGCAAAACCTTGATATATGATTTCAATATGGGTGTTAAACGAAAGGGAAGCCCACAGTTTTCGTCTGAACTTTTCGATATTTAGATATATTTATCGATAAATGAGTTATCGGGAAAAATGTGGTTCCCGCAAAACCTTGATATATGCGTTCAATATGGGTGTCAAACGAAAGGGAAGGCCACAGTTTTCGTCTGAACTTTTCGATATTTAGATATATTTATCAATAAATGCGTTATCGGTCAAAATGTGGTTCCCGCAAAACCTTGATATATGATTTCAATATGGGTGTTAAACGAAAGGGAAGCCCACAGTTTTCGTCTGAACTTTTCGATATTTAGATATATTTATCGATAAATGAGTTATCGGGAAAAATGTGGTTTCCACAAAACCTTGATATATGTGTTCAATATGGGTGTTAAACGAAAGGGCAAGGCCACAGCTTTCATTTGAACCTCTCGATATTTTGATATATTTATCGATAAATGCGTTATCGGTGAAAATTTTATTCTCGCAAAACCTTGATATATGCGTTCAATATGGGTGTTAAACGAAAGGGAAGGCAACAGCTTTCATTTGAACCTCTCGATATTTCGATATATTTATCGATAAATGCGTTATCGGTGAAATTGTGATTCTCGCAAACCCTTGATATATGCGTTCAATATGGGTGTCAAACGAAAGGGCAAGTCCACAGCTTTCAATTAAACTTTTCGATATTTCGATATATTTATCGATAAATGAGTTATCGGTCAAAATGCGGGTCCCGCGAAACCTTGATATATGCGTTCAATATGGGTCTTAAACGAAATGGCAAGGCCCCAGCTTTCATTTAAAGTTTTCGATATTTCGATATATCGGTCAAAATGTGGATTCCGCAAAACCTTGATATATGATTTCAATATGGGTGTTAAACGAAAGGGAAGCCCACAGTTTTCGTCTGAACTTTTCGATATTTAGATATATTTATCGATAAATGAGTTATCGGGAAAAATGTGGTTCCCGCAAAACCTTGATATATGCGTTCAATATGGGTGTCAAACGAAAGGGAAGGCCACAGTTTTCGTCTGAACTTTTCGATATTTAGATATATTTATCAATAAATGCGTTATCGGTCAAAATGTGGTTCCCGCAAAACCTTGATATATGATTTCAATATGGGTGTTAAACGAAAGGGAAGCCCACAGTTTTCGTCTGAACTTTTCGATATTTAGATATATTTATCGATAAATGAGTTATCGGGAAAAATGTGGTTTCCACAAAACCTTGATATATGTGTTCAATATGGGTGTTAAACGAAAGGGCAAGGCCACAGCTTTCATTTGAACCTCTCGATATTTTGATATATTTATCGATAAATGCGTTATCGGTGAAAATTTTATTCTCGCAAAACCTTGATATATGCGTTCAATATGGGTGTTAAACGAAAGGGAAGGCAACAGCTTTCATTTGAACCTCTCGATATTTCGATATATTTATCGATAAATCAGCTATCGGTCAAAATGTGGTTCCCGCAAAACCTTGATAGTATGTGTTCAATATGGGTGTTAAACGAACGGGCAAGGCCACAGCTTTCAAAAAACCTTGATATATGCGTTCAATATGGGTGTTAAACGAAAGGGAAGGCAAGAGCTTTCATTTGAACCTCTCGATATTTCGATATATTTATCGATAAATGCGTTATCGGTGAAATTGTGATTCTCGCAAACCCTTGATATATGCGTTCAATATGGGTGTCAAACGAAAGGGCAAGTCCACAGCTTTCAATTAAACTTTTCGATATTTCGATATATTTATCGATAAATGAGTTATCGGTCAAAATGCGGGTAACGCGAAACCTTGATATATGCGTTCAATATGGGTCTTAAACGAAATGGCAAGGCCCCAGCTTTCATTTAAAGTTTTCGATATTTCGATATATCGGTCAAAATGTGGATTCCACGAAACCTTGATATATGCGTTCAATATGGGTGTTAAACGAAAGGGAAGGCAACAGCTTTCATTTGAACCTCTCGATATTTCGATATATTTATCGATAAATCAGCTATCGGTCAAAATGTGGTTCCCGCAAAACCTTGATAGTATGTGTTCAATATGGGTGTTAAACGAACGGGCAAGGCCACAGCTTTCAAAAAACCTTGATATATGCGTTCAATATGGGTGTTAAACGAAAGGGAAGGCAAGAGCTTTCATTTGAACCTCTCGATATTTCGATATATTTATCGATAAATGCGTTATCGGTGAAATTGTGATTCTCGCAAACCCTTGATATATGCGTTCAATATGGGTGTCAAACGAAAGGGCAAGTCCACAGCTTTCAATTAAACTTTTCGATATTTCGATATATTTATCGATAAATGAGTTATCGGTCAAAATGCGGGTCCCGCGAAACCTTGATATATGCGTTCAATATGGGTCTTAAACGAAATGGCAAGGCCCCAGCTTTCATTTAAAGTTTTCGATATTTCGATATATCGGTCAAAATGTGGATTCCACGAAACCTTGATATATGCGTTCAATATGGGTGTTAAACGAAAGGGAAGGCCACAGCCTTCATTAAAACTTTTCGATATTTCGATATATTTATCGATAAATGATTCATCGGTCAAAATGTGGTATCCACAAAACCTTGATATATGAGTTCAATATGGGTGTCAATCGAAAGGGAAGGCCACAGCTTTATTTAAACTTTTCGATATTTCGATATATTTATCGATAAATGAGTCATCGGTGAAAATGTTGTTCCCGCAAAACCTTGATATATGAGTTCAATATGGGTGTCAAACGAAAGGGAAGGCCACAGTTTTCGTCTGAACTTTTCGATATTTAGATATATTTATCAATAAATGCGTTATCGCTCAAAATGTGGTTCCCGCAAAACCTTGATATATGCGTTCAATATGGGTGTTAAACGAAAGGGAAGGCCACAGCCTTCATTAAAACTTTTCGATATTTCGATATATTTATCGATAAATGAGTCATCGGTGAAAATGTTGTTCCCGCAAAACCTTGATATATGAGTTCAATATGGGTGTCAAACGAAAGGGAAGGCCACAGTTTTCGTCTGAACTTTTCGATATTTAGATATATTTATCAATAAATGCGTTATCGCTCAAAATGTGGTTCCCGCAAAACCTTGATATATGCGTTCAATATGGGTGTCAAACGAAAGGGAAGGCCACAGTTTTCGTCTGAACTTTTCGATATTTAGATATATTTATCAATAAATGCGTTATCGGTCAAAATGTGGTTCCCGCAAAACCTTGATATATGATTTCAATATGGGTGTTAAACGAAAGGGAAGCCCACAGTTTTCGTCTGAACTTTTCGATATTTAGATATATTTATCGATAAATGAGTTATCGGGAAAAATGTGGTTTCCACAAAACCTTGATATATGTGTTCAATATGGGTGTTAAACGAAAGGGCAAGGCCACAGCTTTCATTTGAACCTCTCGATATTTTGATATATTTATCGATAAATGCGTTATCGGTGAAAATTTTATTCTCGCAAAACCTTGATATATGCGTTCAATATGGGTGTTAAACGAAAGGGAAGGCAACAGCTTTCATTTGAACCTCTCGATATTTCGATATATTTATCGATAAATCAGCTATCGGTCAAAATGTGGTTCCCGCAAAACCTTGATAGTATGTGTTCAATATGGGTGTTAAACGAACGGGCAAGGCCACAGCTTTCAAAAAACCTTGATATATGCGTTCAATATGGGTGTTAAACGAAAGGGAAGGCAAGAGCTTTCATTTGAACCTCTCGATATTTTGATATATTTATCGATAAATGCGTTATCGGTGAAAATTTTATTCTCGCAAAACCTTGATATATGCGTTCAATATGGGTGTTAAACGAAAGGGAAGGCAACAGCTTTCATTTGAACCTCTCGATATTTCGATATATTTATCGATAAATCAGCTATCGGTCAAAATGTGGTTCCCGCAAAACCTTGATAGTATGTGTTCAATATGGGTGTTAAACGAACGGGCAAGGCCACAGCTTTCAAAAAACCTTGATATATGCGTTCAATATGGGTGTTAAACGAAAGGGAAGGCAAGAGCTTTCATTTGAACCTCTCGATATTTAGATATATTTATCGATAAATGAGTTATCGGGAAAAATGTGGTTTCCACAAAACCTTGATATATGTGTTCAATATGGGTGTTAAACGAAAGGGCAAGGCCACAGCTTTCATTTGAACCTCTCGATATTTTGATATATTTATCGATAAATGCGTTATCGGTGAAAATTTTATTCTCGCAAAACCTTGATATATGCGTTCAATATGGGTGTTAAACGAAAGGGAAGGCCACAGCCTTCATTAAAACTTTTCGATATTTCGATATATTTATCGATAAATGATTCATCGGTCAAAATGTGGTGTCCACAAAACCTTGATATATGCGTTCAATATGGGTCTTAAACGAAATGGCAAGGCCCCAGCTTTCATTTCGATATATCGGTCAAAATGTGGATTCCGCGAAACCTTGATATATGCGTTCAATATGGGTGTTAAACGAAAGGGAAGGCCACAGCCTTCATTAAAACTTTTCGATATTTCGATATATTTATCGATAAATGATTCATCGGTCAAAATGTGGTGTCCACAAAACCTTGATATATGAGTTCAATATGGGTGTCAATCGAAAGGGAAGGCCACAGCTTTATTTAAACTTTTCGATATTTCGATATATTTATCGATAAATGAGTCATCGGTGAAAATGTGGTTCCCGCAAAACCTTGATATATGAGTTCAATATGGGTGTCAAACGAAAGGGCAAGTCCACAGCTTTCAATTAAACTCTTCGATATTTCGATATATTTATCGATAAATGAGTTATCGGTCAAAATGCGGGTCCCGCGAAACCTTGATATATGCGTTCAATATGGGTCTTAAACGAAATGGCAAGGCCCCAGCTTTCATTTCGATATATCGGTCAAAATGTGGATTCCGCGAAACCTTGATATATGCGTTCAATATGGGTGTTAAACGAAAGGGAAGGCCACAGCCTTCATTAAAACTTTTCGATATTTCGATATATTTATCGATAAATGATTCATCGGTCAAAATGTGGTGTCCACAAAACCTTGATATATGAGTTCAATATGGGTGTCAATCGAAAGGGAAGGCCACAGCTTTATTTAAACTTTTCGATATTTCGATATATTTATCGATAAATGAGTCATCGGTGAAAATGTGGTTCCCGCAAAACCTTGATATATGAGTTCAATATGGGTGTCAAACGAAAGGGCAAGTCCACAGCTTTCAATTAAACTTTTCGATATTTCGATATATTTATCGATAAATGAGTTATCGGTCAAAATGCGGGTCCCGCGAAACCTTGATATATGCGTTCAATATGGATCTTAAACGAAATGGCAAGGCCCCAGCTTTCATTTAAACTTTTCGATATTTCGATATATCGGTCAAAATGTGGATTCCGCGAAACCTTGATATATGCGTTCAATATGGGTGTTAAACGAAAGGGAAGGCCACAGCCTTCATTAAAACTTTTCGATATTTCGATATATTTATCGATAAATGATTCATCGGTCAAAATGTGGTGTCCACAAAACCTTGATATATGAGTTCAATATGGGTGTCAATCGAAAGGGAAGGCCACAGCTTTATTTAAACTTTTCGATATTTCGATATATTTATCGATAAATGAGTTATCGGGAAAAATGTGGTTTCCACAAAACCTTGATATATGTGTTCAATATGGGTGTTAAACGAAAGGGCAAGGCCACAGCTTTCATTTGAACCTCTCGATATTTTGATATATTTATCGATAAATGCGTTATCGGTGAAAATTTTATTCTCGCAAAACCTTGATATATGCGTTCAATATGGGTGTTAAACGAAAGGGAAGGCAACAGCTTTCATTTGAACCTCTCGATATTTCGATATATTTATCGATAAATGCGTTATCGGTGAAATTGTGATTCTCGCAAACCCTTGATATATGCGTTCAATATGGGTGTCAAACGAAAGGGCAAGTCCACAGCTTTCAATTAAACTTTTCGATATTTCGATATATTTATCGATAAATGCGTTATCGGTCAAAATGCGGGTCCCGCGAAACCTTGATATATGCGTTCAATATGGGTCTTAAACGAAATGGCAAGGCCCCAGCTTTCATTTAAAGTTTTCGATATTTCGATATATCGGTCAAAATGTGGATTCCGCAAAACCTTGATATATGATTTCAATATGGGTGTTAAACGAAAGGGAAGCCCACAGTTTTCGTCTGAACTTTTCGATATTTAGATATATTTATCGATAAATGAGTTATCGGGAAAAATGTGGTTCCCGCAAAACCTTGATATATGCGTTCAATATGGGTGTCAAACGAAAGGGAAGGCCACAGTTTTCGTCTGAACTTTTCGATATTTAGATATATTTATCAATAAATGCGTTATCGGTCAAAATGTGGTTCCCGCAAAACCTTGATATATGATTTCAATATGGGTGTTAAACGAAAGGGAAGCCCACAGTTTTCGTCTGAACTTTTCGATATTTAGATATATTTATCGATAAATGAGTTATCGGGAAAAATGTGGTTTCCACAAAACCTTGATATATGTGTTCAATATGGGTGTTAAACGAAAGGGCAAGGCCACAGCTTTCATTTGAACCTCTCGATATTTTGATATATTTATCGATAAATGCGTTATCGGTGAAAATTTTATTCTCGCAAAACCTTGATATATGCGTTCAATATGGGTGTTAAACGAAAGGGAAGGCAACAGCTTTCATTTGAACCTCTCGATATTTCGATATATTTATCGATAAATCAGCTATCGGTCAAAATGTGGTTCCCGCAAAACCTTGATAGTATGTGTTCAATATGGGTGTTAAACGAACGGGCAAGGCCACAGCTTTCAAAAAACCTTGATATATGCGTTCAATATGGGTGTTAAACGAAAGGGAAGGCAAGAGCTTTCATTTGAACCTCTCGATATTTCGATATATTTATCGATAAATGCGTTATCGGTGAAATTGTGATTCTCGCAAACCCTTGATATATGCGTTCAATATGGGTGTCAAACGAAAGGGCAAGTCCACAGCTTTCAATTAAACTTTTCGATATTTCGATATATTTATCGATAAATGAGTTATCGGTCAAAATGCGGGTAACGCGAAACCTTGATATATGCGTTCAATATGGGTCTTAAACGAAATGGCAAGGCCCCAGCTTTCATTTAAAGTTTTCGATATTTCGATATATCGGTCAAAATGTGGATTCCGCAAAACCTTGATATATGATTTCAATATGGGTGTTAAACGAAAGGGAAGGCCACAGCCTTCATTAAAACTTTTCGATATTTCGATATATTTATCGATAAATGATTCATCGGTCAAAATGTGGTGTCCACAAAACCTTGATATATGAGTTCAATATGGGTGTCAATCGAAAGGGAAGGCCACAGCTTTATTTAAACTTTTCGATATTTCGATATATTTATCGATAAATGAGTCATCGGTGAAAATGTGGTTCCCGCAAAACCTTGATATATGAGTTCAATATGGGTGTCAAACGAAAGGGCAAGTCCACAGCTTTCAATTAAACTTTTCGATATTTCGATATATTTATCGATAAATGAGTTATCGGTCAAAATGCGGGTCCCGCGAAACCTTGAGATATGCGTTCAATATGGGTCTTAAACGAAATGGCAAGGCCCCAGCTTTCATTTAAACTTTTCGATATTTCGATATATCGGTCAAAATGTGGATTCCGCGAAACCTTGATATATGCGTTCAATATGGGTGTTAAACGAAAGGGAAGGCAAGAGCTTTCATTTGAACCTCTCGATATTTCGATATATTTATCGATAAATGCGTTATCGGTGAAATTGTGATTCTCGCAAACCCTTGATATATGCGTTCAATATGGGTGTCAAACGAAAGGGCAAGTCCACAGCTTTCAATTAAACTTTTCGATATTTCGATATATTTATCGATAAATGAGTTATCGGTCAAAATGCGGGTCCCGCGAAACCTTGATATATGCGTTCAATATGGGTCTTAAACGAAATGGCAAGGCCCCAGCTTTCATTTAAACTTTTCGATATTTCGATATATCGGTCAAAATTTGGATTCCGCGAAACCTTGATATATGCGTTCAATATGGGTGTTAAACGAAAGGGAAGGCCACAGCCTTCATTAAAACTTTTCGATATTTCGATATATTTATCGATAAATGATTCATCGGTCAAAATGTGGTGTCCACAAAACCTTGATATATGAGTTCAATATGGGTGTCAATCGAAAGGGAAGGCCACAGCTTCATTTAAACTTTTCGATATTTCGATATATTTATCGATAAATGAGTCATCGGTGAAAATGTGGTTCCCGCAAAACCTTGATATATGAGTTCAATATGGGTGTCAATCGAAAGGGAAGGCCACAGTTTTCGTCTGAACTTTTCGATATTTAGATATATTTATCAATAAATGCGTTATCGCTCAAAATGTGGTTCCCGCAAAACCTTGATATATGCGTTCAATATGGGTGTCAAACGAAAGGGAAGGCCACAGTTTTCGTCTGAACTTTTCGATATTTAGATATATTTATCAATAAATGCGTTATCGGTCAAAATGTGGTTCCCGCAAAACCTTGATATATGATTTCAATATGGGTGTTAAACGAAAGGGAAGCCCACAGTTTTCGTCTGAACTTTTCGATATTTAGATATATTTATCGATAAATGAGTTATCGGGAAAAATGTGGTTTCCACAAAACCTTGATATATGTGTTCAATATGGGTGTTAAACGAAAGGGCAAGGCCACAGCTTTCATTTGAACCTCTCGATATTTTGATATATTTATCGATAAGTGCGTTATCGGTGAAAATTTTATTCTCGCAAAACCTTGATATATGCGTTCAATATGGGTGTTAAACGAAAGGGAAGGCAAGAGCTTTCATTTGAACCTCTCGATATTTCGATATATTTATCGATAAATGCGTTATCGGTGAAATTGTGATTCTCGCAAACCCTTGATATATGCGTTCAATATGGGTGTAAAACGAAAGGGCAAGTCCACAGCTTTCAATTAAACTTTTCGATATTTCGATATATTTATCGATAAATGAGTTATCGGTCAAAATGCGGGTCCCGCGAAACCTTGATATATGCGTTCAATATGGGTCTTAAACGAAATGGCAAGGCCCCAGCTTTCATTTAAACTTTTCGATATTTCGATATATCGGTCAAAATGTGGATTCCGCGAAACCTTGATATATGCGTTCAATATGGGTGTTAAACGAAAGGGAAGGCCACAGCCTTCATTAAAACTTTTCGATATTTCGATATATTTATCGATAAATGATTCATCGGTCAAAATGTGGTGTCCACAAAACCTTGATATATGAGTTCAATATGGGTGTCAATCGAAAGGGAAGGCCACAGCTTTATTTAAACTTTTCGATATTTCGATATATTTATCGATAAATGAGTCATCGGTGAAAATGTGGTTCCCGCAAAACCTTGATATATGATTTCAATATGGGTGTTAAACGAAAGGGAAGCCCACAGTTTTCGTCTGAACTTTTCGATATTTAGATATATTTATCGATAAATGAGTTATCGGGAAAAATGTGGTTTCCACAAACCTTGATATATGTGTTCAATATGGGTGTTAAACGAACGGGCAAGGCCACAGCTTTCATTTGAATGTGTCGATATTTCGATATATTATCGATAAATGCGTTATCGGTGAAAATATGATTCTCGCAAAACCTTGAAATATTAGTTCAATAAGGGTGTCAAACGAAAGGGAAGGCCACAGTTTTCGTCTGAACTTTTCGATATTTAGATATATTTATCAATAAATGCGTTATCGGTCAAAATGTGGTTCCCGCAAAACCTTGATATATGATTTCAATATGGGTGTTAAACGAAAGGGAAGCCCACAGTTTTCGTCTGAACTTTTCGATATTTCGATATCTTTATCGATAAAGCAGCTATCGGTCAAAATGTGGTTCCCGGAAAACCTTGATATATGAGTTCAATATGGGTGTCAAACGAAAGGGAAGGCCACAGTTTTCGTCTGAACTTTTCGATATTTAGATATATTTATCAATAAATGCGTTATCGCTCAAAATGTGGTTCCCGCAAAACCTTGATATATGCGTTCAATATGGGTGTCAAACGAAAGGGAAGGCCACAGTTTTCGTCTGAACTTTTCGATATTTAGATATATTTATCAATAAATGCGTTATCGGTCAAAATGTGGTTCCCGCAAAACCTTGATATATGAGTTCAATATGGGTGTCAAACGAAAGGGAAGGACACAGTTTTCGTCTGAACTTTTCGATATTTAGATATATTTATCAATAAATGCGTTATCGCTCAATATATGGTTCCCGCAAAACCTTGATATATGCGTTCAATATGGGTGTCAAACGAAAGGGAAGGCCACAGTTTTCGTCTGAACTTTTCGATATTTAGATATATTTATCAATAAATGCGTTATCGGTGAAAATGTGGTTCCCGCAAAACCTTGATATATGAGTTCAATATGGGTGTCAAACGAAAGGGAAGGCCACAGTTTTCGTCTGAACTTTTCGATATTTAGATATATTTATCAATAAATGCGTTATCGGTCAAAATGTGGTTCCCGCAAAACCTTGATATATGAGTTCAATATGGGTGTCAAACGAAAGGGAAGGACACAGTTTTCGTCTGAACTTTTCGATATTTAGATATATTTATCAATAAATGCGTTATCGCTCAATATGTGGTTCCCGCAAAACCTTGATATATGCGTTCAATATGGGTGTCAAACGAAAGGGAAGGCCACAGTTTTCGTCTGAACTTTTCGATATTTAGATATATTTATCAATAAATGCGTTATCGGTCAAAATGTGGTTCCCGCAAAACCTTGATATATGAGTTCAATATGGGTGTCAAACGAAAGGGAAGGCCACAGTTTTCGTCTGAACTTTTCGATATTTAGATATATTTATCAATAAATGCGTTATCGCTCAATATGTGGTTCCCGCAAAACCTTGATATATGCGTTCAATATGGGTGTCAAACGAAAGGGAAGGCCACAGTTTTCGTCTGAACTTTTCGATATTTAGATATATTTATCAATAAATGCGTTATCGGTCAAAATGTGGTTCCCGCAAAACCTTGATATATGAGTTCAATATGGGTGTCAAACGAAAGGGAAGGACACAGTTTTCGTCTGAACTTTTCGATATTTAGATATATTTATCAATAAATGCGTTATCGCTCAATATGTGGTTCCCGCAAAACCTTGATATATGCGTTCAATATGGGTGTCAAACGAAAGGGAAGGCCACAGTTTTCGTCTGAACTTTTCGATATTTAGATATATTTATCAATAAATGCGTTATCGGTCAAAATGTGGTTCCCGCAAAACCTTGATATATGATTTCAATATGGGTGTTAAACGAAAGGGAAGCCCACAGTTTTCGTCTGAACTTTTCGATATTTAGATATATTTATCGATAAATGAGTTATCGGGAAAAATGTGGTTTCCACAAAACCTTGATATATGTGTTCAATATGGGTGTTAAACGAAAGGGCAAGGCCACAGCTTTCATTTGAACCTCTCGATATTTTGATATATTTATCGATAAGTGCGTTATCGGTGAAAATTTTATTCTCGCAAAACCTTGATATATGCGTTCAATATGGGTGTTAAACGAAAGGGAAGGCAAGAGCTTTCATTTGAACCTCTCGATATTTCGATATATTTATCGATAAATGCGTTATCGGTGAAATTGTGATTCTCGCAAACCCTTGATATATGCGTTCAATATGGGTGTAAAACGAAAGGGCAAGTCCACAGCTTTCAATTAAACTTTTCGATATTTCGATATATTTATCGATAAATGAGTTATCGGTCAAAATGCGGGTCCCGCGAAACCTTGATATATGCGTTCAATATGGGTCTTAAACGAAATGGCAAGGCCCCAGCTTTCATTTAAACTTTTCGATATTTCGATATATCGGTCAAAATGTGGATTCCGCGAAACCTTGATATATGCGTTCAATATGGGTGTTAAACGAAAGGGAAGGCCACAGCCTTCATTAAAACTTTTCGATATTTCGATATATTTATCGATAAATGATTCATCGGTCAAAATGTGGTGTCCACAAAACCTTGATATATGAGTTCAATATGGGTGTCAATCGAAAGGGAAGGCCACAGCTTTATTTAAACTTTTCGATATTTCGATATATTTATCGATAAATGAGTCATCGGTGAAAATGTGGTTCCCGCAAAACCTTGATATATGATTTCAATATGGGTGTTAAACGAAAGGGAAGCCCACAGTTTTCGTCTGAACTTTTCGATATTTAGATATATTTATCGATAAATGAGTTATCGGGAAAAATGTGGTTTCCACAAACCTTGATATATGTGTTCAATATGGGTGTTAAACGAAAGGGAAGCCCACAGTTTTCGTCTGAACTTTTCGATATTTAGATATATTTATCAATAAATGCGTTATCGGTCAAAATGTGGTTCCCGCAAAACCTTGATATATGATTTCAATATGGGTGTTAAACGAAAGGGAAGCCCACAGTTTTCGTCTGAACTTTTCGATATTTCGATATCTTTATCGATAAAGCAGCTATCGGTCAAAATGTGGTTCCCGGAAAACCTTGATATATGAGTTCAATATGGGTGTCAAACGAAAGGGAAGGCCACAGTTTTCGTCTGAACTTTTCGATATTTAGATATATTTATCAATAAATGCGTTATCGCTCAAAATGTGGTTCCCGCAAAACCTTGATATATGATTTCAATATGGGTGTTAAACGAAAGGGAAGCCCACAGTTTTCGTCTGAACTTTTCGATATTTCGATATCTTTATCGATAAAGCAGCTATCGGTCAAAATGTGGTTCCCGGAAAACCTTGATATATGAGTTCAATATGGGTGTCAAACGAAAGGGAAGGCCACAGTTTTCGTCTGAACTTTTCGATATTTCGATATCTTTATCGATAAAGCAGCTATCGGTCAAAATGTGGTTCCCGGAAAACCTTGATATATGAGTTCAATATGGGTGTCAAACGAAAGGGAAGGCCACAGTTTTCGTCTGAACTTTTCGATATTTAGATATATTTATCAATAAATGCGTTATCGCTCAAAATGTGGTTCCCGCAAAACCTTGATATATGATTTCAATATGGGTGTTAAACGAAAGGGAAGCCCACAGTTTTCGTCTGAACTTTTCGATATTTCGATATCTTTATCGATAAAGCAGCTATCGGTCAAAATGTGGTTCCCGGAAAACCTTGATATATGAGTTCAATATGGGTGTCAAACGAAAGGGAAGGCCACAGTTTTCGTCTGAACTTTTCGATATTTAGATATATTTATCAATAAATGCGTTATCGCTCAAAATGTGGTTCCCGCAAAACCTTGATATATGCGTTCAATATGGGTGTCAAACGAAAGGGAAGCCCACAGTTTTCGTCTGAACTTTTCGATATTTCGATATCTTTATCGATAAAGCAGCTATCGGTCAAAATGTGGTTCCCGGAAAACCTTGATATATGAGTTCAATATGGGTGTCAAACGAAAGGGAAGGCCACAGTTTTCGTCTGAACTTTTCGATATTTAGATATATTTATCAATAAATGCGTTATCGGTCAAAATGTGGTTCCCGCAAAACCTTGATATATGATTTCAATATGGGTGTTAAACGAAAGGGAAGCCCACAGTTTTCGTCTGAACTTTTCGATATTTCGATATCTTTATCGATAAAGCAGCTATCGGTCAAAATGTGGTTCCCGGAAAACCTTGATATATGAGTTCAATATGGGTGTCAAACGAAAGGGAAGGCCACAGTTTTCGTCTGAACTTTTCGATATTTAGATATATTTATCAATAAATGCGTTATCGCTCAAAATGTGGTTCCCGCAAAACCTTGATATATGCGTTCAATATGGGTGTCAAACGAAAGGGAAGGCCACAGTTTTCGTCTGAACTTTTCGATATTTAGATATATTTATCAATAAATGCGTTATCGGTCAAAATGTGGTTCCCGCAAAACCTTGATATATGAGTTCAATATGGGTGTCAAACGAAAGGGAAGGACACAGTTTTCGTCTGAACTTTTCGATATTTAGATATATTTATCAATAAATGCGTTATCGCTCAATATGTGGTTCCCGCAAAACCTTGATATATGCGTTCAATATGGGTGTCAAACGAAAGGGAAGGCCACAGTTTTCGTCTGAACTTTTCGATATTTAGATATATTTATCAATAAATGCGTTATCGGTGAAAATGTGGTTCCCGCAAAACCTTGGTATATGATTTCAATATGGGTGTTAAACGAAAGGGAAGGCCACAGTTTTCGTCTGAACTTTTCGATATTTAGATATATTTATCAATAAATGCGTTATCGGTCAAAATGTGGTTCCCGCAAAACCTTGATATATGATTTCAATATGGGTGTTAAACGAAAGGGAAGCCCACAGTTTTCGTCTGAACTTTTCGATATTTCGATATCTTTATCGATAAAGCAGCTATCGGTCAAAATGTGGTTCCCGGAAAACCTTGATATATGAGTTCAATATGGGTGTCAAACGAAAGGGAAGGCCACAGTTTTCGTCTGAACTTTTCGATATTTAGATATATTTATCAATAAATGCGTTATCGCTCAAAATGTGGTTCCCGCAAAACCTTGATATATGCGTTCAATATGGGTGTCAAACGAAAGGGAAGGCCACAGTTTTCGTCTGAACTTTTCGATATTTAGATATATTTATCAATAAATGCGTTATCGGTCAAAATGTGGTTCCCGCAAAACCTTGATATATGAGTTCAATATGGGTGTCAAACGAAAGGGAAGGACACAGTTTTCGTCTGAACTTTTCGATATTTAGATATATTTATCAATAAATGCGTTATCGCTCAATATGTGGTTCCCGCAAAACCTTGATATATGCGTTCAATATGGGTGTCAAACGAAAGGGAAGGCCACAGTTTTCGTCTGAACTTTTCGATATTTAGATATATTTATCAATAAATGCGTTATCGGTGAAAATGTGGTTCCCGCAAAACCTTGGTATATGATTTCAATATGGGTGTTAAACGAAAGGGAAGCCCACAGTTTTCGTCTGAACTTTTCGATATTTAGATATATTTATCCATAAATGAGTTATCGGGAAAAATGTGGTTCCCGCAAAACCTTGATATATGATTTCAATATGGGTGTTAAACGAAAGGGAAGCCCACAGTTTTCGTCTGAACTTTTCGATATTTCGATATATTTATCAATAAATGCGTTATCGGTCAAAATGTGGTTCCCGCAAAACCTTGATATATGAGTTCAATATGGGTGTCAAACGAAAGGGAAGGCCACAGTTTTCGTCTGAACTTTTCGATATTTAGATATATTTATCAATAAATGCGTTATCGCTCAAAATGTGGTTCCCGCAAAACCTTGATATATGATTTCAATATGGGTGTTAAACGAAAGGGAAGCCCACAGTTTTCGTCTGAACTTTTCGATATTTCGATATCTTTATCGATAAAGCAGCTATCGGTCAAAATGTGGTTCCCGGAAAACCTTGATATATGAGTTCAATATGGGTGTCAAACGAAAGGGAAGGCCACAGTTTTCGTCTGAACTTTTCGATATTTAGATATATTTATCAATAAATGCGTTATCGCTCAAAATGTGGTTCCCGCAAAACCTTGATATATGCGTTCAATATGGGTGTCAAACGAAAGGGAAGGCCACAGTTTTCGTCTGAACTTTTCGATATTTAGATATATTTATCAATAAATGCGTTATCGGTCAAAATGTGGTTCCCGCAAAACCTTGATATATGAGTTCAATATGGGTGTCAAACGAAAGGGAAGGACACAGTTTTCGTCTGAACTTTTCGATATTTAGATATATTTATCAATAAATGCGTTATCGCTCAATATGTGGTTCCCGCAAAACCTTGATATATGCGTTCAATATGGGTGTCAAACGAAAGGGAAGGCCACAGTTTTCGTCTGAACTTTTCGATATTTAGATATATTTATCAATAAATGCGTTATCGGTGAAAATGTGGTTCCCGCAAAACCTTGGTATATGATTTCAATATGGGTGTTAAACGAAAGGGAAGCCCACAGTTTTCGTCTGAACTTTTCGATATTTAGATATATTTATCCATAAATGAGTTATCGGGAAAAATGTGGTTTCCACAAAACCTTGATATATGTGTTCAATATGGGTGTTAAACGAAAGGGCAAGGCCACAGCTTTCATTTGAACCTCTCGATATTTTGATATATTTATCGATAAATGCGTTATCGGTGAAAATTTTATTCTCGCAAAACCTTGATATATGCGTTCAATATGGGTGTTAAACGAAAGGGAAGTCAACAGCTTTCATTTGAACCTCTCGATATTTCGATATATTTATCGATAAATGCGTTATCGGTGAAATTGTGATTCTCGCAAACCCTTGATATATGCGTTCAATATGGGTGTCAAACGAAAGGGCAAGTCCACAGCTTTCAATTAAACTTTTCGATATTTCGATATATTTATCGATAAATGCGTTATCGGTGAAATTGTGATTCTCGAAAAACCTTGATTTATGCGTTCAATATGGGTGTCAAACGAAAGGGAAGGACACAGTTTTCGTCTGAACTTTTCGATATTTAGATATATTTATCAATAAATGCGTTATCGGTCAAAATGTGGTTCCCGCAAAACCTTGATATATGAGTTCAATATGGGTGTCAAACGAAAGGGAAGGACACAGTTTTCGTCTGAACTTTTCGATATTTAGATATATTTATCAATAAATGCGTTATCGCTCAATATGTGGTTCCCGCAAAACCTTGATATATGCGTTCAATATGGGTGTCAAACGAAAGGGAAGGCCACAGTTTTCGTCTGAACTTTTCGATATTTAGATATATTTATCAATAAATGCGTTATCGGTCAAAATGTGGTTCCCGCAAAACCTTGATATATGAGTTCAATATGGGTGTCAAACGAAAGGGAAGGCCACAGTTTTCGTCTGAACTTTTCGATATTTAGATATATTTATCAATAAATGCGTTATCGCTCAATATGTGGTTCCCGCAAAACCTTGATATATGCGTTCAATATGGGTGTCAAACGAAAGGGAAGGACACAGTTTTCGTCTGAACTTTTCGATATTTAGATATATTTATCAATAAATGCGTTATCGCTCAATATGTGGTTCCCGCAAAACCTTGATATATGCGTTCAATATAGGTGTCAAACGAATGGGAAGGCCACAGTTTTCGTCTGAACTTTTCGATATTTAGATATATTTATCAATAAATGCGTTATCGGTGAAAATGTGGTTCCCGCAAAACCTTGATATATGAGTTCAATATGGGTGTCAAACGAAAGGGAAGGCCACAGTTTTCGTCTGAACTTTTCGATATTTAGATATATTTATCAATAAATGCGTTATCGGTCAAAATGTGGTTCCCGCAAAACCTTGATATATGAGTTCAATATGGGTGTCAAACGAAAGGGAAGGACACAGTTTTCGTCTGAACTTTTCGATATTTAGATATATTTATCAATAAATGCGTTATCGCTCAATATGTGGTTCCCGCAAAACCTTGATATATGCGTTCAATATGGGTGTCAAACGAAAGGGAAGGCCACAGTTTTCGTCTGAACTTTTCGATATTTAGATATATTTATCAATAAATGCGTTATCGGTCAAAATGTGGTTCCCGCAAAACCTTGATATATGAGTTCAATATGGGTGTCAAACGAAAGGGAAGGCCACAGTTTTCGTCTGAACTTTTCGATATTTAGATATATTTATCAATAAATGCGTTATCGCTCAAAATGTGGTTCCCTCAAAACCTTGATATATGCGTTCAATATGGGTGTCAAACGAAAGGGAAGGCCACAGTTTTCGTCTGAACTTTTCGATATTTAGATATATTTATCAATAAATGCGTTATCGGTCAAAATGTGGTTCCCGCAAAACCTTGATATATGAGTTCAATATGGGTGTCAAACGAAAGGGAAGGACACAGTTTTCGTCTGAACTTTTCGATATTTAGATATATTTATCAATAAATGCGTTATCGCTCAATATGTGGTTCCCGCAAAACCTTGATATATGCGTTCAATATGGGTGTCAAACGAAAGGGAAGGCCACAGTTTTCGTCTGAACTTTTCGATATTTAGATATATTTATCAATAAATGCGTTATCGGCCAAAATGTGGTTCCCGCAAAACCTTGATATATGATTTCAATATGGGTGTTAAACGAAAGGGAAGCCCACAGTTTTCGTCTGAACTTTTCGATATTTAGATATATTTATCGATAAATGAGTTATCGGGAAAAATGTGGTTTCCACAAAACCTTGATATATGTGTTCAATATGGGTGTTAAACGAAAGGGCAAGGCCACAGCTTTCATTTGAACCTCTCGATATTTTGATATATTTATCGATAAGTGCGTTATCGGTGAAAATTTTATTCTCGCAAAACCTTGATATATGCGTTCAATATGGGTGTTAAACGAAAGGGAAGGCAAGAGCTTTCATTTGAACCTCTCGATATTTCGATATATTTATCGATAAATGCGTTATCGGTGAAATTGTGATTCTCGCAAACCCTTGATATATGCGTTCAATATGGGTGTAAAACGAAAGGGCAAGTCCACAGCTTTCAATTAAACTTTTCGATATTTCGATATATTTATCGATAAATGAGTTATCGGTCAAAATGCGGGTCCCGCGAAACCTTGATATATGCGTTCAATATGGGTGTTAAACGAAAGGGAAGGCCACAGTTTTCGTCTGAACTTTTCGATATTTAGATATATTTATCGATAAATGAGTTATCGGGAAAAATGTGGTTTCCACAAACCTTGATATATGTGTTCAATATGGGTGTTAAACGAACGGGCAAGGCCACAGCTTTCATTTGAATGTGTCGATATTTCGATATATTATCGATAAATGCGTTATCGGTGAAAATATGATTCTCGCAAAACCTTGAAATATTAGTTCAATAAGGGTGTCAAACGAAAGGGAAGGCCACAGTTTTCGTCTGAACTTTTCGATATTTAGATATATTTATCAATAAATGCGTTATCGGTCAAAATGTGGTTCCCGCAAAACCTTGATATATGATTTCAATATGGGTGTTAAACGAAAGGGAAGCCCACAGTTTTCGTCTGAACTTTTCGATATTTCGATATCTTTATCGATAAAGCAGCTATCGGTCAAAATGTGGTTCCCGGAAAACCTTGATATATGAGTTCAATATGGGTGTCAAACGAAAGGGAAGGCCACAGTTTTCGTCTGAACTTTTCGATATTTAGATATATTTATCAATAAATGCGTTATCGGTCAAAATGTGGTTCCCGCAAAACCTTGATATATGAGTTCAATATGGGTGTCAAACGAAAGGGAAGGACACAGTTTTCGTCTGAACTTTTCGATATTTAGATATATTTATCAATAAATGCGTTATCGCTCAATATGTGGTTCCCGCAAAACCTTGATATATGCGTTCAATATGGGTGTCAAACGAAAGGGAAGGACACAGTTTTCGTCTGAACTTTTCGATATTTAGATATATTTATCAATAAATGCGTTATCGCTCAATATGTGGTTCCCGCAAAACCTTGATATATGCGTTCAATATGGGTGTCAAACGAAAGGGAAGGCCACAGTTTTCGTCTGAACTTTTCGATATTTAGATATATTTATCAATAAATGCGTTATCGGTGAAAATGTGGTTCCCGCAAAACCTTGATATATGAGTTCAATATGGGTGTCAAACGAAAGGGAAGGCCACAGTTTTCGTCTGAACTTTTCGATATTTAGATATATTTATCAATAAATGCGTTATCGGTCAAAATGTGGTTCCCGCAAAACCTTGATATATGAGTTCTGTATGGGTGTCAAACGAAAGGGAAGGACACAGTTTTCGTCTGAACTTTTCGATATTTAGATATATTTATCAATAAATGCGTTATCGCTCAAAATGTGGTTCCCGCATAACCTTGATATATGCGTTCAATATGGGTGTCAAACGAAAGGGAAGGCCACAGTTTTCGTCTGAACTTTTCGATATTTAGATATATTTATCAATAAATGCGTTATCGGTCAAAATGTGGTTCCCGCAAAACCTTGATATATGAGTTCAATATGGGTGTCAAACGAAAGGGAAGGACACAGTTTTCGTCTGAACTTTTCGATATTTAGATATATTTATCAATAAATGCGTTATCGGTCAAAATGTGGTTCCCGCAAAACTTTGATATATGCGTTCAATATGGGTGTTAAACGAAAGGGAAGGCAAGAGCTTTCATTTGAACCTCTCGATATTTCGATATATTTATCGATAAATGCGTTATCGGTGAAATTGTGATTCTCGCAAACCCTTGATATATGCGTTCAATATGGGTGTCAAACGAAAGGGCAAGTCCACAGCTTTCAATTAAACTTTTCGATATTTCGATATATTTATCGATAAATGAGTTATCGGTCAAAATGCGGGTCCCGCGAAACCTTGATATATGCGTTCAATATGGGTGTTAAACGAAAGGGAAGGCCACAGTTTTCGTCTGAACTTTTCGATATTTAGATATATTTATCAATAAATGCGTTATCGCTCAAAATGTGGTTCCCTCAAAACCTTGATATATGCGTTCAATATGGGTGTCAAAGGAAAGGGAAGGCCACAGTTTTCGTCTGAACTTTTCGATATTTAGATATATTTATCAATAAATGCGTTATCGGTCAAAATGTGGTTCCCGCAAAACCTTGATATATGATTTCAATATGGGTGTTAAACGAAAGGGAAGCCCACAGTTTTCGTCTGAACTTTTCGATATTTAGATATATTTATCGATAAATGAGTTATCGGGAAAAATGTGGTTTCCACAAACCTTGATATATGTGTTCAATATGGGTGTTAAACGAACGGGCAAGGCCACAGCTTTCATTTGAATGTGTCGATATTTCGATATATTATCGATAAATGCGTTATCGGTGAAAATATGATTCTCGCAAAACCTTGAAATATTAGTTCAATAAGGGTGTCAAACGAAAGGGAAGGCCACAGTTTTCGTCTGAACTTTTCGATATTTAGATATATTTATCAATAAATGCGTTATCGGTCAAAATGTGGTTCCCGCAAAACCTTGATATATGATTTCAATATGGGTGTTAAACGAAAGGGAAGCCCACAGTTTTCGTCTGAACTTTTCGATATTTCGATATCTTTATCGATAAAGCAGCTATCGGTCAAAATGTGGTTCCCGGAAAACCTTGATATATGAGTTCAATATGGGTGTCAAACGAAAGTGAAGGCCACAGTTTTCGTCTGAACTTTTCGATATTTAGATATATTTATCAATAAATGCGTTATCGGTCAAAATGTGGTTCCCGCAAAACCTTGATATATGAGTTCAATATGGGTGTCAAACGAAAGGGAAGGACACAGTTTTCGTCTGAACTTTTCGATATTTAGATATATTTATCAATAAATGCGTTATCGCTCAATATGTGGTTCCCGCAAAACCTTGATATATGCGTTCAATATGGGTGTCAAACGAAAGGGAAGGACACAGTTTTCGTCTGAACTTTTCGATATTTAGATATATTTATCAATAAATGCGTTATCGCTCAATATGTGGTTCCCGCAAAACCTTGATATATGCGTTCAATATGGGTGTCAAACGAAAGGGAAGGCCACAGTTTTCGTCTGAACTTTTCGATATTTAGATATATTTATCAATAAATGCGTTATCGGTGAAAATGTGGTTCCCGCAAAACCTTGATATATGAGTTCAATATGGGTGTCAAACGAAAGGGAAGGCCACAGTTTTCGTCTGAACTTTTCGATATTTAGATATATTTATCAATAAATGCGTTATCGGTCAAAATGTGGTTCCCGCAAAACCTTGATATATGAGTTCAATATGGGTGTCAAACGAAAGGGAAGGACACAGTTTTCGTCTGAACTTTTCGATATTTAGATATATTTATCAATAAATGCGTTATCGCTCAATATGTGGTTCCCGCAAAACCTTGATATATGCGTTCAATATGGGTGTCAAACGAAAGGGAAGGCCACAGTTTTCGTCTGAACTTTTCGATATTTAGATATATTTATCAATAAATGAGTTATCGGTCAAAATGTGGTTCCCGCAAAACCTTGATATATGAGTTCAATATGGGTGTCAAACGAAAGGGAAGGCCACAGTTTTCGTCTGAACTTTTCGATATTTAGATATATTTATCAATAAATGCGTTATCGCTCAAAATGTGGTTCCCGCAAAACCTTGATATATGCGTTCAATATGGGTGTCAAACGAAAGGGAAGGCCACAGTTTTCGTCTGAACTTTTCGATATTTAGATATATTTATCAATAAATGCGTTATCGGTCAAAATGTGGTTCCCGCAAAACCTTGATATATGAGTTCAATATGGGTGTCAAACGAAAGGGAAGGACACAGTTTTCGTCTGAACTTTTCGATATTTAGATATATTTATCAATAAATGCGTTATCGCTCAATATGTGGTTCCCGCAAAACCTTGATATATGCGTTCAATATGGGTGTCAAACGAAAGGGAAGGCCACAGTTTTCGTCTGAACTTTTCGATATTTAGATATATTTATCAATAAATGCGTTATCGGTCAAAATGTGGTTCCCGCAAAACCTTGATATATGATTTCAATATGGGTGTTAAACGAAAGGGAAGCCCACAGTTTTCGTCTGAACTTTTCGATATTTAGATATATTTATCGATAAATGAGTTATCGGGAAAAATGTGGTTTCCACAAAACCTTGATATATGTGTTCAATATGGGTGTTAAACGAAAGGGCAAGGCCACAGCTTTCATTTGAACCTCTCGATATTTTGATATATTTATCGATAAGTGCGTTATCGGTGAAAATTTTGTTCTCGCAAAACCTTGATATATGCGTTCAATATGGGTGTTAAACGAAAGGGAAGGCAAGAGCTTTCATTTGAACCTCTCGATATTTCGATATATTTATCGATAAATGCGTTATCGGTGAAATTGTGATTCTCGCAAACCCTTGATATATGCGTTCAATATGGGTGTAAAACGAAAGGGAAGGCCACAGTTTTCGTCTGAACTTTTCGATATTTAGATATATTTATCAATAAATGCGTTATCGCTCAAAATGTGGTTCCCTCAAAACCTTGATATATGCGTTCAATATGGGTGTCAAACGAAAGGGAAGGCCACAGTTTTCGTCTGAACTTTTCGATATTTAGATATATTTATCAATAAATGCGTTATCGGTCAAAATGTGGTTCCCGCAAAACCTTGATATATGATTTCAATATGGGTGTTAAACGAAAGGGAAGCCCACAGTTTTCGTCTGAACTTTTCGATATTTAGATATATTTATCGATAAATGAGTTATCGGGAAAAATGTGGTTTCCACAAACCTTGATATATGTGTTCAATATGGGTGTTAAACGAACGGGCAAGGCCACAGCTTTCATTTGAATGTGTCGATATTTCGATATATTATCGATAAATGCGTTATCGGTGAAAATATGATTCTCGCAAAACCTTGAAATATTAGTTCAATAAGGGTGTCAAACGAAAGGGAAGGCCACAGTTTTCGTCTGAACTTTTCGATATTTAGATATATTTATCAATAAATGCGTTATCGGTCAAAATGTGGTTCCCGCAAAACCTTGATATATGATTTCAATATGGGTGTTAAACGAAAGGGAAGCCCACAGTTTTCGTCTGAACTTTTCGATATTTCGATATCTTTATCGATAAAGCAGCTATCGGTCAAAATGTGGTTCCCGGAAAACCTTGATATATGAGTTCAATATGGGTGTCAAACGAAAGGGAAGGCCACAGTTTTCGTCTGAACTTTTCGATATTTAGATATATTTATCATTAAATGTGTTATCGGTCAAAATGTGGTTCCCGCAAAACCTTGATATATGATTTCAATATGGGTGTTAAACGAAAGGAAAGGCCACAGTTTTCGTCTGAGCTTTTCGATATTTAGATATATTTATCAATAAATGCGTTATCGCTCAAAATGTGGTTCCCGCAAAACCTTGATATATGCGTTCAATATGGGTGTCAAACGAAAGGGAAGGCCACAGTTTTCGTCTGAACTTTTCGATATTTAGATATATTTATCAATAAATGCGTTATCGGTCAAAATGTGGTTCCCGCAAAACCTTGATATATGATTTCAATATGGGTGTTAAACGAAAGGGAAGCCCACAGTTTTCGTCTGCACTTTTCGATATTTAGATATATTTATCGATAAATGAGTTATCGGGAAAAATGAGGTTTCCACAAAACCTTGATATATGTGTTCAATATGGGTGTTAAACGAAAGGGCAAGGCCACAGCTTTCATTTGAACCTCTCGATATTTTGATATATTTATCGATAAATGCGTTATCGGTGAAAATTTTATTCTCGCAAAACCTTGATATATGCGTTCAATATGGGTGTTAAACGAAAGGGAAGGCAACAGCTTTCATTTGAACCTCTTGATATTTCGATATATTTATCGATAAATGCGTTATCGGTGAAATTGTGATTCTCGCAAACCCTTGATATATGCGTTCAATATGGGTCTTAAACGAAATGGCAAGGCCCCAGCTTTCATTTAAAGTTTTCGATATTTCGATATATCGGTCAAAATGTGGATTCCACGAAACCTTGATATATGCGTTCAATATGGGTGTTAAACGAAAGGGAAGGCCACAGCCTTCATTAAACCTTTTCGATATTTCGATATATTTATCGATAAATGAGTCATCGGTGAAAATGTTGTTCCCGCAAAACCTTGATATATGAGTTCAATATGGGTGTCAAACGAAAGGGAAGGCCACAGTTTTCGTCTGAACTTTTCGATATTTAGATATATTTATCAATAAATGCGTTATCGGTCAAAATGTGGTTCCCGCAAAACCTTGATATATGATTTCAATATGGGTGTTAAACGAAAGGGAAGGCCACAGTTTTCGTCTGAACTTTTCGATATTTAGATATATTTATCAATAAATGCGTTATCGCTCAAAATGTGGTTCCCGCAAAACCTTGATATATGCGTTCAATATGGGTGTCAAACGAAAGGGAAGGCCACAGTTTTCGTCTGAACTTTTCGATATTTAGATATATTTATCAATAAATGCGTTATCGGTCAAAATGTGGTTCCCGCAAAACCTTGATATATGTGTTCAAAATGGGTGTTAAACGAAAGGGAAGCCCACAGTTTTCGTCTGAACTTTTCGATATTTAGATATATTTATCGATAAATGAGTTATCGGGAAAAATGAGGTTTCCACAAAACCTTGATATATGCGTTCAATATGGGTGTCAAACGAAAGGGAAGGCCACAGTTTTCGTCTGAACTTTTCGATATTTAGATATATTTATCAATAAATGCGTTATCGGTCAAAATGTGGTTCCCGCAAAACGTTGATATATGATTTCAATATGGGTGTTAAACGAAAGGGAAGCCCACAGTTTTCGTCTGAACTTTTCGATATTTAGATATATTTATCGATAAATGAGTTATCGGGAAAAATGAGGTTTCCACAAAACCTTGATATATGTGTTCAAAATGGGTGTTAAACGAAAGGGCAAGGCCACAGCTTTCATTTGAACCTCTCGATATTTTGATATATTTATCGATAAATGCGTTATCGGTGAAAATTTTATTCTCGCAAAACCTTGATATATGCGTTCAATATGGGTGTTAAACGAAAGGGAAGGCAACAGTTTTCGTCTGAACTTTTCGATATTTAGATATATTTATCAATAAATGCGTTATCGCTCAAAATGTGGTTCCCGCAAAACCTTGATATATGCGTTCAATATGGGTGTCAAACGAAAGGGAAGGCCACAGTTTTCGTCTGAACTTTTCGATATTTAGATATATTTATCAATAAATGCGTTATCGGTCAAAATGTGGTTCCCGCAAAACCTTGAAATATGATTTCAATATGGGTGTTAAACGAAAGGGAAGCCCACAGTTTTCGTCTGAACTTTTCGATATTTAGATATATTTATCGATAAATGAGTTATCGGGAAAAATGAGGTTTCCACAAAACCGTGATATATGTGTTCAATATGGGTGTTAAACGAAAGGGCAAGGCCACAGCTTTCATTTGAACCTCTCGATATTTTGATATATTTATCGATAAATGCGTTATCGGTGAAAATTTTATTCTCGCAAAACCTTGATATATGCGTTCAATATGGGTGTTAAACGAAAGGGAAGGCAACAGCTTTCATTTGAACCTCTCGATATTTCGATATATTTATCGATAAATGCGTTATCGGTGAAATTGTGATTCTCGCAAACCCTTGATATATGCGTTCAATATGGGTGTCAAACGAAAGGGCAAGTCCACAGCTTTCAATTAAACTTTTCGATATTTCGATATATTTATCGATAAATGAGTTATCGGTCAAAATGCGGGTCCCGCGAAACCTTGATATATGCGTTCAATATGGGTCTTAAACGAAATGGCAAGGCCCCAGCTTTCATTTAAAGTTTTCGATATTTCGATATATCGGTCAAAATGTGGATTCCACGAAACCTTGATATATGCGTTCAATATGGGTGTTAAACGAAAGGGAAGGCCACAGCCTTCATTAAAACTTTTCGATATTTCGATATATTTATCGATAAATGAGTCATCGGTGAAAATGTTGTTCCCGCAAAACCTTGATATATGAGTTCAATATGGGTGTCAAACGAAGGGGAAGGCCACAGTTTTCGTCTGAACTTTTCGATATTTAGATATATTTATCAATAAATGCGTTATCGGTCAAAATGTGGTTCCCGCAAAACCTTGATATATGATTTCAATATGGGTGTTAAACGAAAGGGAAGGCCACAGTTTTCGTCTGAACTTTTCGATATTTAGATATATTTATCAATAAATGCGTTATCGCTCAAAATGTGGTTCCCGCAAAACCTTGATATATGCGTTCAATATGGGTGTCAAACGAAAGGGAAGGCCACAGTTTTCGTCTGAACTTTTCGATATTTAGATATATTTATCAATAAATGCGTTATCGGTCAAAATGTGGTTCCCGCAAAACCTTGATATATGATTTCAATATGGGTGTTAAACGAAAGCGAAGCCCACAGTTTTCGTCTGAACTTTTCGATATTTAGATATATTTATCGATAAATGAGTTATCGGGAAAAATGAGGTTTCCACAAAACCTTGATATATGTGTTCAAAATGGGTGTTAAACGAAAGGGCAAGGCCACAGCTTTCATTTGAACCTCTCGATATTTTGATATATTTATCGATAAATGCGTTATCGGTGAAAATTTTATTCTCGCAAAACCTTGATATATGCGTTCAATATGGGTGTTAAACGAAAGGGAAGGCAACAGTTTTCGTCTGAACTTTTCGATATTTAGATATATTTATCAATAAATGCGTTATCGCTCAAAATGTGGTTCCCGCAAAACCTTGATATATGCGTTCAATATGGGTGTCAAACGAAAGGGAAGGCCACAGTTTTCGTCTGAACTTTTCGATATTTAGATATATTTATCAATAAATGCGTTATCGGTCAAAATGTGGTTCCCGCAAAACCTTGATATATGATTTCAATATGGGTGTTAAACGAAAGGGAAGCCTACGGTTTTCGTCTGAACTTTTCGATATTTAGATATATTTATCGATAAATGAGTTATCGGGAAAAATGTGGTTTCCACAAAACCTTGATATATGTGTTCAATATGGGTGTTAAACGAAAGGGCAAGGCCACAGCTTTCATTTGAACCTCTCGATATTTTGATATATTTATCGATAAATGCGTTATCGGTGAAAATTTTATTCTCGCAAAACCTTGATATATGCGTTCAATATGGGTGTTAAACGAAAGGGAAGGCAAGAGCTTTCATTTGAACCTCTCGATATTTCGATATATTTATCGATAAATGCGTTATCGGTGAAATTGTGATTCTCGCAAACCCTTGATATATGCGTTCAATATGGGTGTCAAACGAAAGGGCAAGTCCACAGCTTTCAATTAAACTTTTCGATATTTAGATATATTTATCGATAAATGAGTTATCGGTCAAAATGCGGGTCCCGCGAAACCTTGATATATGCATTCAATATGGGTCTTAAACGAAATGGCAAGGCCCCAGCTTTCATTTAAACTTTTCGATATTTCGATATATCGGTCAAAATGTGGATTCCACGAAACCTCGATATATGCGTTCAATATGGGTGTTAAACGAAAGGGAAGGCCACAGCCTTCATTAAAACTTTTCGATATTTCGATATATTTATCGATAAATGATTCATCGGTCAAAATGTGGTGTCCACAAAACCTTGATATATGAGTTCAATATGGGTGTCAATCGAAAGGGAAGGCCACAGCTTTATTTAAACTTTTCGATATTTCGATATATTTATCGATAAATGAGTCATCGGTGAAAATGTGGTTCCCGCAAAACCTTGATATATGAGTTCAATATGGGTGTCAAACGAAAGGGAAGGCCACAGTTTTCGTCTGAACTTTTCGATATTTAGATATATTTATCAATAAATGCGTTATCGCTCAAAATGTGGTTCCCGCAAAACCTTGATATATGCGTTCAATATGGGTGTCAAACGAAAGGGAAGGCCACAGTTTTCGTCTGAACTTTTCGATATTTAGATATTTTTATCGATAAATGAGTTATCGGGAAAAATGTGGTTTCCACAAAACCTTGAAATATTAGTTCAATAAGGGTGTCAAACGAAAGGGAAGACCACAGTTTTCGTCTGAACTTTTCGATATTTAGATATATTTATCAATAAATGCGTTATCGGTCAAAATGTGGTTCCCGCAAAACCTTGATATATGATTTCAATATGGGTGTTAAACGAAAGGGAAGCCCACAGTTTTCGTCTGAACTTTTCGATATTTCGATATATTTATCGATAAAGCAGCTATCGGTCAAAATGTGGTTCCCGGAAAACCTTGATATATGAGTTCAATATGGGTGTCAAACGAAAGGGAAGGCCACAGTTTTCGTCTGAACTTTTCGATATTTAGATATATTTATCAATAAATGCGTTATCGCTCAAAATGTGGTTCCCGCAAAACCTTGATATATGCGTTCAATATGGGTGTTAAACGAAAGGGAAGGCAACAGTTTTCGTCTGAACTTTTCGATATTTAGATATATTTATCAATAAATGCGTTATCGCTCAAAATGTGGTTCCCGCAAAACCTTGATATATGCGTTCAATATGGGTGTCAAACGAAAGGGAAGGCCACAGTTTTCGTCTGAACTTTTCGATATTTAGATATATTTATCAATAAATGCGTTATCGGTCAAAATGTGGTTCCCGCAAAACCTTGATATATGATTTCAATATGGGTGTTAAACGAAAGGGAAGCCTACGGTTTTCGTCTGAACTTTTCGATATTTAGATATATTTATCGATAAATGAGTTATCGGGAAAAATGTGGTTTCCACAAAACCTTGATATATGTGTTCAATATGGGTGTTAAACGAAAGGGCAAGGCCACAGCTTTCATTTGAACCTCTCGATATTTTGATATATTTATCGATAAATGCGTTATCGGTGAAAATTTTATTCTCGCAAAACCTTGATATATGCGTTCAATATGGGTGTTAAACGAAAGGGAAGGCAAGAGCTTTCATTTGAACCTCTCGATATTTCGATATATTTATCGATAAATGCGTTATCGGTGAAATTGTGATTCTCGCAAACCCTTGATATATGCGTTCAATATGGGTGTCAAACGAAAGGGCAAGTCCACAGCTTTCAATTAAACTTTTCGATATTTCGATATATTTATCGATAAATGAGTTATCGGTCAAAATGCGGGTCCCGCGAAACCTTGATATATGCATTCAATATGGGTCTTAAACGAAATGGCAAGGCCCCAGCTTTCATTTAAACTTTTCGATATTTCGATATATCGGTCAAAATGTGGATTCCACGAAACCTCGATATATGCGTTCAATATGGGTGTTAAACGAAAGGGAAGGCCACAGCCTTCATTAAAACTTTTCGATATTTCGATATATTTATCGATAAATGATTCATCGGTCAAAATGTGGTGTCCACAAAACCTTGATATATGAGTTCAATATGGGTGTCAATCGAAAGGGAAGGCCACAGCTTTATTTAAACTTTTCGATATTTCGATATATTTATCGATAAATGAGTCATCGGTGAAAATGTGGTTCCCGCAAAACCTTGATATATGAGTTCAATATGGGTGTCAAACGAAAGGGAAGGCCACAGTTTTCGTCTGAACTTTTCGATATTTAGATATATTTATCAATAAATGCGTTATCGCTCAAAATGTGGTTCCCGCAAAACCTTGATATATGCGTTCAATATGGGTGTCAAACGAAAGGGAAGGCCACAGTTTTCGTCTGAACTTTTCGATATTTAGATATATTTATCAATAAATGAGTTATCGGTCAAAATGTGGTTCCCGCAAAACCTTGATATATGTGTTCAATATGGGTGTTAAACGAACGGGCAAGGCCACAGCTTTCATTTGAATGTGTCGATATTTCGTTATATTATCGATAAATGCGTTATCGGTGAAAATATGATTCTCGCAAAACCTTGAAATATTAGTTCAATAAGGGTGTCAAACGAAAGGGAAGACCACAGTTTTCGTCTGAACTTTTCGATATTTAGATATATTTATCAATAAATGCGTTATCGGTCAAAATGTGGTTCCCGCAAAACCTTGATATATGATTTCAATATGGGTGTTAAACGAAAGGGAAGCCCACAGTTTTCGTCTGAACTTTTCGATATTTAGATATATTTATCGATAAATGAGTTATCGGGAAAAATGTGGTTTCCACAAAACCTTGATATATGTGTTCAATATGGGTGTTAAACGAAAGGGCAAGGCCACAGCTTTTATTTGAACCTCTTGATATTTTGATATATTTATCAATAAATGCGTTATCGGTCAAAATGTGGTTCCCGCAAAACCTTGATATATGATTTCAATATGGGTGTTAAACGAAAGGGAAGCCCACAGTTTTCGTCTGAACTTTTCGATATTTAGATATATTTATCGATAAATGAGTTATCGGGAAAAATGTGGTTTCCACAAAACCTTGATATATGTGTTCAATATGGGTGTTAAACGAAATGGCAAGGCCCCAGCTTTCATTTAAACTTTTCGATATTTCGATATATCGGTGTAAATGTGGATTCCACGAAACCTTGATATATGCGTTCAATATGGGTGTTAAACGAAAGGGAAGGCCACAGCCTTCATTAAAACTTTTCGATATTTCGATATATTTATCGATAAATGATTCATCGGTCAAAATGTGGTGTCCACAAAACCTTGATATACGAGTTCAATATGGGTGTCAATCGAAAGGGAAGGCCACAGCTTTATTTAAACTTTTCGATATTTCGATATATTTATCGATAAATGAGTCATCGGTGAAAATGTGGTTCCCGCAAGACCTTGATATATGAGTTCAATATGGGTGTCAAACGAAAGGGAAGGCAACAGCTTTCATTTGAACCTCTCGATATTTCGATATATTTATCGATAAATGCGTTGTCGGTGAAATTGTGATTCTCCCAAACCCTTGATATATGCGTTCAATATGGGTGTCAAACGAAAGGGCAAGTCCACAGCTTTCAATTAAACTTTTCGATATTTCGATATATTTATCGATAAATGAGTTATCGGTCAAAATGCGGGTCCCGCGAAACCTTGATATATGCGTTCAATATGGGTCTTAAACGAAATGGCATGGCCCCAGCTTTCATTCAAACTTTTCGATATGTCGATATATCGGTCAAAATGTGGATTCCACGAAACCTTGATATATGCGTTCAATATGGGTGTTAAACGAAAGGGAAGGCCACAGCCTTTTCGATATTTCGATATATTTATCGATAAATGATTCATCGGTCAAAATGTGGTGTCCACAAAACCTTGATATATGAGTTCAATATGGGTGTCAATCGAAAGGGAAGGCCACAGCTTTATTTAAACTTTTCGATATTTCGATATATTTATCGATAAATGAGTCATCGGTGAAAATGTGGTTCCCGCAAAACCTTGATATATGAGTTCAATATGGGTGTCAAACGAAAGGGAAGGCCACAGTTTTCGTCTGAACTTTTCGATATTTAGATATATTTATCAATAAATGCGTTATCGCTCAAAATGTGGTTCCCGCAAAACCTTGATATATGCGTTCAATATGGGTGTCAAACGAAAGGGAAGGCCACAGTTTTCGTCTGAACTTTTCGATATTTAGATATATTTATCAATAAATGCGTTATCGCTCAAAATGTGGTTCCCGCAAAACCTTGATATATGATTTCAATATGGGGTTTAAACGAAAGGGAAGCCCACAGTTTTCGTCTGAACTTTTCGATATTTCGATATATTTATCGATAACGCAGCTATCGGTCAAAATGTGGTTCCCGGAAAACCTTGATATATGAGTTCAATATGGGTGTCAAACGAAAGGGAAGGCCACAGTTTTCGTCTGAACTTTTCGATATTTAGATATATTTATCAATAAATGCGTTATCGCTCAAAATGTGGTTCCCGCAAAACCTTGATATATGCGTTCAATATGGGTGTCAAACGAAAGGGAAGGCCACAGTTTTCGTCTGAACTTTTCGATATTTAGATATATTTATCAATAAATGCGTTATCGGTCAAAATGTGGTTCCCGCAAAACCTTGATATATGATTTCAATATGGGGTTTAAACGAAAGGGAAGCCCACAGTTTTCGTCTGAACTTTTCGATATTTCGATATATTTATCGATAACGCAGCTATCGGTCAAAATGTGGTTCCCGGAAAACCTTGATATATGAGTTTAATATGGGTGTCAAACGAAAGGGAAGGCCACAGTTTTCGTCTGAACTTTTCGATATTTAGATATATTTATCAATAAATGCGTTATCGGTCAAAATGTTGTTCCCGCAAAACCTTGATATATGATTTCAATATGGGGTTTAAACGAAAGGGAAGCCCACAGTTTTCGTCTGAACTTTTCGATATTTCGATATATTTATCGATAAAGCAGCTATCGGTCAAAATGTGGTTCCCGCAAAACCTTGATATATGAGTTCAATATGGGTGTCAAACGAAAGGGAAGGCCACAGTTTTCGTCTGAACTTTTCGATATTTCGATATATTTATCAATAAATGCGTTATCGGTGAAAATGTGGTTCCCGCAAAACCTTGATATATGAGTTCAATATGGGTGTCAAACGAAAGGGAAGGACACAGTTTTCGTCTGAACTTTTCGATATTTAGATATATTTATCAATAAATGCGTTATCGCTCAAAATGTGGTTCCCGCAAAACCTTGATATATGTGTTCAATATGGGTGTTAAACGAACGGGCAAGGCCACAGCTTTCATTTGAATGTGTCGATATTTCGATATATTATCGATAAATGCGTTATCGGTGAAAATATGATTCTCGCAAAACCTTGAAATATTAGTTCAATATGGGTGTCAAACGAAAGGGAAGGCCACAGTTTTCGTCTGAACTTTTCGATATTTAGATATATTTATCAATAAATGCGTTATCGGTCAAAATGTGGTTCCCGCAAAACCTTTATATATGATTTCAATATGGGGTTTAAACGAAAGGGAAGCCCACAGTTTTCGTCTGAACTTTTCGATATTTCGATATATTTATCGATAAAGCAGCTATCGGTCAAAATGTGGTTCCCGGAAAACCTTGATATATGAGTTCAATATGGGTGTCAAACGAAAGGGAAGGCCACAGTTTTCGTCTGAACTTTTCGATATTTCGATATATTTATCAATAAATGCGTTATCGGTGAAAATGTGGTTCCCGCAAAACCTTGATATATGAGTTCAATATGGGTGTCAAACGAAAGGGAAGGACACAGTTTTCGTCTGAACTTTTCGATATTTAGATATATTTATCAATAAATGTTCCCGCAAAACCTTGATATATGTGTTCAATATGGGTGTTAAACGAACGGGCAAGGCCACAGCTTTCATTTGAATGTGTCGATATTTCGATATATTATCGATAAATGCGTTATCGGTGAAAATATGATTCTCGCAAAACCTTGATATATGTGTTCAATATGGGTGTTAAACGAAAGGGCAAGGCCACAGCTTTCATTTGAACCTCTCGATATTTTGATATATTTATCGATAAATGCGTTATCGGTGAAAATTTTATTCTCGCAAAACCTTGATATATGCGTTCAATATGGGTGTTAAACGAAAGGGAAGGCAACAGCTTTCATTTGAACCTCTCGATATTTCGATATATTTATCGATAAATGCGTTATCGGTGAAATTGTGATTCTCGCAAACCCTTGATAAATGCGTTCAATATGGGTGTCAAACGAAAGGGCAAGTCCACAGCTTTCAATTAAACTTTTCGATATTTCGATATATTTATCGATAAATGAGTTATCGGTCAAAATGCGGGTCCCGCGAAACCTTGATATATGCGTTCAATATGGGTCTTAAACGAAATGGCAAGGCCCCAGCTTTCATTTAAACTTTTCGATATTTCGATATATCGGTCAAAATGTGGATTCCACGAAACCTTGATATATGCGTTCAATATGGGTGTTAAACGAAAGGGAAGGCCACAGCCTTCATTAAAACTTTTCGATATTTCGATATATTTATCGATAAATGATTCATCGGTCAAAATGTGGTGTCCACAAAACCTTGATATATGAGTTCAATATGGGTGTCAATCGAAAGGGAAGGCCACAGCTTTATTTAAACTTTTCGATATTTCGATATATTTATCGATAAATGAGTCATCGGTGAAAATGTGGTTCCCGCAAACCTTGATATATGAGTTCAATATGGGTGTCAAACGAAAGGGAAGGCCACAGTTTTCGTCTGAACTTTTCGATATTTAGATATATTTATCAATAAATGCGTTATCGCTCAAAATGTGGTTCCCGCAAAACCTTGATATATGCGTTCAATATGGGTGTCAAACGAAAGGGAAGGCCACAGTTTTCGTCTGAACTTTTCGATATTTAGATATATTTATCAATAAATGCGTTATCGGTCAAAATGTGGTTGCCGCAAAACCTTGATATATGATTTCAATATGGGTGTTAAAAGAAAGGGAAGCCCACAGTTTTCGTCTGAACTTTTCGATATTTAGATATATTTATCGATAAATGAGTTATCGGGAAAAATGTGGTTTCCACAAAACCTTGATATATGTGTTCAATATGGGTGTTAAACGAACGGGCAAGGCCACAGCTTTTATTTGAATGTGTCGATATTTCGATATATTATCGATAAATGCGTTATCGGTGAAAATATGATTCTCGCAAAACCTTGAAATATTAGTTCAATATGGGTGTTAAGCGAAAGGGGAAGGCCACAACTTTCATTTAAACTTTTCTATATTTCGATACATTTATCGATAAGGCAGCTATCGGTCAAAATGTGGTTCCCGGAAAACCTTGATATATGAGTTCAATATGGGTGTCAAACGAAAGGGAAGGCCACAGTTTTCGTCTGAACTTTTCGATATTTAGATATATTTATCAATAAATGCGTTATCGCTCAAAATGTGGTTCCCGCAAAACCTTGATATATGCGTTCAATATGGGTGTCAAACGAAAGGGAAGGCCACAGTTTTCGTCTGAACTTTTCGATATTAAGATATATTTATCAATAAATGCGTTATCGGTCAAAATGTGGTTCCCGCAAAACCTTGATATATGATTTCAATATGGGTGTTAAACGAAAGGGCAAGCCCACAGCTTTCATTTGAACCTCTCGATATTTCGATATATTTATCGGTGAAAATGTGGTTCCCGCAAAACCTTGATATATGATTTCAATATGGGTGTTAAACGAAAGGGCAAGGCCACAGCTTTCATTTGAACTTTTCGATATTTCGATATATTTATCAATAAATGCGTTATCGGTCAAAATGTGGTTCCCGCGAACCCTTGATATATGCTTTCAATATGGGTGTCAAACAAAAGGGAAGGCCACAGTTTTCGTCTGAACTTTTCGATATTTAGATATATTTATCAATAAATGAGTTATCGGTCAAAATGTGGTTCCCGCAAAACCTTGATATATGCGTTCAATGTGGGTGTCAAACGAAAGGGAAGGCCACAGTTTTCGTCTGAACTTTTCGATATTTAGATATATTTATCAATAAATGAGTTATCGGTCAAAATGTGGTTCCCGCGAAACCTTGATATATGCGTTCAATATGGGTGTTAAACGAAAGGGCAAAGCCACAGCTTTCATTTGAACCTCTCGATATTTCGATATATTTATCGATAAATGCGTTATCGGTGTAAATTTGATTCTCGCAAAACCTTGATATATGCGTTCAATATGGGTGTCAAACGAAAGGGAAGCCCACAGTTTTCGTCTGAACTTTTCGATATTTAGATATATTTATCAATAAATGAGTTATCGGTCAAAATGTGGTTCCCGCGAAACCTTGATATATGCGTTCAATATGGGTGTCAAACGAAAGGGAAGGCCACAGTTTTCGTCGGAACTTTTCGATATTTAGATATATTTATCAATAAATGAGTTATCGGTCAAAATGTGGTTCCCGCAAAACCTTGATATATGCGTTCAATGTGGGTGTCAAACGAAAGGGAAGGCCACAGTTTTCGTCTGAACTTTTCGATATTTAGATATATTTATCAATAAATGAGTTATCGGTCAAAATGTGGTTCCCGCGAAGCCTTGATATATGCGTTCAATATGGGTGTTAAACGAAAGGGCAAAGCCACAGCTTTCATTTGAACCTCTCGATATTTCGATATATTTATCGATAAATGCGTTATCGGTGAAAATTTGATTCTCGCAAAACTTTGATATATGCGTTCAACATGGGTGTTAAACGAAAGGGCAAGGCCACAGTTTTCGTCTGAACTTTTCGATATTTAGATATATTTATCAATAAATGAGTTATCGGTCAAAATGTGGTTCCCGCGAAACCTTGATATATGCGTTCAATATGGGTGTCAAACGAAAGGGAAGGCCACAGTTTTCGTCTGAACTTTTCGATATTTAGAAATATTTATCAATAAATGAGTTATCGGTCAAAATGTGGTTCCCGCAAAACCTTGATATATGCGTTCAATGTGGGTGTCAAACGAAAGGGAAGGCCACAGTTTTCATCTGAACTTTTCGATATTTCGATATATTTATCGATAAAGCAGCTATCGGTCAAAATGTGGTTCCGCAAAACCTTGATATATGAGTTCAATATGGGTGTCAAACGAAAGGGAAGGCCACAGTTTTCGTCTGAACTTTTCGATATTTCGATATATTTATCAATAAATGCGTTATCGGTGAAAATGTGGTTCCCGCAAAACCTTGATATATGAGTTCAATATGGGTGTCAAACGAAAGGGAAGGACACAGTTTTCGTCTGAACTTTTCGATATTTAGATATATTTATCAATAAATGCGTTATCGCTCAAAATGTGGTTCCCGCAAAACCTTGATATATGTGTTCAATATGGGTGTTAAACGAACGGGCAAGGCCACAGCTTTCATTTGAATGTGTCGATATTTCGATATATTATCGATAAATGCGTTATCGGTGAAAATATGATTCTCGCAAAACCTTGAAATATTAGTTCAATATGGGTGTCAAACGAAAGGGAAGGCCACAGTTTTCGTCTGAACTTTTCGATATTTAGATATATTTATCAATAAATGCGTTATCGGTCAAAATGTGGTTCCCGCAAAACCTTGATATATGATTTCAATATGGGGTTTAAACGAAAGGGAAGCCCACAGTTTTCGTCTGAACTTTTCGATATTTCGATATATTTATCGAGAAAGCAGCTTTCGGTCAAAATGTGGTTCCCGGAAAACCTTGATATATGAGTTCAATATGGGTGTCAAACGAAAGGGAAGGCCACAGTTTTCGTCTGAACTTTTCGATATTTCGATATATTTATCAATAAATGCGTTATCGGTGAAAATGTGGTTCCCGCAAAACCTTGATATATGAGTTCAATATGGGTGTCAAACGAAAGGGAAGGACACAGTTTTCGTCTGAACTTTTCGATATTTAGATATATTTATCAATAAATGCGTTATCGCTCAAAATGTGGTTCCCGCAAAACCTTGATATATGTGTTCAATATGGGTGTCATTTGAATGTGTCGATATTTCGATATATTATCGATAAATGCGTTATCGGTGAAAATATGATTCTCGCAAAACCTTGATATATGTGTTCAATATGGGTGTTAAACGAAAGGGCAAGGCCACAGCTTTCATTTGAACCTCTCGATATTTTGATATATTTATCGATAAATGCGTTATCGGTGAAAATTTTATTCTCGGAAAACCTTAATATATGCGTTCAATATGGGTGTTAAACGAAAGGGAAGGCAACAGCTTTCATTTGAACCTCTCGATATTTCGATATATTTATCGATAAATGCGTTATCGGTGAAATTGTGATTCTCGCAAACCCTTGATAAATGCGTTCAATATGGGTGTCAAACGAAAGGGCAAGTCCACAGCTTTCAATTAAACTTTTCGATATTTCGATATATTTATCGATAAATGAGTTATCGGTCAAAATGCGGGTCCCGCGAAACCTTGATATATGCGTTCAATATGGGTCTTAAACGAAATGGCAAGGCCCCAGCTTTCATTTAAACTTTTCGATATTTCGATATATCGGTCAAAATGTGGATTCCACGAAACCTTGATATATGCGTTCAATATGGGTGTTAAACGAAAGGGAAGGCCACAGCCTTCATTAAAACTTTTCGATATTTCGATATATTTATCGATAAATGATTCATCGGTCAAAATGTGGTGTCCACAAAACCTTGATATATGAGTTCAATATGGGTGTCAATCGAAAGGGAAGGCCACAGCTTTATTTAAACTTTTCGATATTTCGATATATTTATCGATAAATGAGTCATCGGTGAAAATGTGGTTCCCGCAAACCTTGATATATGAGTTCAATATGGGTGTCAAACGAAAGGGAAGGCCACAGTTTTCGTCTGAACTTTTCGATATTTAGATATACTTATCGATAAATGAGTTATCGGGAAAAATGTGGTTTCCACAAAACCTTGATATATGTGTTCAATATGGGTGTTAAACGAACGGGCAAGGCCACAGCTTTTATTTGAATGTGTCGATATTTCGATATATTATCGATAAATGCGTTATCGGTGAAAATATGATTCTCGCAAAACCTTGAAATATTAGTTCAATATGGGTGTTAAGCGAAAGGGGAAGGCCACAACTTTCATTTAAACTTTTCTATATTTCGATATATTTATCGATAAGGCAGCTATCGGTCAAAATGTGGTTCCCGGAAAACCTTGATATATGAGTTCAATATGGGTGTCAAACGAAAGGGAAGGCCACAGTTTTCGTCTGAACTTTTCGATATTTAGATATATTTATCAATAAATGCGTTATCGCTCAAAATGTGGTTCCCGCAAAACCTTGATATATGCGTTCAATATGGGTGTCAAACGAAAGGGAAGGCCACAGTTTTCGTCTGAACTTTTCGATATTAAGATATATTTATCAATAAATGCGTTATCGGTCAAAATGTGGTTCCCGCAAAACCTTGATATATGATTTCAATATGGGTGTTAAACGAAAGGGCAAGCCCACAGCTTTCATTTGAACCTCTCGATATTTCGATATATTTATCGGTGAAAATGTGGTTCCCGCAAAACCTTGATATATGATTTCAATATGGGTGTTAAACGAAAGGGCAAGGCCACAGCTTGCATTTGAACTTTTCGATATTTCGATATATTTATCAATAAATGCGTTATCGGTCAAAATGTGGTTCCCGCGAACCCTTGATATATGCTTTCAATATGGGTGTCAAACAAAAGGGAAGGCCACAGTTTTCGTCTGAACTTTTCGATATTTAGATATATTTATCAATAAATGAGTTATCGGTCAAAATGTGGTTCCCGCAAAACCTTGATATATGCGTTCAATGTGGGTGTCAAACGAAAGGGAAGGCCACAGTTTTCGTCTGAACTTTTCGATATTTAGATATATTTATCAATAAATGAGTTATCGGTCAAAATGTGGTTCCCGCGAAACCTTGATATATGCGTTCAATATGGGTGTTAAACGAAAGGGCAAAGCCACAGCTTTCATTTGAACCTCTCGATATTTCGATATATTTATCGATAAATGCGTTATCGGTGTAAATTTGATTCTCGCAAAACCTTGATATATGCGTTCAATATGGGTGTCAAACGAAAGGGAAGCCCACAGTTTTCGTCTGAACTTTTCGATATTTAGATATATTTATCAATAAATGAGTTATCGGTCAAAATGTGGTTCCCGCGAAACCTTGATATATGCGTTCAATATGGGTGTCAAACGAAAGGGAAGGCCACAGTTTTCGTCGGAACTTTTCGATATTTAGATATATTTATCAATAAATGAGTTATCGGTCAAAATGTGGTTCCCGCGAAACCTTGATATATGCGTTCAATGTGGGTGTCAAACGAAAGGGAAAACCACAGTTTTCGTCTGAACTTTTCGATATTTAGATATATTTATCAATAAATGAGTTATCGGTCAAAATGTGGTTCCCGCGAAGCCTTGATATATGCGTTCAATATGGGTGTTAAACGAAAGGGCAAAGCCACAGCTTTCATTTGAACCTCTCGATATTTCGATATATTTATCGATAAATGCGTTATCGGTGAAAATTTGATTCTCGCAAAACTTTGATATATGCGTTCAACATGGGTGTTAAACGAAAGGGCAAGGCCACAGTTTTCGTCTGAACTTTTCGATATTTAGATATATTTATCAATAAATGAGTTATCGGTCAAAATGTGGTTCCCGCGAAACCTTGATATATGCGTTCAATATGGGTGTCAAACGAAAGGGAAGGCCACAGTTTTCGTCTGAACTTTTCGATATTTAGAAATATTTATCAATAAATGAGTTATCGGTCAAAATGTGGTTCCCGCAAAACCTTGATATATGCGTTCAATGTGGGTGTCAAACGAAAGGGAAGGCCACAGTTTTCATCTGAACTTTTCGATATTTAGATATATTTATCAATAAATGAGTTACCGGTCAAAATGTGGTTCCCGCGAAACCTTGATATAAACGTTCAATATGGGTGTTAAACGAAAGGGCAAGGCCACAGCTTTCATTTAAACTTTTCGAAATTTAGATATATTTATCAATAAATGAGTTACCGGTCAAAATTTGGTTCCCGAGAAACCTTGATATATGCGTTCAATATGGGCCTTAAACGAAAGTGCAAGGCCACAGCTTTCATTTGAACTTTTCGATATTTCGCACGGCGCACAAACTAACACCGAAAAAAGCGCGCCAAGTTCGGTCGAATGTGAAAGTTTTGCTGACAGTTTTCTTCGATTGCAGGGGCGTGGTGCATCATGAGTTCTTGCCACAGGGAAGAACGGTCAATAAGGAATATTATATGCAAGTTATGCGCAATTTGCGCGAAGCAATCCGCCAGAAACGCCCGGATTTGTAGAAGAACAAAAATTGGCTTTTGCACCACGATAACGCCCCTGCTCACGCATCGTTGCTTGTGCGCGACTTTTTGGCCAAAAACAACACACTAATTATGCCGCAGCCACCGTATTAACCAGATCTGGCCCCCTGTGACTTTTTTTTGTTCCCTAAACTGAAGAGGCCCATGAAAGGACGACGTTACGCTTGTCTTGTAGAGATAAAGACGGCATCGAAGGAGGAGCTGAACAAGATACAAAAAAATGATTTTTTGAAGTGCTTCGAAGATTGGAAAAACCGTTGGCACAAGTGTATAATATCTCATGGGGATTACTTTGAAGGGGACAAAATAGATATTCATGAATAAAGAAATAATTTTTGAAAAAATACAAAATTCGCGATACTTTTTGAACACACCTCGTATGAGTTCAATATGGGTGTTAAACGAAAGGGTAAGGCCACAGCTTTCATTTAAAGTTTTCGAAATTTAGATATTGTAGGAGATTATGTAGTAGAGTAATAGACTTAGTTGAACAATACGGTAGCACTAACAATATGGTAACTCCAATGTCATGGCAGCACTATTATAATTAAATATTTGTACATGGCAATCCTGAATACAATAAAATGGCCATTGATTCGGCAGCTTCAACAATATATTTATCAATAAATGCGCTATCGATCAAAATGTGGTTCCCGCGAAACCTTGATATATGCGTTCACTATGGGCGTTAACCGAAAAGGAAAGGCCACAGCTTTCATTTCAACTTTTGCGTTCAATATGGGTGTTAAACGAAAAGGCAAGGCCACAGCTTTTATTTAAACTTTTCGATATTCAGATATATTTATCAATAAATGCGTTATCGGTCAAAATGTGGTTCCCGCGAAACCTTGATATATGCGTTCAATATGGGTGTTAACCGAAAAGGAAAGGCCACAGCTTTCATTTCCACTTTTGCGTTCAATATGGGTGTTAAACGAAAAGGCAAGGCCACAGCTTTTATTTAAACTTTTCGATATTCAGATATATTTATCAATAAATGCGTTATCGGTCAAAATTTGGTTCCCGAGAAACCTTGATATATGCGTTCAATATGGGCCTTAAACGAAAGTGCAAGGCCACAGCTTTTATTTAAACTTTTCGATATTCAGATATATTTATCAATAAATGCGTTATCGGTCAAAATTTGGTTCCCGAGAAACCTTGACATATGCGTTCAATATGGGTGTCAAACGAAAGGGAAGGCCACAGTTTTCGTCTGAACTTTTCGATATTTCGATATATTTATCGATAAATGAGTTATCGGTCAAAATGTGGTTCCCACAAAACCTTGATATATGCGTTCAATATGGGTGTTAAACGAACGGGCAAGCCCACAGCTTTCATATGAACCTCTCGATATTTCGATATATTTATCGGTGAAAATGTGATTCTCGCATAACCTTGATATATGAGCTTAATATGGGTGTCAAACGAAAGGGAAGGCCACAGTTTTCGTCTGAAGTTTTCGATATTTCGATATATTTATCAATAAATGCGTTATCGGTGAAAATGTGGTTACCGCAAAACCTTGATATATGCGTTCAATATGGTTGTTAACCGAAAAGGAAAGGCCACAGCTTTCATTTCAACTTTTCGATATTTCGCTATATTTATCAATAAATGCGCTATCGATCAAAATGTGGTTCCCGCGAAACCTTGATATATGCGTTCACTAGGCGCGTTAACCGAAAAGGAAAGGCCACAGCTTTCATTTCAACTTTTGCGTTCAATATGGGTGTTAAACGAAAAGGCAAGGCCACAGCTTTTATTTAAACTTTTCGATATTCAGATATATTTATCAATAAATGCGTTATCGGTCAAAATGTGGTTCCCGCGAAACCTTGATATATGCGTTCAATATGGTTGTTAACCGAAAAGGAAAGGCCACAGCTTTCATTTCAACTTTTCGATATTTCGCTATATTTATCAATAAATGCGCTATCGATCAAAATGTGGTTCCCGCGAAACCTTGATATATGCGTTCACTAGGCGCGTTAACCGAAAAGGAAAGGCCACAGCTTTCATTTCCACTTTTGCATTCAATATGGGTGTTAAACGAAAAGGCAAGGCCACAGCTTTTATTTAAACTTTTCGATATTCAGATATATTTATCAATAAATGCGTTATCGGTCAAAATTTGGTTCCCGAGAAACCTTGATATATGCGTTCAATATGGGCCTTAAACGAAATTGCAAGGCCACAGCTTTCATTTGAACTTTTCGAAATTTAGATATATTTATCAATAAATTCATTATCGATCAAAATGTGGTTCCCGCGAAACCTTGATATATGCGTTCAATATGAGTGTTAAACGAAAAGGCAAGGCCACAGCTTTTATTTGAACTTTTCGATATTTCGCTATATTTATCAGTAAATGCGTTATCGATCAAAATGTGGTTCCCGCGAAACCTTGATATATGCGTTCAATATGGGTGTTAACCGAAAAGGCAAGGCCACAGCTTTCATTTCAACTTTTCGATATTTCGCTATATTTATCGATAAATGCCTTTTCGGCGAAAATGTGATTCTCGCAAAACCTTGATATATGCGTTCAATATGGGTGTTAAACGAAAGGGCACGGCCACAGCTTTCATTTAAACTTTTCGATATTTAGATATATTTGTCAATAAATGCGTTATCGGTCAAAATGTAGTTCCTGCGAAATCTTGACATATGCGTTCAATATGGGTGTCAAACGAAAGGGAAGGCCACAGTTTTCGTCTGAACTTTTCGATATTTCGATATATTTATCGATAAATGAGTTATCGGTCAAAATGTGGTTCCCACAAAACCTTGATATATGCGTTCAATATGGGTGTTAAACGAACGGGCCAGCCCACAGCTTTCATATGAACCTCTCGATATTTCGATATATTTATCGGTGAAAATGTGATTCTCGCATAACCTTGATATATGAGCTTAATATGGGTGTCAAACGAAAGGGAAGGCCATAGTTTTCGTCTGAAGTTTTCGATATTTCTATATATTTATCAATAAATGCGTTATCGGTGAAAATGTGGTTACCGCAAAACCGTGATATATGCGTTCAATATGGGTGTTAAGCGAAAGGGCAAGCCCACAGCTTTCATTTGAACCTCTCGATATTTCGATATATTTATCGGTGAAAATGTGATTCTCGCATAACCTTGAAATATGAGTTCAATATGGGTGTCAAACGAAAGGGAAGGTCACAGTTTTCGTCTGAACTTTTCGATATTTCGATATATTTATCGATAAAGCAGGTATCGGTCAAAATGTGGTTCCCGGAAAACCTTGATATATGAGTTCAATATGGGTGTCAAACGAAAGGGAAGGCCACAGTTTTCGTCTGAACTTTTCGATATTTCGATATATTTATCAATAAATGCGTTATCGGTGAAAATGTGGTTCCCGCAAAACCTTGATATATGAGTTCAATATGGGTGTTAAACGAACGGGCAAGCCCACAGCTTTCATATGAACCTCTCGATATTTCGATATATTTATCGGTGAAAATGTGATTCTCGCATAACCTTGATATATGAGCTTAATATGGGTGTCAAACGAAAGGGAAGGCCACAGTTTTCGTCTGAAGTTTTCGATATTTCGATATATTTATCAATAAATGCGTTATCGGTGAAAATGTGGTTACCGCAAAAAGTTGATATATGCGTTCACTTTGGGCGTTAACCGAAAAGGAAAGGCCACAGTTTTCATTTCAACTTTTGCGTTCAATATGGGTACTAAACGAAAAGGCAAGGCCACAGCTTTTATTTAAACTTTTCGATATTCAGATATATTTATCAATAAATGCGTTATCGGTCAAAATGTGGTTCCCGCGAAACCTTGATATATGCGTTCAATATGGTTGTTAACCGAAAAGGAAAGGCCACAGCTTTCATTTCAACTTTTCGATATTTCGCTATATTTATCAATAAATGCGCTATCGATCAAAATGTGGTTCCCGCGAAACCTTGATATATGCGTTCACTAGGCGCGTTAACCGAAAAGGAAAGGCCACAGCTTTCATTTCCACTTTTGCGTTCAATATGGGTGTTAAACGAAAAGGCAAGGCCACAGCTTTTATTTAAACTTTTCGATATTCAGATATATTTATCAATAAATGCGTTATCGGTCAAAATTTGGTTCCCGAGAAACCTTGATATATGCGTTCAATATGGGCCTTAAACGAAAGTGCAAGGCCACAGCTTTCATTTGAACTTTTCGAAATTTAGATATATTTATCAATAAATGCATTATCGATCAAAATGTGGTTCCCGCGAAACCTTGATATATGCGTTCAATATGAGTGTTACACGAAAAGGCAAGGCCACAGCTTTTATTTGAACTTTTCGATATTTCGCTATATTTATCAGTAAATGCGTTATCGATCAAAATGTGGTTCCCGCGAAACCTTGATATATGCGTTCAATATGGGTGTTAACCGAAAAGGCAAGGCCACAGCTTTCATTTCAACTTTTCGATATTTCGCTATATTTATCGATAAATGCCTTTTCCGCGAAAATGTGATTCTCGCAAAACCTTGATATATGCGTTCAATATGGGTGTTAAACGAAAGGGCACGGCCACAGCTTTCATTTAAACTTTTCGATATTTAGATATATTTGTCAATAAATGCGTTATCGGTCAAAATGTAGTTCCTGCGAAACCTTGACATATGCGTTCAATATGGGTGTCAAACGAAAGGGAAGGCCACAGTTTTCGTCTGAACTTTTCGATATTTCGATATATTTATCGATAAATGAGTTATCGGTCAAAATGTGGTTCCCACAAAACCTTGATATATGCGTTCAATATGGGTGTTAAACGAACGGGCAAGCCCACAGCTTTCATATGAACCTCTCGATATTTCGATATATTTATCGGTGAAAATGTGCTTCCCGCATAACCTTGATATATGAGCTTAATATGGGTGTCAAACGAAAGGGAAGGCCACAGTTTTCGTCTGAAGTTTTCGATATTTCTATATATTTATCAATAAATGCGTTATCGGTGAAAATGTGGTTACCGCAAAACCGTGATATATGCGTTCAATATGGGTGTTAAGCGAAAGGGCAAGCCCACAGCTTTCATTTGAACCTCTCGATATTTCGATATATTTATCGGTGAAAATGTGATTCTCGCATAACCTTGAAATATGAGTTCAATATGGGTGTCAAACGAAAGGGAAGGTCACAGTTTTCGTCTGAACTTTTCGATATTTCGATATATTTATCGATAAAGCAGGTATCGGTCAAAATGTGGTTCCCGGAAAACCTTGATATATGAGTTCAATATGGGTGTCAAACGAAAGGGAAGGCCACAGTTTTCGTCTGAACTTTTCGATATTTCGATATATTTATCAATAAATGCGTTATCGGTGAAAATGTGGTTCCCGCAAAACCTTGATATATGAGTTCAATATGGGTGTCAAACGCAAGGGAAGGAGACAGTTTTCGTCTGAACTTTTCGATATTTAGATATATTTATCGATAAAGCAGGTATCGGTCAAAATGTGGTTACCGCAAAACCGTGATATATGCGTTCAATATGGGTGTTAAGCGAAAGGGCAAGCCCACAGCTTTCATTTGAACCTCTCGATATTTCGATATATTTATCGGTGAAAATGTGATTCTCGCATAACCTTGAAATATGAGTTCAATATGGGTGTCAAACGAAAGGGAAGGTCACAGTTTTCGTCTGAACTTTTCGATATTTCGATATATTTATCGATAAATGAGTTATCGGTCAAAATGTGGTTCCCACAAAACCTTGATATATGCGTTCAATATGGGTGTTAAACGAACGGGCAAGCCCACAGCTTTCATATGAACCTCTCGATATTTCGATATATTTATCGGTGAAAATGTGATTCTCGCATAACCTTGATATATGAGCTTAATATGGGTGTCAAACGAAAGGGAAGGCCACAGTTTTCGTCTGAACTTTTCGATATTTCGATATATTTATCGATAAATGAGTTATCGGTCAAAATGTGGTTACCGCAAAACCTTGATATATGCGTTCAATATGGGTGTTAAACGAAAGGGCACGGCCACAGCTTTCATTTAAACTTTTCGATATTTAGATATATTTGTCAATAAATGCGTTATCGGTCAAAATGTAGTTCCTGCGAAACCTTGACATATGCGTTCAATATGGGTGTCAAACGAAAGGGAAGGCCACAGTTTTCGTCTGAACTTTTCGATATTTCGATATATTTATCGATAAATGAGTTATCGGTCAAAATGTGGTTCCCACAAAACCTTGATATATGCGTTCAATATGGGTGTTAAACGAACGGGCAAGCCCACAGCTTTCATATGAACCTCTCGATATTTCGATATATTTATCGGTGAAAATGTGATTCTCGCATAACCTTGATATATGAGCTTAATATGGGTGTCAAACGAAAGGGAAGGCCACAGTTTTCGTCTGAAGTTTTCGATATTTCTATATATTTATCAATAAATGCGTTATCGGTGAAAATGTGGTTACCGCAAAACCGTGATATATGCGTTCAATATGGGTGTTAAGCGAAAGGGCAAGCCCACAGCTTTCATTTGAACCTCTCGATATTTCGATATATTTATCGGTGAAAATGTGATTCTCGCATAACCTTGAAATATGAGTTCAATATGGGTGTCAAACGAAAGGGAAGGTCACAGTTTTCGTCTGAACTTTTCGATATTTCGATATATTTATCGATAAATGAGTTATCGGTCAAAATGTGGTTCCCACAAAACCTTGATATATGCGTTCAATATGGGTGTTAAACGAACGGGCAAGCCCACAGCTTTCATATGAACCTCTCGATATTTCGATATATTTATCGGTGAAAATGTGATTCTCGCATAACCTTGATATATGAGCTTAATATGGGTGTCAAACGAAAGGGAAGGCCACAGTTTTCGTCTGAAGTTTTCGATATTTCTATATATTTATCAATAAATGCGTTATCGGTGAAAATGTGGTTACCGCAAAACCGTGATATATGCGTTCAATATGGGTGTTAAGCGAAAGGGCAAGCCCACAGCTTTCATTTGAACCTCTCGATATTTCGATATATTTATCGGTGAAAATGTGATTCTCGCATAACCTTGAAATATTAGTTCAATATGGGTGTCAAACGAAAGGGAAGGTCACAGTTTTCGTCTGAACTTTTCGATATTTCGATATATTTATCGATAAAGCAGGTATCGGTCAAAATGTGGTTCCCGGAAAACCTTGATATATGAGTTCAATATGGGTGTCAAACGAAAGGGAAGGCCACAGTTTTCGTCTGAACTTTTCGATATTTCGATATATTTATCAATAAATGCGTTATCGGTGAAAATGTGGTTCCCGCAAAACCTTGATATATGAGTTCAATATGGGTGTCAAACGCAAGGGAAGGAGACAGTTTTCGTCTGAACTTTTCGATATTTAGATATATTTATCGATAAAGCAGGTATCGGTCAAAATGTGGTTACCGCAAAACCGTGATATATGCGTTCAATATGGGTGTTAAGCGAAAGGGCAAGCCCACAGCTTTCATTTGAACCTCTCGATATTTCGATATATTTATCGGTGAAAATGTGATTCTCGCATAACCTTAAAATATGAGTTCAATATGGGTGTCAAACGAAAGGGAAGGTCACAGTTTTCGTCTGAACTTTTCGATATTTCGATATATTTATCGATAAAGCAGGTATCGGTCAAAATGTGGTTCCCGGAAAACCTTGATATATGAGTTCAATATGGGTGTCAAACGAAAGGGAAGGCCACAGTTTTCGTCTGAACTTTTCGATATTTCGATATATTTATCAATAAATGCGTTATCGGTGAAAATGTGGTTCCCGCAAAACCTTGATATATGAGTTCAATATGGGTGTCAAACGCAAGGGAAGGAGACAGTTTTCGTCTGAACTTTTCGATATTTAGATGCGTTTATCAATAAATGCGTTATCGCTTAAAATGTGGTTCCCGCAAAACCTTGATATATGCGTTCAATATGGGTGTTAAACGAAAGGGCAAAGCCACAGCTTTCATTTGAACCTCTCGATATTTCGATATATTTATCGATAAATGCGTTATCGGTGAAAATTTGATTCTCGCAAAACCTTGATATATGCGTTCAATATGGGTGTTAAACGAAAGGGCACGGCCACAGTTTTCGTCTGAACTTTTCGATATTTAGATATATTTATCAATAAATCAGTTATCGGTCAAAATGTGGTTCCCGCGAAACCTTGATATATGCGTGCAATATGGGTGTCAAACGAAAGGGAAGGCCACAGTTTTCGTCTGGACTTTTCGATATTTAGATATATTTATCAATAAATGACTTATCGGTCAAAATGTGGTTCCTGCGAAACCTTGATATATGCGTTCAATATGGGTGTTAAACGAAAGGGCAAGGCCACAGCTTTCATTTGAACCTCTCGATATTTCGATATATTTATCGATAAATGCGTTATCGGTGAAAATTTTATTCTCGCAAAACCTTGATATATGCGTTCAATATGGGTGTTAAACGAAAGGGCAAGGCCACAGCTTTCATTTGAGCCTCTCGATATTTCGATATATTTATCGATAAATGCGTTATCGGTGAAAATTTTATTCTCGCAAAACCTTGATATATGCGTTCAATATGGGTGTTAAACGAAAGGGCAAGGCCACAGCTTTCATTTGAACCTCTCGATATTTCGATATATTTATCGATAAATGCGTTATCGGTGAAAATTTTATTCTCGCAAAACCTTGATATATGCGTTCAATATGGGTGTTAAACGAAAGGGCAAGGCCACAGCTTTCATTTGAGCCTCTCGATATTTCGATATATTTATCGATAAATGCGTTATCGGTGAAATTGTGATTCTCGCAAACCCTTGATATATGCGTTCAATATGGGTGTAAAACGAAAGGGCAAGGCCACAGCTTTCAATTAAACTTTTCGATATTTCGATATATTTATCGATAAATGAGTTATCGGTCAAAATGTGGTTCCCGCGAAACCTTGATATATGCGTTCAATATTGGTGTTCAACGAAATGGCAAGGCCCCAGCTTTCATTTAAACTTTTCGATATTTCGATATATCGCTCAAAATGTGGTTCCCACAAAACCTTGATATATGCGTTCAATATGGGTGTTAAACGAAAGGGAAATCCACAGTTTTCGTCTGAACTTTTCGATATTTAGATATATTTATCAATAAATGAGTTATCGGTCAAAATGTGGTTCCCGCAAAACCTTGATATATGCGTTCAATGTGGGTGTCAAACGAAAGGGAAGGCCACAGTTTTCGTCTGAACTTTTCGATATTTAGATATATTTATCAATAAATGAGTTACCGGTCAAAATGTGGTTCCCGCGAAACCTTGATATATGCGTTCAATATTGGTGTTCAACGAAATGGCAAGGCCCCAGCTTTCATTTTAACTTTTCGATATTTGGATATATCGCTCAAAATGTGGTTCCCACAAAACCTTGATATATGCGTTCAATATGGGTGTCAAACGAAAGGGAAGGCCACAGTTTTCGTCTGAACTTTTCGATATTTAGATATATTTATCAATAAATGAGTTACCGGTCAAAATGTGGTTCCCGCGAAACCTTGATATAAACGTTCAATATGGGTGTTAAACGAAAGGGCAAGGCCACAGCTTTCATTTGAACCTCTCGATATTTCGATATATTTATCGATAAATGCGTTATCGGTGAAAATTTGATTCTCGCAAAACCTTGATATATGCGTTCAATATGGGTGTCAAACGAAAGGGAAGACCACAGTTTTCGTCTGAACTTTTCGATATTTAGATATATTTATCAATAAATGAGTTATCGGTGAAAATGTGGTTCCCGCAAAACCTTGATATATGCGTTCAATGTGGGTGTCAAACGAAAGGGAAGGCCACAGTTTTCATTTTAACTTTTCGATATTTAGATATATTTATCAATAAATGAGTTATCGGTCAAAATGTGGTTCCCGCAAAACCTTGATATATGCGTTCAATGTGGGTGTCAAACGAAAGGGAAGGCCACAGTTTTCGTCTGAACTTTTCGATATTTAGATATATTTATCAATAAATGAGTTACCGGTCAAAATGTGGTTCCCGCGAAACCTTGATATAAACGTTCAATATGGGTGTTAAACGAAAGGGCAAGGCCACAGCTTTCATTTGAACCTCTCGATATTTCGATATATTTTCGATAAATGCGTTATCGGTGAAAATTTGATTCTCGCAAAACCTTGATATATGCGTTCAATATGGGTGTCAAACGAAAGGGAAGACCACAGTTTTCGTCTGAACTTTTCGATATTTAGATATATTTATCAATAAATGAGTTATCGGTGAAAATGTGGTTCCCGCAACACCTTGATATATGAGTTCAATATGGGAGTCAAACGAAAGGGAAGGCCACAGCTTTCGTCTGAACTTTTCGATATTTCGATATATTTATCGATAAATGAGTTATCGGTCAAAATGTGGTTCCCACAAAACCTCGATATATGCGTTTAATATGGGTGTTAAACGAAAGGGCAAGGCCACAGCTTTCATTTGAATGTGTCGATATTTCGATATATTATCGATAAATGCGTTATCGGTGAAAATATGATTCTCGCAAAACCTTGAAATATTAGTACAATATGGGTGTTAAACGAAAGGGGAAGGCCACAACTTTCATTTAAATTTTTCGATATTTAGATATATTTATCGATAAATGAGTTATCGGTCAAAATTTGGCTCCCACAAAACCTTTATATATGCTTTCAATATGGGTGTTAAACGAAATGGCAAGGCCACAGCTTTCATTAAAACTTTTCGATATTTCGATATATTTATCAATAAATGAGTTATCGGTCAAAATGTGGTTCCCACAAAACCTTGATATATGCGTTCAATATGGGTGTTAAACGAAAGGGCAAGGCCACAGCTTTCATTTGAACCTCTCGATATTTCGATATATTTATCGATAAATGCGTTATCGGTGAAAATTTGATTCTCGCAAAACCTTGATATATGCGTTCATTATGGGTGTCAAACGAAAGGGAAGGCCACAGTTTTCGTCTGAACTTTTCGATATTTCGATATATTTATCAATAAATGCGTTATCGGTGAAAATGTGGTTCCCGCAAAACCTTGATATATGAGTTCAATATGGGTGTCAAACGAAAGGGAAGGACACAGTTTTCGTCTGAACTTTTCGATATTTAGATATATTTATCAATAAATGCGTTATCGGTGAAAATGTGGTTCCCGCAAAACCTTGATATATGAGTTCAATATGGGTGTCAAACGAAAGGGCAAGGCCACAGCTTTCATATGATCTTTTCTATATTTCGATATATTTATCGATAAATGAGTTATCGGTCAAAATGTGGTTCCCACAAAACCTTGATATATGCGTTCAATATGGGTGTTAAACGAAAGGGCAAGGCCACAGCTTTCATTTGAACCTCTCGATATTTCGATATATTTATCGATAAATGCGTTATCGGTGAAAATTTGATTCTCGCAAAACCTTGATATATGCGTTCATTATGGGTGTCAAACGAAAGGGCAAGGCCACAGCTTTCATATGATCTTTTCTATATTTCGATATATTTATCGATAAATGAGTTATCGGTCAAAATGTGGTTCCCACAAAACCTTGATATATGCGTTCAATATGGGTGTTAAACGAAAGGGCAAGGCCACAGCTTTCATTTGAACCTCTCGATATTTCGATATATTATCGATAAATGCGTTATCGGTGAAAATATGATTCTCGCAAAACCTTGAAATATTAGTTCAATATGCGTGTTAAACGAAAGGGGAAGGCCACAACTTTCATTTAAACTTTTCGATATTTAGATATATTTATCGATAAATGAGTTATCGATCAAAATGTGGTTCCCACAAAACCTTGATATATGCGTTCAATATGGGTGTTAAACGAAAGGGCAAGGCCACAGCTTTCATTTGAACCTCTCGATATTTCGATATATTTATCGATAAATGCGTTATCGGTGAAAATTTGATTCTCGCAAAACCTTGATATATGCGTTCATTATGGGTGTCAAACGAAAGGGCAAGGCCACAGCTTTCATATGATCTTTTCTATATTTCGATATATTTATCGATAAATGAGTTATCGGTCAAAATGTGGTTCCCACAAAACCTTGATATATTCGTTCAATATGGGTGTTAAACGAAAGGGCAAGGCCACAGCTTTCTTTTGAACCTCTCGTTATTTCGATATATTTATCGATAAATGCCTTATCGGCGAAAATGTGATTCTCGCAAAACCTTGATATATGCGTTCAATATGCCTGTCAAACGAAAGGGAAAGGCCACAGCTTTCATCTGATATTTTCTACATTTCGATATATTTATCGATAAATGAGTTATCGGTCAAAATGTGGTTCCCACAAAAACTCTATATATATGCGTTTAATATGGGTGTCAAACGAAAGGGCAAGGCCACAGCTTTCATCTGATCTTTTCTATATTTCGATAGCTTTATCGATAGCTGAGTTATCGATCAGAATGTGGTTTCCGAAAAACCCATGAATTTGCATACAATATGGGTATCAAACGAAAGGGGAAGGTCACAGGATTCTTTTGAACTCTGCAATATTTCGATAACTTTATCGATAACTGAGTTATCGGTCAGAATGGGGTTGCCCAAAACCCCCTGAATTTGCATACAATATGGGTATCAAACGAAAGGGGAAGGTCACAGGATTCTTTTGAACTCCGCAATGTTTCGATAACTTTATGGATACCTGAGGTGTCGGTCAGAATGGGGTAGCCCAAAAACCCCTGAATTTGCATACAATATGGATATCAAACGAAAGGGGAAGGTCACAGGATTCTTTTGGACTTTGCAATATTTCGATCAATTAATCGATAACTGAGTTATCGGTCAGAATGTGGTTCCCACAAAACCGTGATATATGCGTTCATCTGATCTTTTCTACATTTCGATATATTTATGGATAAATGAGTTATCGGTTAAAATGTGATTCTCGCAAAACCTTGATATATGCGTTCAATATGGCTGTCAAACGAAAGGGCAAGGCCACAGCTTTCATCTGATCGTTTCTACATTTCGATATATATATCGATAAATGAGTTATCGGTCAAAATGTGGTTCCCACAAAACCTTGATATATGCGTTCAATATGGGTGTTAAACGAAAGGGAAGGCCACAGCCTTCACTTAAGCTTTTCGATATTTCGATATATTTATCGATAAATGAGTCATCGGTGAAAATGTGGTTCCCGCAACACCTTGATATATGAGTTCAATATGGGAGTCAAACGAAAGGGAAGGCCACAGCTTTCGTCTGAACTTTTCGATATTTCGATATATTTATCGATAAATGAGTTATCGGTCAAAATATGGTTCCCACAAAACCTCGATATATGCGTTTAATATGGGTGTTAAACGAAAGGGCAAGGCCACAGCTTTCATTTGAATGTGTCGATATTTCTATATATTATCGATAAATGCGTTATCGATGAAAATATGATTCTCGCAAAACCTTGAAATATGCGTTCAATATGGGTGTTAAACGAAAGGGCAAGGCAACAGCTTTCATTTGAATGTGTCGATATTTCGATATATTATCGATAAATGCGTTATCGGTGAAAATATGATTCTCGCAAAACCTTGAAATATTAGTACAATATGGGTGTTAAACGAAAGGGGAAGGCCACAACTTTCATTTAAATTTTTCGATATTTAGATATATTTATCGATAAATGAGTTATCGGTCAAAATGTGGTTCCCGCGAAACCTTGATATATGCGTTCAATATGGGCGTTAAACGAAATGGCAAGGCCACAGCTTTCATTAAAACTTTTCAATATTGCCATATATTTATCGATAAATGAGTTATCGGTCAAAATGTGGTTCCCACAAAACCTTTATATATGCGTTCAATATGGGTGTTAAACGAAATGGCAAGGCCACAGCTTTCATTAAAACTTTTCGATATTTCGATATATTTATCGATAAATGAGTTATCGGTCAAAATGTGGTTCCCACAAAACCTTGATATATGAGTTCAATATGGGTGTCAATCGAAAGGGAAGGCCACAGCTTTATTTAAACTTTTCGATATTTCGATATATTTATCGATAAATGAGTCATCGGTGAAAATGTGGTTCCCGCAAAACCTTGATATATGAGTTCAATATGGGTGTCAAACGAAAGGGAAGACCACAGCTTTCGTCTGAACTTTTCGATATTTCGATATATTTATCGATAAATGAGTTATCGGTCAAAATGTGGTTCCCACAAAACCTCGATATATGCGTTTATTATGGGTGTTAAACGAAAGGGCAAGGCCACAGCTTTCATTTGAATGTGTCGATATTTCGATATATTATCGATAAATGCGTTATCGGTGAAAATATGATTCTCGCAAAACCTTGAAATATTAGTTCAATATGGGTGTTAAACGAAAGAAGAAGCCCACAACTTTCATTTAAACTTTTCGATATTTAGATATATTTATCGATAAATGAGTTATCGATCAAAATGTGGTTCCCACAAAACCTTGATATATGCGTTCAATATGGGTGTTAAACGAAAGGGCAAGGCCACAGCTTTCATTTGAACCTCTCGATATTTCGATATATTTATCGATAAATGCGTTATCGGTGAAAATGTGATTCTCGCAAAACCTTGATATATGCGTTCATTATGGGTGTCAAACGAAAGGGCAAGGCCACAGCTTTCGATAGCTTTATCGATAGCTGAGTTATCGATCAGAATGTGGTTTCCGAAAAACCCATGAATTTGCATACAATATGGGTATCAAACGAAAGGGGAAGGTCACAGGATTCTTTTGAACTCCGCAATGTTTCGATAACTTTATGGATACCTGAGGTGTCGGTCAGAATGGGGTAGCCCAAAAACCCCTGAATTTGCATACAATATGGGTATCAAACGAAAGGGGAAGGTCACAGGATTCTTTTGAACTCCGCAATGTTTCGATAACTTTATGGATACCTGAGGTGTCGGTCAGAATGGGGTAGCCCAAAAACCCCTGAATTTGCATACAATATGGATATCAAACGAAAGGGGAAGGTCACAGGATTCTTTTGGACTTTGCAATATTTCGATCAATTAATCGATAACTGAGTTATCGGTCAGAATGTGGTTCCCACAAAACCGTGATATATGCGTTCAATATGGGTGTCAAACGAAAGGGCAAGGCCACAGCTTTCATCTGATCTTTTCTACATTTCGATATATTTATGGATAAATGAGTTATCGGTCAAAATGTGATTCTCGCAAAACCTTGATATATGCGTTCAATATGGCTGTCAAACGAAAGGGCAAGGCCACAGCTTTCATCTGATCGTTTCTACATTTCGATATATTTATCGATAAATGAGTTATTGGTCAAAATGTGGTTCCCACAAAACCTTGATATATGCGTTCAATATGGGTGTCAAACGAAAGGGCAAGGCCACTGCTTTCATCTGATCTTTTCTATATTTCGATAGCTTTATCGATAACTGAGCTATCGATCAGAATGTGGTTTCCGAAAAACCCATGAATTTGCATACAATATGGGTATCAAACGAAAGGGGAAGGTCACAGGATTCTTTTGAACTCCGCAATGTTTCGATAACTTTATGGATACCTGAGTTATCGGTCAGAATGGGGTAGCCAAAAACCCCTGAATTTGCATACAATATGGATATCAAACGAAAGCGGAAAATCACAGTATTCTTTTGGACTTTGCAATTTTTCGATAAATTAATCGATAACTTAGTTATCGATCAGAATGTGGTTTCCGAAAAACCCATGAATTTGCATACAATATGGGTATCAAACGAAAGGGGAAGGTCACAGGATTCTTTTGAACTCCGCAATGTTTCGATAACTTTATGGATAACTGAGTTATCGGTCAGAATGGGGTAGCCAAAAACCCCTGAATTTGCATACAATATGGATATCAAACGAAAGCGGAAAATCACAGTATTCTTTTGGACTTTGCAATTTTTCGATAAATTAATCGATAACTGAGTTATCGGTCAGAATGAGGTACCCCAAAAACCCCTGAATTTGCACACAATATGGATATCAAACGAAAGGGGAAGGCCACAGTATTCTTTTGGACTCTGCAATATTTCGATCAATTAACGATAACTGAGTTATCGGTCAGAATGTGGTTGCTCCAAAACCCCTGAATTTGCATACAATATGGGTATCAAACGAAAGGGGAAGGTCACAGTATTCTTTTTGACCCTGCAAAATTTCGATAACTTTATCGATAACTGAGTTATCGGTCAGAATGAGGTACCCCAAAAACCCCTGAATTTGCACACAATATGGATATCAAACGAAAGGGGAAGGCCACAGTATTCTTTTGGAATCTGCAATATTTCGATCAATTAATCGATAACTGAGTTATCGGTCAGAATGTGGCTGCTCCAAAACGCCTAAACTTTGCATACAATATGGGTATCAAACGAAAGGGGAAAGCCACAGGTTTCATTTGGACAATGCAATATTTCGATAAATTAATCGATAACTGAGCTATCGGTCGAAATGTAAAAGCCGTGAAACCTCTAAATTTGCATTAAATTTGGATATACCACGAAACGGAAAGGCCAAAGATTTATATGGACTTCTCGATATTTCAATAAACTAACCGTTACTGCTATGTTTCGTTGTGTAAGTTAATCGATAACTGAGTTATCGGTCAAAACGTGACTAAAAAATTCATCGCCATATCTACAAAAATACTTTTAAAAACTAACTGCTATGATTTTATTAAGTTTAGTTACTATACATCAAGGCGAATTCATATAAGGTGAGAGCAAGGCGAATTTAGCATGTTCAGAAATGTCAGATCAAAAGAAAATAACGTTCATGTAATGAATTCGCCTTGCTATACGTATAATACCAATTTTATTTTGCGTTTTCGGTACTTTTTCTGTCATTTAGGGAAAACAGATTCAAGACGACAACGACGGTGCGGCACCTGTCAAATTATTTTTACACATGTTCTTATGTGGAGGAATGTTTTGGGCACAACACGACAAATCGGCAATCAATAATGAATGCCGCTGTCGCCAGATTAGATGTATTTCTAATTTGACAGCGACGGTCGTGCAACATATATGCAAATTGCTTTAAATATGTGTTGAAATTGATTAGTTTTATGTTTTTTTTTTACACATGCAATACTTTTTTCTAAATTTTTTTGCAGTTGTTGGAGCTAATGCAGAACTGTCGTTGCCGCTTGCATTATTATCATGTCGTCGGTGCTTGGCGGCAATTATCGTCAAGCTTCGGTCTTTCGCCGTTGTCGTTCGCAGTCGTCGTTTTGAATGTGGGCCGGGCTATTGTCGTCGTTAATAAATATGAGTAAATCGTCACCTGTCAAACATAAAATCAAATATTTTTAACGAATTTTTTGTAACGGTTGAGCAAAATAGTTGTGCATTTTAAAGATATTGATATCGTTTCTGCGGAAAATAGCCTTTTAGCAAGTTTAGCAATTCTTCATATTTTGGTTGCTTCGCTGTTTCGTAAAAATGAAACTTTTAGAGTGTTTATATAATAATACAATTTATGAAGCTCTTACGGTTTGTTCTGTATGTATCTCTTCTTTAATTTGATCTGAAAAATAATTAATAGCTTTGGCTTTTGTTTAGAATCCTGTATTGGTGCTCTGTGTGAATTTAATTGTTTACAAGTCCTGCTAAGAAATGTTAAATATATGGTGTGTAACCTGATTACTTAAGGTTTTTTGTATATCATTAATTTAAGGAACATGTCAACTTTAAAACTTATCTGTTTGATAAAGAAAAATGTTTTCAAAAGAAGCTTAGTTGTTTTGCTTATTTCTTTGATGCGAGCGGAGCCGCGGGTAAATGCTAGTTTATCAATAAATGAGTTATCGGTCAAAATGTGGTTCCCGCGAAACCTTGATATATGCGTTCAATATGGGTGTTAAACGAAAGGGCAAGGCCACAGCTTTCATTTGAACCTCTCGATATTTCGATATATTTATCGATAAATTCGTTATCGGTGAAAATTTGATTCTCGCAAATCCTTGATATATGCGTTCAATATGGGTGTTAAACGAAAGGGCAAGGCCACAACTTTCAATTAAACTTTTCGATATATTTATCGATAAATGAGTTATCGGTCAAAATGTGGTTCCCACAAAACCTTGATATATGCGATCAATATGGGTGTTCAACGAAAGGGAAGGCCACAGCTTTCGTCTGAACTTTTCGATATTTCGATATATCTATCGATAAATGAGTTATCGGTCAAAATGTGGTTCCCACAAAACCTCGATATATGCGTTTAATATGGGTGTTAAACGAAAGGGCAACGCCGCTGCTTTCATTTGAATCTCTCGATATTTCGATATATTATCGATGTTTATATAATAATACAATTTATGAAGCCCTTACGGTTTGTTCTGTATGTATCTCTTCTTCAATTTGATCTGAAAAATAATTAATAGCTTTGGCTTTTGTTTAGAATCCTGTATTAGAAGTTGGTGCTCTGTGTGAATTTAATTATTTACAAGTCCTGCTAAGAAATGTTCAATATATGGGGTGTAACCTGATTACTTAAGGTTTTTTGTATATCATTAATTTAAGGAACATGTGAGCTTTAAAACTTATCTGTTTGATAAATAAAAATGTTTTCAAAAGAAGCTTAGTTGTTTTGCTTATTTCTTTGATGCGAGCGGAGCCGCGGGTAAATGCTAGTTTATCAATAAATGAGTTATCGGTCAAAATGTGGTTCCCGCGAAACCTTGATATATGCGTTCAATATGGGTGTTAAACGAAAGGGCAAGGCCACAGCTTTCATTTGAACCTCTCGATATTTCGATATATTTATCGATAAATGCGTTATCGGTGAAAGTGTGATTCTCGCAAAACCTTGATATATGGGTTCAATATGGGTGTCAAACGAAAGGGCAAGGCCACATCTTTCAATTAAACTTTTCGATATTTCGATATATTTATCGATAAATGAGTTATCGGTAAAAATGTGGTTCACGCGAAACCTTGATGTATGCGTTCAATATGGATGTTAAACGAAAGGGCGAGGCCACAGCTTTCAATTAAACTTTTCGATATATTTATCGATAAATGAGTTATCGGTCAAAATGTGGTTCCCACAAAACCTTGATATATGCGATCAATATGGGTGTTCAACGAAAGGGAAGGCCACAGCTTTCGTCTGAACTTTTCGATATTTCGATATATCTATCGATAAATGAGTTATCGGTCAAAATGTGGTTCCCACAAAACCTCGATATATGCGTTTAATATGGGTGTTAAACGAAAGGGCAACGCCACAGCTTTCATTTGAATCTCTCGATATTTCGATATATTATCGATGTTTATATAATAATACAATTTATGAAGCTCTTACGGTTTGTTCTGTATGTATCTCTTCTTCAATTTGATCTGAAAAATAATTAATAGCTTTGGCTTTTGTTTAGAATCCTGTATTAGAAGTTGGTGCTCTGTGTGAATTTAATTGTTTAAAAGGCCTGCTAAGAAATGTTCAATATATGGTGTGTAACCTGATTATTTAAAGTTTTTTGTATATCATTTATTTAAGGAACATGTGAACTTTAAAACTTATCTGTTTGATAAATAAAAATGTTTTCAAAAGAAGTTTAGTTGTTTTGCTTATTTCTTTGATGCGAGCGGAGCCGCGGGTAAATGCTAGTTTATCAATAAATGAGTTATCGGTCAAAATGTGGTTCCCGCGAAACCTTGATATATGCGTTCAATATGGGTGTTAAACGAAAGGGCAAGGCCACAGCTTTCATTTGAACTTTTCGATATTTCGATATATTTATCGATAAATGAGTTATCGGTCAAAATGTTGTTTCCACAAAACCTTGATATATGAGTTCAATATGGGTGTCAAACGAAAGGGCAAGGCCACAGCTTTCGTCTGCACTTTTCGATATTTCGATATATTTATCGATAAATGAGTTATCGGTCAAAATGTGGTTCCCACAAAACCTTGATATATGCGTTCAATATGGGTGTTAAACGAAAGGGCAAGGCCACAGCTTTCATTTAAACTTTTCGATATCTATACTATTATATAAAAATCTAACTCGAAATTATGTTCAAGCTAACCAGCCGCCGTGGTGTGAAGGTAGTGTTGCCGGCCTACCACACCGAAGGTCCATGGTTCGAGCCCTGGTACAGGTAACATCAAAAGTGATTTGAAAAAAGTTTTTCAAAACGGGGTCGCCCTGGGCAGTGGTTTGGCAAACTCTCCGAGTGTATTTCTGCCATGACAGGCTTCTCAGCAAAAATTCGTCTCCTTTGTAGATGCCGTTCGGAGTCGGCAAAAAACTGTAGGTCCCACCAATTTGTAGGGAAAATTCAAATCGGCACACCACAAATTGGAAGAGAAGCTTGGCGCAAAAATCTCTTAGGAGGTTTATGATGATATACCTGGCCCGATTTTTTTCATTCAAATTTTAAATTATCATTACCCGGCTACAATTGATAACAAGGCCATTTTTTCAATTAAAAATTTTATTAAAAATATATTTAATTTAATTAATTTTTGTATGGAAACCCATCATTGCTTGGTCGTTTGCCATCTAGTCATTTGTGCTTAGAGAGCATCAACAGACCACATATTGCTCTCTATCTTCTCGATTTTTATACTCAGCTCTCACAGCTGCCACGGCAAAACCCATCATTGCTTGGTCGTTTGCCATTTAGTCATTTGTGCTTAGAGAGCATCAACAGACCACATATTGCTCTCTATCTTCTCGATTTTTATTCTCAGCTCGCACAGCTGCTACGGCAGAACAATGAGGGCCGACGTACACGCACACACACATGCAGTTCGACGCTCAAAACAATCAAAGTTTTGTTTTGGTGCATATTTTGAGTTACTAAATTGTGCTCAGAGAACAGAAACAAGAGCGCTTTAACAGGTGGACGGAAGCGGTACACATACAACAACTGTAGAAACAAACAGCTGGACGCTGAAAAATAGAAATTTTGAGTTACAGCAGGTATTGAGTGTTTTTAATGTAGCTCCGAACGCTCAACTTTCCTGCAAGCAGTAAGAGTAAAATTGCTGCACTCAATAGCAAAGTCAATTTCGCGCATTTACTCAACAATGGTTAAAGCACTGACATTTTTTGCAACTCACCTCGCAGTTGCACTCAAGTACAAAAGTATTCAAATGCGTTAAGGTATTGCGCATGTAAAGTTATTGAGTCACAATTTTATAAAAAAAATACCTTGAGAGCGTTCATCCACTTTGGTAAAAATGTAATAAGAAATTAATGTTAAGTCGAATGCGCAGGTGGATTTTTTTATTTATACAGAAAGGTAGATTATATTTCTAAATACATATATTTAAAAGTAAGTACCTAAATACTTTATGAAAAAGTAAGTGCAATTCTAAACATATTAAAAAATATATACAAAAACAATTCTAAACAACATAAAGGTGCGAAGTGACTAGAAATGCCGAAAGCTAAACCAAATTTGTTGAGAAACTCGAGAGCAGCAAGGAGAATGGCGCGGCGTAGAACTGTAGGAGCGTTAGCTAGAGGGGAAGCCATGCTGTATTCACAACCTGCAATCGCAGATAGGTCTGCGTTTAATTATAGGCAACAATTAAATTATATAGGTGATATTAGAATAGCATTTATTGTCGTAACAAATCGCTTACCTATGAAAGCAGGTGATTAACTTCTTTCTAAAGGGGAGATCACAGAAATTTGTTTGCACTGCAGTGCGGTAAAGTGGCGAAAGGAGCCAAAGGGAATTTGCTGTAGCAGTGGACGAGTTCGACTTAATGATATTCCTGAACCTCCATGGGGGGGGTGGTATGATATATTTTCTCAGCATCTTTTACAAAAAGGGGACGGCTCAGCGACTACAGCACGCAATGGATATGTTACAAAGTCAGATATCGTGGAAAAATGTGTTAGAACTATCGACGAACTCATTAATAATGTTTACCCAAATATTGAAAACATACAAACTATGAGTTCAACTTGGTTTTGTGAACGTGCAATTATTACATCGAAAAATTCGGCAGCTGAAGAAATTAATGAAGCAGTATTGAGCAAAATATCATCGGAGTACAAAATTTTAAAGTCTGTAAATACGATGTGGTTCATTACCCAGTAGAGTTTCTTGACTCCTTAAATCCATGTGGTATGCCTCCACATGAGCTCAAACTAAAAAATGGCACACCAATTATTCTTTTGCGGAATTTGAAGCCTCCAGAGTTATGTAAGGGTACGCGTCTTCAAGTTCTTCGTTTTTTTCCCAACCTAATAGAGGCAAAAATATTAACCGGTCCGGCAAAGGGCGATATTGCGATGATTCCTAGAATTCCAATGATCCCATCGAATTTTCCGTTTACATTTAAAGGTGTTCAGTTTCCGGTTAAGACATGCTTTGCGATTACGATAAATAAATCTCAAGGGCAAACCTTCGATGTGTCCGGCATTGATTTACGTAACGAAGTTTTTACCCATGGCCAACTATATGTGGCACTTTCACGCACCGGGTCATCAGAAAATCAAAGTTTTTTGATTCCCGGAAATGAAAATGAAACGGCTAATGTTGTCTTTACAGAGGTTTATAACAACTGAAATCCAAATAACTATTCTATAATAAGTATTTTTTTAACTATATTTTCATGTATACTCGTACTTTAAACTTTTTTATGGAAAATAAAATTTGAAGGAATTACTTACATTCGCAACAGAGTGTAGCAAAAATAATTGTGTATATCTTGAAAGTTAGCAATTATAGTACAATACTTTGTCAGTATAGGTTTTCATGCATAATGATAAAAATTAAATAAAACAACTTTGATTATTTGGAACATTCTAAAGCGCATGTTATCAAACATTTTCTTTACATTTTTAAATAAATTTTAAAATAAAAAATTTGTATGGAAACCCTTGATAAAAAAGGAAACACGTCTCCCATTTCCACCGATGCCCATAAGGCGAAGCGAAGCGCGCCGGGTATTAGCTAGTCTAATATATAAAAATCAATTCCATTTTTCTTCGGGGCAAATGATCTCACAAACGGCTAAAGCGAGTTAATTGATATTTACAGGATATGTTTAGAATTGATCAAGGATGGTTCGTGGATTGGTTCCAGAAAGTTACCTGAAGATGGCGGTGTGCACTGATCGGTTAAACTCAAAAAATCCTTTTTTCATGATTCTTCTTCTTCACATGCTTTAAGCGAGATGGCGTCCAAAGTAATGAACCGATCTTTATGAAATTTTAACAGCAGCTTTTTTAAACTGCAAAGTATAGTGTAGGCTATGCACAGTTTTGGAAAAGTGGGCGGTGCCCCGCCCCCAAGTGAAAAAGGCCCACCATTTTTCAATACTCCCACTCTACATATGAGAATTTGTGCATACTTGATGAATATGTGCGTATATCTAGCTTGGAAACATTGAATCCCTCGATTTTCTTGTTCACATCACTGGGTGCGCAGTTTCATAGCACATTACTCATCGACGATTCACCACATTCACCGTTGTTGCGCAAAGGCGCCACCAGTTATAAGGTCGTTTACCAACGACGAAATTTCATCACATTCAGCGGTTGTGTTGTATGTAGTGCCTCCATAAATTGTGATCATTTCTACCAACTATGAAAATTTACACCACTCACCCATCATCAACCGTGCAGTACTTACTGCCTCCATCAATTATGATGACATCCACCAACGACGAGAATTCACAACAACCACCAATTGCGAGTAAATCCACCAACGAAGAAAATTGGGTTCATTCATCAACTGTGCAGTACTTACTGCCTCTCTCAATTGTGATCACATACAAATTCAATGCAATCATCAATTTTGTTGCACTCATCAGATCCAGCAAACAAATTTTAATAACATACAAATGTGTAGGTATATACAAATAAAAGCTGGCGATTAACATGGCTGTATGTTAACGTTTGGAATGCCAATGATAGTACGTAATAGCGGAACTTCCATATATGGAAATGTGATAAACAACAAAATGGCAGAGATCATTTTCAATCAAAATCATTTTATAGTTTTACTTGTGAAGTCATCATATTGGATGCGCGAGTGCAACTTTTTATTGGAATACAAATAATTCTTTACGCATCCTTTTAAGAGTTTTAAGCGAACATACACAAAATTAAAAGAATATACAAAACATTGCTGGTATTTAAAAAAAAAAATATCAGTGTTTACTTCAATTTATAGTTAAAATTTTTACATTTAATAACAACAAAATATAAATGGGATGATAGCTTATTTTATGAAACCAAACATAAGTGACAAACAACATTTCAAACCATTTTTTCATTGATTAATTAGGAAACCCTCCTTTTTATAACATTTTAACCAGTTTGTTTCACGCCCCGCAACATTTTTTTTAAAACGTTACCTCATATTTCACCGTGAAATATCTACAATGCCTAAACTATAAATTCTGACATTACGCGTCTTCAAAGATTTCCTGAAATAGTATAAATACGTGGTAGCCATATTATTTGCAACTGATTCAACCATTACATATTACATTTGCCGAATTTTGTTTACAAATACCTCTTATGAACACTGTTAAAGCCGCATATTAAAGCTTTGTACAAAATCCAGAGAAAAATCTGCAAATTTTGGCCTAAAATGTGAACTTTTCACATGGGCTCTTAGAAAAGTACTGGGTATGCAGCTTTGTATCCCATTCAATTAGAGTATAACAAAATATAAGTCTCAAGTCTCTGCGAAAGCGCACTGAATTTTGAGAACTATTTTTTCACACTAACTTTTGCACTTTTCCCCCAGAAAAAAAGGTTTGATTTCGTTGGATGAAAAAAAAACTTATATAAAAATTTCCAAAAGACTAGTGACCTGCACTTTACTTGCAAATTGAGATACAAAACTGCATACCCAAAATTTTTTTAGGGAAACCAGGTAAAAACTTCAAACTTTGGTCAAAATATGCAGACTTTTTCTGAATTTTTCACAAAACCTTAAAAAGCGTATTTACGACCTTCACTAGAACATAAGTGGTATTTGTAAACAAAATTAGGAAAAATGTTATGTGAATGATAGTAATAGATTTAACTCCTGATTATAATTGGTTGCAAATGATATTTTATTTCATTTATTGAAAAAGTTTTCATAATTATGTTTAGGCAACTTGCAATATTCTGCACACGTCAACACAACACCTCGCTTTAAATCTAATCATTTAGTCGAATAAAGAACTATTTCCCACCTAATAATGACACCAATAAAAAAACTTCGATTTTTATTTTAGTTTTATAAAAGATAAATCGTCTGGCGTACTCTTACCCGAAAATGGGCTTTCCCAGATTTCAAACATTTGTCTCCTTTACCTTCTCACCATGCACTCCCTCTCCCTATTTTTCCGTCACATATACATACATTAGTTCTCAATGCAGCTGCTCCTTACAATATTCTGCACTATGCAGCACAAATAAACCCAAATATGACTCCTCTAAGTCGAACATCAATATAGACATACATATGGTAAAGTCCGTGCAACGCCGGACAACGGGTAGCTAGTCTTTCATATAAAAATAAGTCGCGTTTTCCTCCCTGACGCTATAACTCCAGAACGGCTGGACCGAATTAAATGAAATGTTGCACGTAGTTTTCGATTGATCCCGACATGGGTATCAAATGAAAGGTGTTGACGAGTGCTTGCACATGGTGTAGTTATTGGTCCCACATAAGACTCCGTATTCGAGGTATTTAACGAAATATGAACCAGGTGTAACCCCAGACGGGTTTTCTACAAAATGGGTACCAAATAAAAGGTGTTGGTGAGTATTTAAAAAAGAGATGATTTTCAAGACCCTATGTGACCCGTTTTCAGAGATATCGACCAAAATGTGGACCAGGGGTGACCCTAGAAGTTGTTTATACGATATGGGTATCGAATAAAAGGTGTTGATGAGTGTTTAAAAATAAGGCGATTTTCAGGACCCTATGCTACCCCGCTTACGAGATATCGCCTAAACTGTGTACCAGGGGTGACCCTGGTATAATATAAAAATAAGTCGGGTTTTCCTTCCTGACGCTATATCTCAAGAACGCACGAACCGATTTCAATGATTTTGCATTCGTTGGAAAAGTTTCGGGTGCCGTGAGGTTTATAGCAAACAAAATTCAGGAAAAATTTCAAAAGAAAAGCAGGAAAATAGGGGAAATCCTTTTTTCCATACATCGCCATTAATTTTATGTGACATTTTTTATTATACGCACGTTTTTTTAAACGCAAAATTAAAACCGGTATTGTGTTCACTGTGAAATTGAGGTTGAAGTTATTCGTTTCCTAACAGATCAATTGGAAACCATCAAAACAATCACGCGTATTGTGCAGTAGAGGTATACCAGCATTAGGTGTAAATATTGTATGTATGCCTGTGTGTTATCCCAATAACAAACAGACAAACCTATATAAATACTCATCAGTGGTTGTTGTAAGCAGGCATTGCATTTTATTGACATACAAATTTACATGTAGGTACGCTTGTACGGTGGTGGCTTTACATAAACGTAAATTTGTATGCCAATAATATTAAAAAAAATATCAAAAATTATATATCTTTGGAAGTGGCATAGAAGAAACTTGCAAATTTTTGTTTAAGGTGGTAAGTTGAATTGTGTAAATTATATGGATAGTGCATTTGAGGTTAAATTCACCAGCCTGTCGAAACTTGCAAATTTTTAGTCGAAAAGCCAAAAAGATCAAAAAATTATAGTATTTTGCAAAAAGATCAAAAATTATATATCTTTGGAAGTGGCAAAAAAAAAACTTGCAGCATTTTTTTTTTAAGGTGGTAAGTTGAATTGTAAATTCACCATCTGTCTATAGGCCAAAATGCCCAGAGGACGACGTGCGAACATCGGCAGCCGCGCACGGCATGCAAGCCAGCAACAAGTATATTCCCGGAATTTAAGTGAGGAAAGACAAATTATAATAAGAGAAAATGACCGATTGAGACAACGCGTGGGCACACGAAGATCATTGGCAGCATACGATCGCTTGGCATTCCAATATGATCCCACTGCGAACTACAGTGATGATGAAAATTTAGATATTGGACCAATGACGACTGTATGCCGATATTCTCTCTCTCTATGGCGCGATATACAACAGGTATATCATATTAACCTCCTAAGAGATTTTTGCGCCAAGCTTCTCTTCCAATTTGTGGTGTGCCGATTTGAATTTTCCCTACAAATTGGTGGGACCTACAGTTTTTTGCCGACTCCGAACGGCATCTACAAAGGAGACGAATTTTTGCTGAGAAGCCTGTCATGGCAGAAATACACTCGGAGAGTTAGCCAAACCACTGCCGAGGGGCGACCCCGTTTTGAAAAACTTTTTTCAAATCACTTTTTGATGTTACCTGTACCAGGGCTCGAACCATGGACCTTCGGTGTGGTAGGCCGGCAACACTACCTTCACACCACGGCGGCCGCCAATGCCGATATTGCAATGCGTTAAATTTCAAAAGAGAAACGGATAGATTGTGCTGCGAAAGTGGAAAAGTCAAACTGGAGCCATTACTTTCACCACCACAGACACTGAAAGCATTATTCGATGGAAGTGATCCTGATTCCAACCATTTTCTTCAACACATCCTTGAATACAATAACTGCTTTCGCATGACTTCATTTGGAGCTAATATCATTCGAGAAGGCGGTTTTATGCCGACTTGCAAGTTAAAAGATACAACACACACAACCAATCACTCACATCAATCAATCACACCAACACAGTCAATTGCAATAAATAACAACTACACATACACCACACACTACACCATCACACGATCAGAAGTCACACCGTATTCTTCAACAAATGATTGTTTGCAGATACAAGGACAAATATATCATTTGCATGGTTCAATGGTGCCAACACCAGATGAACCGCATCAATTTGTGCAAAAATATATTTCATTTCGTCGATGGTGGATCAGCTGAATGTGCAGTGCAATATACAGGGAACACAACAGTTAAAGAGACGAATTATTGAACAGCTGCAAGCATTTTTCCACGATAATAACGCTGTGGTTAATATGTTCAAAACAGCATTGGAACGAATGCCATCGGATACGCACAAATTTGTCATAAGAGCGGATCGTACCCCAACAGGTGAACATGTGCGAAGATTCAATGCACCCACCGTTGATGATGTTGCTGCAATTATTGTTGGGGATCAAACTAAATCACAAGACATTGTCGTTCAGCGAAGAAGCAATATCATGCATCGTGTAAACGAGACACATCGTTTGTACGATGCGTTACAATATCCAATCCTTTATTGGCAAGGGCAAGACGGATACGACATCACGTTGAAGATGGCCGATCCAATTACAGGTACATAATTAACACACTTATTATTGCTATTATTGAGTTCCATTAACAATCCATTTAATTTTGCATATTGAGGCGTATCAACGAACAAAAATCTAAGCGCAATGAATTACTATGCCCATCGTATTATTATTCGTACACATGAGGACAATCTCATCCTGAAGTGCCGTCGCCTATTCCTAATTCGCTGTCGATATGTATGTCAAAGTGGAGATCGAACGTTTAGCGTTCATCCGATTCAATCAGCCAAAGCTACGATCTGTGGACTATATACACTTGCCTGATGCTATTCATTCAGATAGTAGTGTTCAGAATATTGGACGTTTGACGATTCTCCCATCATCTTATATCGGAAGCCCACGCCACATGCATGAATACGCTCAATACGCTATGACGTACGTGCGTTATCATGGAACTCCGGATTTATTTATTACGTTCACATGAAATCCGAACTGGACGGAAATTTAACGTGAGTTGGACCCGGGCCAACAACCGTAAGATCGCCATGACATAATCGCCAGAGTTTTTCAGCAAAAACTTAAAGTTATGATTGCTGTGCTTACTAAGTATCGAGTTTTTGGTGACACACGTTGTTATATGTAACCTGTGGAATGGCAGCAGCGTGGACTACCGCATGCTAATATCCTAAGTTGGTTGCTGAACAAATTACATTCAAATGAAGTGGATGACATCATATCAGCTGAAATTCCTGATCCAGTCAATGATCTCCATCTACACGACATTGTGACGACACAGATGGTGCATGGACAAAACGATATCCGCGACCGTTAGTTGCTGAAACACACACAGGGAATGATGGATATCCAATTTATCGTCGACGTTCAAAAGAAGATAATGGTCGAACTATCAAAGTTAAAGTTCAAAATCAAGAGATCGAAATCGGATATGAATTCAGTGTACCATATTTCCCGCTGCTATCACGAATTTTCAAAGCACTGTGAACGTTGAAAGTTGTCATTCGGGCAAATCAGTCAAATATTTGTGCAAGTACGTCACAAAAGTCAGCGACATGGCTGTGTCTGGTATTGAGATCGAAATCGGATATGAATTCAGTGTACCATATTTCCCGCTGCTATCACGAATTTTCAAAGCACTGTGAACGTTGAAAGTTGTCATTCGGGCAAATCAGTCAAATATTTGTGCAAGTACGTCACAAAAGTCAGCGACATGGCTGTGTCTGGTATTGCGTCGGAAAATGCGAATGACGAAATTAGCAACTTCCAAATGGGCAGATACTTCAGTACTAATGAAGCAATGTGGCGATTATTGTCATTTCAAATTCATGAAAGATATCCCACAGTTGTACATTTAGCAGTGCATTTGGAAAATGGACAAAGAGTTTACTTCACTGAGGCTAATGCGGCACAACGAGCTGAGAGACCACCATCGACAACATTGACTAGCTTCTTTGCAATGTGTGAAGCAATTCCATTAGCAGCAACGCTGATGTACGTTGAAATGTCCAAGTATTACACTTGGAATCAATCAGCAAAGGAATTTTAACGTCGCAAACAAGGACCCCAGTTTCAGGTTGGCCACAGGTGTTTTCCACTGATGCGCTAGGTCGCATGTACGAGGTGCGTTCAAAAAGTATCGCGAATTTGGTGTTTTTTCAAAAATTATTTATTTATGAATATCTATTTTGCCCCCTTCAAAGTAATCCCCATGAGATATTATACACTTGTGCCAACGGTTTTTCCAATCTTCGAAGCACTTCAAAAAATCATTTTTTTGTATCTTGTTCAGCTCCTCCTTCGATGCCGTCTTTATCTCGTCAAGAGAAGCGTAACGTCGTTCTTTCATGGGCCTCTTCAGTTTAGGGAACAAGAAAAAGTCACAGAGGGCCAGATCTGGGGAATACGGTGGCTGCGGCATCATTAGTGTGTTGTTTTTGGCCAAAAAGTCGCGCACAAGCAACGATGCGTGAGCAGGGGCGTAATCGTGGTGCGAAAGCCAATTTTTGTTCTTCTTTGCACATCTTCTCGGCCTTCTGAGAACATTTTGTACCACCGATAAACGTTGCTTCGGTCCAAGGTAGCTTCTCCGTATGCCACAGTCAACATTCGGAATGCATCCGCGCACTTAATTTCGTTTTTCACACAAAATTTGATACAGGTTCTTTGATCCATTTTTTTTGAATAGGTAAAAATCGAAGACGATCCAAAACACGTGCAAGCAAAGCAGCTGTCAACAATTAACTGAACATGCAAAATGGCCGAGCTTGTCGGCATGAGTGAGAGACATGAGTACCAACATAACGCCAGAAAAAATTCGAATATACGTAACCAGCGAAAATTCAAAATTCGCGATACGTTTTGAACACACCTCGTATACTGTTCATCCTACAAATTATGAATGTTTTTATTTGCGACTGCTGTTGGTAAATGTATGTGGACCAAAATCACTTGCGCATTTGAAAACTGTGAATGGCCACCAATGCCAAACATATCGATAAGCATGTCAACTATTGGGTTTGCTGGAGAACGATTCTCATTGGGATTTAACACTTGCGGATTGAGTTGTTTCATCAAATGCGTACCAAATACGAACGCTGTTCGCAATAATCATCACCACATGCTTCCCTTCACAACCAATTCAGTTATGGACCAAATACAAAGACGACATAAGTGAAGATATCTTGCATCGCTTGCGCATTCAAACGAAAAATCCCGACATGCAAATAACCGATGAAACCTACAATGAAGGATTGATTCTGATTGAGGATCAATGCTTGAATATTGCAAACAAGCTACTGATTGAAGTAGGAATGATTGCGCCAAATCGATCGATGCACGATGGATTCAACCAAAAATTTAATCGAGAGCAGCAATACAATGTTGATACATTGCAGGAATTCGTTCGAAATAATGTGGCGTTGCTGAATGAACAGCAAAAACAAGTATACGAAACAGTAATGCAAGCGGTCGACAATAATACTGGTGGTCTATTCTTCCTGGACGCACCCGGAGGAACAGGGAAAACATTTGTACTTTCATTGATTTTGGCCACTGTTCGATCAAGATGTGACATAGCTTTGGCGTTAGCATCATCTGGAATTGCGGTGACTCTTCTAGATGGCGGTCGTACTGCACATTCTGCGCTTAAGTTGCCACTCAATTTAAACATAGTTGATACTCCAGCATGCAATATTTCCCGATCCAGTGCAATGGGAAAATTGTTGATGCAATGCAAGCTCATTGTTTGGGATGAGTGCACAATGGCAAATAAGAAATCACTTGAAGCACTTAACTTTACACTGAAGGATCTTCGGCGAAATAACATCTTTGGCGGCTTGATGATATTGTTGGCAGGCGATTTCAGGCAGACGTTGCCACTAATTCCTCGTGGAACGCCTGCAGATGAATTGAATGCTTGCCTGAAGGCATCACCTTTGTGGAATAACGTAAAAACATTATCGTTAACCACTAATATGAGAGTTCAACTTCAAAATGATCAAAGTGCTGCACAATTTTCAAAACAATTGTTAGATGTTGGAAATGGAAAAGTCCCAGTTGATGCGACCACTGGATTAATTACTCTTACCAACGACTTTTGCCGATTTCTAGACTCTCATTCAGCTCTTATTGAAAATGTTTTCCCAAACATTAGTGAGAATTATCAGAATTATGCTTGGTTAAGCCAACGAGCAATTCTGTCCCCAAAGAATAATGATGTAGACGCACTGAATTTCACCATTCAATCAAAAATCGCTGGCAATTTGGTGACATACAAATCCGTTGATTCCATAACTAATCCCGATGATGTAGTAATTTGCCCAACGGAGTTTTTGAACTCTCTGGTGTTACCAGGATTTCCACCACATAACTTGCAACTCAAAGTTGGTTCAGTTATTATGATATTGCGTAATTTGAATCCACCGCGACTTTGCAACGGTATTCGCCTTGCGGTGAAAAAACTTATGCCGAATTTGATTGAGGCAACCATTATTAACGGAAAGTACGCAGGTGAAAATGTATGTATTCCTCGAATACCAATGATTCCGAATGATCTTCCTTTTGACTTCAAACGATTGCAATTTTCAGTTAACCTTGCGTTCGCAATGACAATCAACAAGTCGCAAAGCCAATCGCTTAGTGTTTGCGGGATACATTTAGAAAATCATTGTTTTTCACATGGTCAGCTATAAGTTGCGTGTTCACGAGTTGGGAAGCCATCCGCTTTGTTTGTCTTAACGTCAGACAAAAAAACAAAAAATGTGGTTTACCAAAGAGCACTTCAATGAGACGGATAATTTGCGGACACGTATAACGGTTCGCTTAAGTATTTACTTTGGATTCACTTTCATTTTTTTACTTTTAGAAATTCAACTAAATTACACTTACTTTTTGTAATCGAAATGAATTCATTACTGTTGTGAAATGAAATAAAATGTTTCCTTTTCAAATATAAAACAAACAAAAAATTGTCTTCATCTTTTAATCTCCAAACGAAATATTAAAAAAAAAACGAGCCCATCTGATGGCGAAACGGGTTTGCTAGTTTAGATATATTTATCAATAAATGTGTTATCGGTCAAAATATGGTTCCCGCAAAACCTTGATATATGCGTTCAATATGGGTGTTAAACGAAATGGCAAGGCCACAGCTTTCATTTGAACTTTTCGATATTTTGATATATTTATCGATAAATGAGTTATCGGTCAAAATGTTGTTCCCACGTAACCTTGATATATGATTTCAATATGGGTGTTAAACGAAAGAGCAAGGCCACAGCTTTCATTTGAACTTTTCGATATTTCGATATATTTATCAATAAATGCTTTATCGGTGAAAATGTGATTCTCGCAAAACCTTGCTACATGCGTTCAATAGGGGTGTTAAACGAAAGGGCAAGGCCACAGCTTTCTTTTAAACTTTTCGATATTTAGATATATTTGTCAATAAATGCGTTATCGGTCAAAATGTGGTTCCCGCGAAACCTTGACATATGCGTTCAATATGGGTGTCAAACGGAAGGGAAGGCCACAGTTTTCGTCTGAACTTTTCGATATTTCGATATATTTATCGATAAATGTGTTATCGGTCAAAATGTGGTTCCCACAAAACCTGGATATATGCGTTCAATATGGGTGTTAAACGAAAGGGCAAGCCCACAGCTTTCATTTGAACCTCTCGATATTTCGATATATTTATCGGTGAAAATGTGATTCTCGAATAACCTTGACATATGAGTTCAATATGGGTGTCAAACGAAAAGGGAAGGCCACAGTTTTCATCTGAACTTTTCGATATTTCGATATATTTATCGATAAATCAGCTATCGGTCAAAATGTGGTTCCCGCAAACCCTTGATATATGCGTTCAATATGGGTGTCAAACGAAAGGGAAGCCCACAGTTTTCGTCTGAGTTTTTCGATATTTCGATATATTTATCAATAAATGCGTTATCGGTGAAAATGTGGTTACCGCAAAACCTTGATATATGCGTTGAACATGGGTGTTAGGCGAAAGGGCAAGCCCACAGCTTTCATTTGAACCTCTCAATATTTCGATATATTTATCGGTGAAAATGTGGTTCCCGCAAAACCTTGATATATGCGTTCAATATGGGTGTTAAACGAAATGGCAAGGCCACAGCTTTCATTTGAACTTTTCGATATTTTTATCAACAAATGCGTTATCGGTCAAAATGTGGTTCCCGCAAAACCTTGATATATGCGTTCAATATGGGTGTCAAACGAAAGGGAAGGCCACAGTTTTCGTCTGAACTTTTCGATATTTAGATATATTTATCAATAAATGCGTTATCGGTCAAAATGTTCAATATGAGTGTTAAACGAAAGGGCAAGGCCACATCTTTCATTTGAACTTTTCGATATTTCGCTATATTTATCGATAAATGCGTTATCGGTGAAAATGTGGTTCCCGCAAAACCTTGATATATGATTTCAATATGGGTGTTAAACGAAAGGGTAAGGCCACAGCTTTCATTTGAACTTTTCGATATTTCGATATATTTATCAATAAATGCGTTATCGGTCAAAATGTGGTTCCCGCGATACCTTGATATATGCGTTCAATATGGGTGTCAACCGAAAGGGAAGGAAGTATACAATTGAAAAGTAAAGTACTCTTTGTAGGAACAAAACTAATACTGTATAGGTCACTTTTCGTCCAGTTTAGTTATAGTGCAGAATATTCGAGAGAAAGGTTCTTTGAAATACTTACGGACCCTTACGAAGTGGCGATTGCGAGTACCAAATATTTTTGACTTTGAACAAGTGGTTCAAAAAATTCAAAAAGCTTAAAAAAGTGTGTGTAATTTTCTTCACGGTGGTTTCTTGTAAAATCGAAGCAAAACCTCTAAGGATCGTTTTCTGTTGAGTGAATGGAGTATCTATTTCCATTATTATATGATCAATAAATCTATAAAAAACAGAAATCTTGAAATAAACATCTTGGTTACATGCTTACTGATTTTGACCAGATTTGTATCTGATATTTTTGATTTAAATATCAATGTCGCTTGCACTAGTTTTTGACATTTTTTCAAAGTAATGTTCGTCGGAATGAATACGTCGTATCTCCGCCACTAAGTCATTTGCGAAATCCACTGCAAGCGGTAACTCTCATCATTTGTTGGAGTTATTACACAAAGGCTGAATAGTCAAAAGCCTTTTTCTGACTTTGCAGCTTAATTTGTTGTTGCTGTAATGATATGTATTGGAGCTTGTGTTCTAATACCTATTCACAGTTCACTTGCACTTACTTAGCACCCTTTTCACCGAACATAAATAAGAACGCGACCGCTTGATTGCTATACAAGTACTAACTCTTTAACTTTTATTGAATTCATGATATGCAGAATAGGATATGTGTTTAAAGGGAGAGCAAATATGTATGGTTTACAGTAATTAGTTTTCGTACATAAAGAGGTAGCATAATAAGTACATAAATAGAAGAGAATAGTGTAGTATACATATGTGTGTATATTAGGGTGACCCAACATCCCGCCCCCGTTGAAAGAAGTTTCAAGCAGGAAGCAATGCAATTTTGTGGATTGGACGCCTTAGATGTCTGCACATCCACTACGCGAACGCGCTTGTCTTTGCCGGGGATAGCAGCTACGATTCTGCCTGTTATCCAACGCTGCGGAGGCACATTATCTTCGTGAATGATCACTAGGGAATCGACGTGAACGTTTGGTTGATCACGAACCCATTTATTTCGTGAATGCAATTCGCTTAAATATTCGCGCGACCAATGTCGCCAAAAATGATGCTTAACTGCGCTAATGCGCTTCCATCGCTCTATGTTGTGTAGCTCTTTATTTGTTTCCTCATTTCGCTCCGGGATTGCCTTTAATGAGCTGCCAATTATGAAGTGAGCAGGCGTTAGAGCCTCGTAATCATTTGGGTCGCTGGAAAGTGGCGTAAGTGGCCTAGAATTGAGAATGGCTTCTATCTCTATAACTGCCGTTGTCAGTTACTCGTATGTGAGACGCGCATTACTCAGCGTTCGGTTTAGGTGCCATTTCGCTGACTTTACTGCGGCTTCCCATAGGCCGCCGAAGTGTGGTGCTCTGGGAGGAATGAAGTTGAAGTTTATGAATTCGTTTGAGCAAAAATCTGTAATTTTGTTTTTTGTGTTAGGATCGAATAAAAATTGCTTCAGCTCACCCAGTTTACGATCGGCGCCAACGAAGTTTGTGGCATTGTCGCAAAATATGTCGGTTGGCAAACTTCTTCTGCCTATCATTCGTTTAAGCGCTGCAATGAATGCGTCCGTAGACAAGTCTGAGACGACTTCGATATGTACTGCCTTCGACCAAAGGCAGACAAATATAGATATGTACGTTTTGTATGGAGTTTTCCCTCTAATTCGTAGATATGTGCTAACAGGGCCGCAAAAGTCAACAGCACATCGAGAGAAGGGTCGACAGGGCGTGAGCCTTTCGACGGGGAGGTTTCCCATCATTTGTTGCAGCAGCTTTGGACGATATCTCACACAGTGTATGCACGACCGAACAACCCGACGAGCAGCATCTCTAGCATTGATGATCCAAAACCTGAGGCGAATGAGAGCAACTAGAGCTTTGGGTCCGGCATGAAAATTTGTAATGTGTAAATGGCGCACTAAGCATTCGACAAAGTGACATTTGCTTGGTAAGAGTACAGGATGTCGCTGTGTGTGTGGCAGAGCTGCCAATTCGAGTCGACCGCCCACTTTAAGCAAATTAAAGCCACAAGTGTCGCTCACGAACGGATTTAGAAATTTGAGCGAATTTTCAGCTGGTATTCCTTTCTTAGCGCGACGTATATCTTCTGAAAAATATTGCTGTTGAATATTCCAAATTATGCACCAAAGCGCAGTTTCAATTTCTTGCGGTGATAAATTTGGAGTGTCGATGATAGTTTTGCTTGCTTTATTGGTTTTTCTATAAAAACGGAACATCCATGCAATGATACGTACACCAGTCATATGCGAGCTATATTTGGCGATACTTTCAACGATGTAATTCGACTTCTCAGCGGCGAAAAATATAGCTTTGCGTTTTTCTTTGTTGATTTCATCCATGTCAGGGCAGGATTGGGAGTTTTCAGGCCAAAGTTCTGAGGAACGTTCTAAAAATGGTGGTCCCGAGTACCATATAGAGTTTTGGAGCTCTGATACTGTGCAGCCTCTGGACACAATGTCTGCAGGATTATGTTGCGTCGGTACGTGTCTCCAATGGCAATTACTAGTTAACTCTTGTATCTCAGATACACGGTTGCCCACGAAGGTTGATAAAGTGGAGGAATGCATTCGTAGCCAATGTAGGACAATTTGCGAATCAGTCCATAAGTAAACTACCAAATCTTGGTTGACAAATATATGTCTGACCTTTGCAATTATTTGTGCGAGCAATTGCGCTCCACAGAGTTCAAGCTTTGGTAGCGATTTTTTCTTTGTTGGAGCGATACGAGATTTGGCTGTTATCAATCTTGTTGTGGCATTACCATTTTTATCCTCGGTACGAACATAGACACAGCATCCATATGCGCGAATGGAAGAATCGCAAAAATCGTGGAGCTGAGTTGACAAAACAGTAGTTTGTAAGCAATAGCGCGGGACTTGCAATAATGACAACGAAAAGAATTCTTTGAGCAAGTTTTGCCAAGCACAATGAAGGTTTTGGGGCACTGATTCGTCCCAATTTAGCTTGAGTAACCATAACTCTTGTAAGATGATTTTCGCTGTAACAAGCAGCGGAGCAAGGAGACCTAGAGGATCGAATAGCGACGATGCTAGTGACAATATATTGCGTTTTGTCGACTTGTCCGACTTTAGACCCCTGGGCAAAAACGAAAATAAGAAAATATCATTATGTTGGTCCCAAGCAATGCCTAGTGCGTTGGTTATTTGAGCATCGTTGATGTTGAGCTCTTTCATTGTTTCGTCATCTACGAATGACTCAACATTTGAGTGCCATTTAGCGAGCTTCATGCCGCCCTCTTCTAAAATAGTAGTAACTTCAAATTTTATTTCTGATAGTTCTTCTAAAGTATTGGCTCCACACAAGAAGTCGTCGACGTAGAAAGACGATTTGATTCTGTCTGCACCCAAGGGGAATTGACTAGCGTAGGTGTCTGCTAAGTAGTTCAAACTTCTTACCGCAAGATATGGAGCAGCCGCTGTGCCATATGTCACGGTATTAAGTTGATATGTGGCCACATTTTCATGCTCTGAGTAACGCCATAAAATATATTGAAAGCACCGGTCTTGTTCGTCGACGCTGATCTGCCTATACATCTTAACGATGTCGGCAGTAATAACGTAGCGATGTGTGCGAAATTTTAGTAACAGCGTGAAAAGATCCTGTTGTATAGTTGGGCCTACCATTAGAATTTCGTTGAGTGACTTCTGTGTAGACGTTCTACAGGAGGCATCAAACACCACGCGCAACTTTGTTGATGTGCTATTCGGTTTCAGCACACAGTGCTGAGGGATATAAAAATGCGGTGCAGTGATATCATGGTTGTTTACAGCGGGCATATGGCCGAGCTCCTCGTACTCACGCATAAAGCTAACGTACTGTGCCCTTGTTTCTGCTGAACGTGCCAATCGACGTTCCAGCGCGATGAACCTACGCATAGCTATTTCTCTTGAAGCTCCAAGAGACTGTGGGCTTTCTTTAAAAGGTAAACGAACAATTACTCGGCCTGTGATGCTGCGTGAAACGGTTTGTATGTAAAATGATTCACAACTAGCCTGCTCATCAGATAGCGTAGAAGGTGACGGTATTTCATCCAATTTCCAAAGCTTCTCAAGATGTAGATTTATTGACTCTTCGCAGGAAAGCAAACATGTCCGCGAGGACGAAGATATTTGTGAGCCATTGCACTTCCCCGACACTACCCAACCCAGCAGCGTTTTTTGGAGTGTTGGTAAATTAACGCCTAGTTTTATTTGACCTACAGATAACACATCAAAAAACGTCTCCGTACCAAGCAACAAATCTATGCGATTAGATTTAAAGAAATTCTCATCCGCTAGCGTGGTGTTTTCTGGCAAATTCCAAGGTGAAATATCTATTTCCGTCTCTGGCTGGTACGGTATGTGTGAAGTCACACAAAAGGTTAAGGGCAGCTGGTAGTTAGTGAAGCGAGATTTAATGATAGTTGAAGTTTTGTGTTTAATTTTTGTGCTTGATTCCCCAATGCTTAAAATATGAACATTGTGCTTCTTACGTGGCAAGTGAAGTTTTTGTGCGAAACCATCGGTGATAAGATTCACTTGCGAACAAGAATCAAGCAGTGCTCTACCCATGTGGTACCCTCCACTTGCGTCGCGAACGAGAACAACAGCCGTAGCGAGAATCACCGAGTCTTGCGATGGTGTTTCAAGGTGGGTGTGAACAGCAGCCGATGTAGAATTCTGAGTTGATGCCGAGAGTGGTTGAGTTGATGATCCGGGCGAAGCCAAAGATGACGATGAACTTGGAGTAGGCGATGCCTTTGAGCGATGAAGCATCGTGTGGTGAGCGCGGCCACAAACCTTGCATTTGAATGCCAATGAGCAGTGGGTAACCTTATGGTTTTTCGAGAGGCAGTTTATACAAAGGGAAAGTCTTTTCACATTGCTGAAACGATCTGCAACGTTCATATCATTGAATCGTTGACAGCCACCTCCGAGAATATGTTCAGTGCTTGCACAGAGAACACATGTGCGATTGGTACAGGCAAAGGAATAGTTTTGTTTTGTCGATTGCTGCTTACTACCCCTTTTCGCAGGTTTATTATCGAGCTTACTTGCTGTCTCTACAGTAGAATTCAAAGACTCGATGCTTTCAAGAAACTGACAGCGTCTTTCAAGCACTTTAGCGCAGTCGGTCCAGGTTGGCAACTTTATAAAGTCTAGCGACTCTTTCCATTTTTTTTCAGTGCCATCATCCACCTTTTGCATAACAATATATATCACCATGGCATTAAAAATATCTGTGTCCGTGCCTAGAGATTGCAAGGAATCACGGAGTGCAGAGACGTTGTCAATGAGACTACGAAGTTGAGTGCAATTTTGTTTCTTTGTGTGCGGGAGTTCGAAAAAAGTTTCTAGATTTTCCATGAAAATGAGCGTTTTATTGTCATAACGCGATTTCAACCTATCGAGTGCTTTTTTGTAATTCTCGTTGCTCACCTGGAATGCCTTGACCGTTTCCAATGCTTGCCCTTGCAGACAATTCAGAAAGTGGTTGAATTTTTCGATGTTGGAAAGGCCAAGCTCACGATCAATTATTTGATTAAACGAAGTGATGAAATTTTTATACTCTGAGTACTTTCCAGTAAATGTAGGCAACTTTAACACCGGCAACTTGGAGTTATAAGTAGGAATCACAACCTGCTTTTCTCCCAATATGCTGCTATTCAAATCTTCACCCAATTGTTCTTGAATAGCAATTTTAACGCCTACATATAAATCTTCCAACTCACCTCTCATGTTATCATCGGGCTCTAGCTTTTCTATTTGTGTTTGGTAACTCATGAGTTGAGTGAAATACGACTCAAGTATGCCTAAGCGACACTTCAACTCAATAGTTGACAAGCCTTTCCCTTCTCCTTTACCATTTGTCTCGATAATTGTTTTAATACGCGAAATATTCTTTTTTGTGTTGGCTCGTTGCTGCTTGAGTGTGTCCGTCATTCCAATGATGTTTGAGCGAGATTTAGCGAAAAATACAACAACAAGATACCTCCAACAAAAGAAACGTAGGCTGAGAGTCGTACGGAGAACGGAATATTATGATGCAGCAAAAACTACAATGCACTACTATTGCAATGCTGGCGACGACGCAACAGAAGAGTTGGAGTAAGGTGCGATGACGTAACTTGCGACAGATGTATGAGTTCAGTTATTTGCAAAGAGTAAATTAGCAAATAGAATTTACCGGTAACGGTTCGAGAATCGAAACTAAGTTCGCGTGAAGGTGAAAAGGGTCGCGACTGTATTTAACCGAGCGACTGTAAAAAATCGTATGTATGTACTTATGTGCGTGCACTTTATGCGCGTATGTATTTATGATTAAATCAATGTTACACAAATTATTTATTGTTTATTTTTTATTTTAAAGAGCACTAGTCCCTGCTCGGGCGCCAAAATGAATAGTCAAAAGCCTTTTTCTGACTTTGCAGCTTAATTTGTTGTTGCTGCAATGATATGTATTGGAGCTTGTGTTCTAATACCTATTCACAGTTCACTTGCACTTACTTAGCACCCTTTTCACCGAACATAAATAAGAACGCGACCGCTTGATTGCTATACAAGTACTAACTCTTTAACTTTTATTGAATTCATGATATGCAGAATAGGATATGTGTTTAAAGGGAGAGCAAAAATGTATGGTTTACAGTAATTAGTTTTCGTACATAAAGAGGTAGCATAATAAGTACATAAATAGAAGAGAATAGTGTAGTATACATATGTGTGTATATTAGGGTGACCCAACAAAGGCCGTACCGTGTTTGAGCAAGGGATTTTTAGTTTTGTGTTAACAAAAATGCTAAAAGACTGTGTTCACTATTTTAAAAAAATTTTTTTAATGTTGCACGAAGCATAGATCATAAAATCGCATATCCAAATTTTTTATAATAGGTCATAAAATTGCATATCCCAATTTTTTTATAAAAATTCGGATTAAAAAGTGTAGATTTTGATGATACTTGGGTAAATTTTCCTGGGTTTTGTACAAAGTTTGAAGTTTTTTCTTGCATGTTATTTATTAGATAATGCGATATACTTTTATAAAAAACGTGTAAAAAATTCTCGTCGCTAATCAGCCTGCACACACTAGTATTTTCAGACCGGCTGAATTGTGATTTTTAAAGACGTGAGAGATAAGGAAGTGGAGTTTCAGCTCAGCAATATCAGACGTCGAAAATTACGGTATTATTTCAATCTTCTATTTTATCACTATTAGAACCAATGTGCACGCATTTGAATTTATTGGAAGGTCTGAAAACACTAGTATATGGCTTAATATTCAAACTCATAATCCACTATCAGTTAATTTCATATATTCATAAAAATTTACTTTGTTATTATTCTCAACAAAGAAAATTATAAATCAGAAGCATAAGGTGGTATTGTGTTATTAAATAAAAAGTAGAAATATAATAGTTCATTGACGAAGGGGGGATCTATTTCCCATAATCAACCCTTGGGCTACGCCACTGCCATGGCAAATAGGATTTCTCGGCTTTTTAAGCCCGTTTACACTGATATTCGCTACCTGACAGGGAAAGAAAATGTGGTCGCCGTTACCCTATCCCGTGTGGAAGCACTGCATGTCAACGAGCTGATTGCCTACAATAAATTACTGAAACATAACACGACAGGTTTAGACTTAAAGCCGTTTTCATTTCCCGCCCTTTTCTAACAGAGCAATTTTGAAAACTCGGTTTTTTGTCGAAGGCAATTAGGGCCGTTTACTCAATGTCTGGTTATGATAAACTTTATCAGACAAAAATCTGATTAAGCTATAATGATAAAGTTGGTCATTGTAAAAGTTTTTGGGAAAAAATTCACACAAGTTGCATTGTGAACGCATAAAAAGTGGCAGCTTCTCTTGGTTACAATTTTAAATAAACCATTTTGGCGTATAAATTTCGATTGTGATATTTCTTTACATGCATATTATTACATTGTTATCAAAATAATTTCGCACAAAATCAGATGTTTTATTTCAGCTGTCACTTTTTGTTATGATAAGCACACAATCAGAGCTCCATCCTTTAATAACTTTTATCAGAAGATTATCAGCAAAATGTTGCTAATCAGACATTAAGTAAATGGTTTTTGGGCCAACTTCTGATAAATGGTTGATTAAGCAGTTAATCAGACATCGTTATGGTCCTTGGATCTAAGATGGAGCAGCAATGGAGGCGGTCGGCATGGTCTAGGGTCGCACTGTGATTAGTCGCTGTCGGCTGGAGTGGGTTATTGCCAACATTGCTTTCCTGCTCCAGAAAAAGGCCATATCATGCCTTTAAAAAAAACGCAGAGAAAATGCTTAAACAGCGCGCAAAAAATTTAAACCAACATTCGGTCGATCTGGATGCCACGGACAGACCGTTCACATTAAAATTTAAAAACTCAAAAAACTAGCAACTTAAAATTCAAAGGAAAACAACCGTCAAATCTAAAATCTTCAAAGTTAAAGCTAAAATTGAAAAGTAACCGAAAACGACTCAAAACTGAAATAAACGAATGGCAAAAAAAAGAATAATTAATTTTAAATTACAAAAAGGAACCTAAAAATTCAAAAACGAAACGGAAATGACCGGTTACAACGGCTGAAAACAAAAGATGCAATAAAAAAGCCCGAATAATTCGAGGGGGCCATGCATGGCCATCGAAGAATCTAATTTTCAATGCCCCTTTAGTAAAAACAAATCCTATGCCTTCTAAATAAAAGTGGACGTCAGAATTCCCATTTCAAATTACAGTTTATTTTCAAATCAATATTTTAATTAAGAAAACAATGTAGGATCTATTGCTTTTCAAGCAAATACTTAAGAAATTAGTGTTACTATAAAATGAAGAGTAACTTCATTAGAACAGAGAAATTTAGCATAAAAGTGTATGCAAATTATTGAGATATGTATTTTTTTCAAAATTTTATTAATGAAGATAACACAGGCCGACAAAATGAGACCGATTTTTTTGACCATAAACCAGACCAAACACCGTATTTGCCTATTTTTGAGGTTATATATAAACGACAGATTTTTTTTTTTTAAAAAGCACACATAGCATCTTAAAGAAGAAGTCTTTCTCTTACGAATGGCGTTGAGTATGCTCAAATATCTTCTTTTTTTTCGCTACGATAGAGCATGTAGAACGGTGTTTTTTGCACATTTAGGTTAGGATACCTCAAAATCCTGACGTGGACGTCCTGAGATTTGGATTCGGCGCATCGAAAACCTTTAGGAAAGTATGGTCTGGTTTATTGTCAAATTTCTTGTCGGCCTGTGTAATTTCTTTTTATTTTCTTTTTGATTAGAAAAAAAACATATTGTCTAGATGTTGGAGCACTCTCCTGCCAGCAAGCATAACAAGATTTTGCATAAAATTTTTTCTTTTTTACTGGTGTTTCATATGACTATCATTCATTTAAATTTTGTAAATTATTTATTAAAAATTATTAAAATATATGTTGTAGCCCTTATATAGCGTAAAAACACTGCATACACAGAATTTCCAGGTCAGTCCCATAATATGATTTTGGGGGCGAACGCTTTTCATAGGTTGAGGCATATATTAGTCAATAACTGCGCTCCTATTTATCCTATCAACAAGATTTTAATGCTGAATACTGAAAATACGACAGTTTGTAGTTTTACACAGTTTATAAATTGTTAATATTATCTTGTGTTAGAGAAACTGTAAAGACAATATCTAAAACTAAGTTTTATTATAATAATAAGATTTTTCGAATACTTTTTAAACAGTGAATACCCTGCAGTCTAAAGCCAAACTACTCAGCAAACATTGTATTTCATTGACAATACATTTTGTAGACCTATTCATTCTGCCTAGTTTTAAACAAGGAAAGCTAGATATGCACGTTCTTAGAATAAAAGCCGATCATACATTGGGTTTCCTATATTCAGTTCCCATGATATGGCATCCTCAGTTGTACCAGAACATAAATGATTGCTACGAAATTGAACAAAGCTGAAGACTTTACGACAGCGGCGAAGAGCTCCTACCCTCTTCGTCGCGTTCATCCGAGCGCCATTTGCTTTCTAACGAGACTTTTGAGGATCTAGTCCAAGATCTAGATTCTAGAATAACAATTTGGCAATTTGCCTTGCTTCTAGACTAAAGCAGTTGAATATAGTGGAAGAAGATTTAAAATTACTTTGGGGAGAAGGATTGGATTTTAAATATTTGAAAATTAAAAATCTGCATTGCTGCAAAACCAAAATGAGATACCTTCGGTGCCATTATCGTACGCCACTGGCATAAAAAAAACTTATGATTCCATTGAAAAAATTCTGCACTTAAACTAAACAATGCACGAATGGCAAAGTGACCTTAAAATTTAAACAATACTGATGGGCATATAGGCAGGTTACACAAAATATCCCTGTTATTTTTGTGAGTGGAGCCACAGAGAAGATACTTTCGAATTGTCAAAAAAAATATGTTGAGAACTCCACTCATTGCATGAGGATTACAAAAGGGATGTAGAATGTCAACAAAAATTCACTTACTTCACTCTCACACGTCTTATCTTATAGTGATGAACAAGGGGATCGCATGCAACAGGACACTGGAGGTATAGCAATAAGGCAAAAGCAATATTGTAAATAGGTTCTCGGAGTATTTATGGTCTCTTTAAGGAGAAACGGGTGATAATTTATATAAAAGAAAAGAGCTTGCAAGCATTTCTATTGAACTAAGTTTTATTTGTATGCCTATGAACAAATTGCAGTCCTAGGAATGTTTGACAGTGTTGAAATTTAAAAAAAAATTTACGCATAACTGAGGATCGTCGATTTTTAATTGGAGCGGGGTTGATGTTTATTACACGATTGTTTAGCGAGGCACTTGATCCCTAACCTCCCAATACACAGTTCAGAAATTCCCATTACGGGCTGCTAAAAAAAATTCTGGAGGAATAATTAATATTTATGAAGTCAGTGCTTTTAATTTTGGGATAATGCACACAGCTATGTACACCGTGTAAACAAAAAGGATGTTAAACACAAACACTGTTGTGAAAATTTCAACCAAGACCCATAATACTTATAAGATTTGATATATCTAAAGTGGTGAATAATTTTGCTTCATTTTATAGTTGTATTTAATAACAATACAAACAATATCTGATTGGTTATTGATCTTACTGCGGTTTATATTTGTTAAGAAAAGTTCAACGGTACCACCATTCTGACTATCTTCCTTTAAACTATTAATAGCACCAACTATCGTTGCTAACTGCAGGGGCGGCGTCTGCACCAATATTTTCAACATTGCAATTGCTTCCACTATCTCCATCGACACTGCTGTTCGCACCTATCAGAGAAGCAGTATCGAAAGTTATAAAGCTGTCGCTAGCAAGTTTAGGACCCAGCCCAGAACTTTTGATTCCCCCATTTAGAAGCATGTTCAAATTATTTGTCGCTTTGATAGCAATTAGGTGGCTTTGGCTTTCTTTGAATTTATTGAAGTCGTCACGGACGCCGTCATCTGTATTTAGAATAAAACTATTATTTTTGTTGCCGATATTGCTGCTGCAGATTTGAATGTTGTAGTCAAACGGAGAATCGCTTAGATTAGTTTCATCAACCTCAAAACTAGGGTCAGCATCGCAATATACAATACCGGCGTTACTTCTATCTCGACTTCCGATTTTTCTGCAGTTGGCATTAGATTGACCGGAACTTTGACTATGATAAAAGCGCTGCTTTTGTTGCTGCCTATTTGACTGTTTGGAACTGCTAATGTCTATGATCTGATTTGTTTGAATGTTGTCAGCGATACAACCTGATGTTGGAGAATTGAGATTTGGAGAGGATACTGGTTCATATTTGCGAGGACGGCCACGCGATAGATGTCGTCGTTTTACAAATTCGCTGTCGTCCACCATCCAAAAGGACCCAAAGTCATCCTCATAGCGCACAAAGCATTTATGTAGCGACAAATTTGTCCGTATTGCGTTCTTTGTATTTAAAATTTATTGGTTTTTACATTTTTACACGTATTGGAAATACTTAAGATATTGTGGACGTTTGTTTTTAGATAGAGCCAAAATGCGGATATGGTATATTTGGAGACGCAGTGAAAGTATTTTGAGATGGCCATCATTATGTTAATTTGATGCAGATTGTTTTATTAAAAAGATTAAAATGATTTAGTTAGGAGGAATGAGAGAAAGGGGGTATTTATTTATATTCATGTATTTTATGATGTAATTTGAGAAATTCGAAGGGAGCGAGTGCGCCAAACCTTAATAAGTTTACCTTTTTCATATTATTTTTCAATTCAATCATTATCCCTGAAATTAATTACTTAATTAATACGAATTTCAAATAACCACTGAGTTTAGTCTATTATATTATCAAATTAACAATATAAACTCTTTGAGCATGTCACAAGATCGTTATTGGGAATGTCAGCGAAAAATAAATAAAATAATATACACAAAACTTCCAAAGAAACTAAAGTTAAAAGCTTGATTGAGTACGTTGGATGCCAGATGCACATTCAGAGTCGCTTCTGCTGCGCTGGGCTTCCTAAGCCTGAGGGAATGAAAATAACGGCGTTAATATAAAGTTAAACTTTAAATTAAACTTTGTAAAATACTGTTAAGGTGTTGACAAAAAAGGCCTTATATAAAATTGTAACTAGAATAAGGTTTCCCATGCCGGAGCACGTCTCATGCATAGAAAGCAAATTTACTTGTGTGCAGAGTGGCAGTAATAAATACTTTAGGTAACTACCCTCAATTCCCAATTAAAAGAAGTTGAAAAAGTAATTAGTTCCCTTTCCCCACACAAATGGAATTGATTAAAATTCCAAAAAAAAAAAGAATACCGAAAATAAAATTCTCGTTGTAGGCTGGAGTACATGGATCTTTTTTTGGAATTGCTTTGCGTAAATGTAATTTCCTTCGTAGTAATTTGGACAGAAATTAAAAATATAATTGAAATTTTCCAATAAATTGCAAGGAAACCAAAAAGTAATTTGCAACTTCCCATTCCTCAAATTGATAGCAAAAGTAATTGAACAGGTGAATTTTTATTGTCGCGTACATTTTTTTGCAATTAAAGCTGTGTCTTCTACGCTACGGTTGTGATCAAACAAGAGAGCTAGTCCCACCCTATTTGTAATAATTATTAACAGAAAGGGAAACCAAGTCCTTCTACAAATATATAATTTCGGCAGCGTGCAGAAGGCTATGGAGGGAAGAAAGTTTTTGATTAGACAGAATATCGACAGCTATGATGTTGCAAGTGATTCGCCTACATCAAGCCTTTCATCGAGCAAGTGCAAGGCGGAGGTGCAAATGGATATAAAAAGGTTATTTAACCCCTGCAGAGTGGGCTTTGGGAGGGCTACTAAAAATGTAAGCTGCCCGGCTTATTAATGTCCTAACTTATTATAAAAATGATTGGGTGTATGTTTGTGTTTTATAGGCGTCCAAAGTACTCAACCGATCTTTATCAAATTTTCACAGTATATTCTTGGGTTTACTAGTTACAGCTATACATATTTTGGCCCACTGGCTATAGGTATACAATTTCAATTCAAACTCTGAAATTATTTAGTCTAAGTTCATGATATTTAATATATGTTTATTTTAGTAAAGATTTACATAATTTTTGGGAAGTTGGAGGTGCCACGCCCATATATTTTTCTGTTTTGTTTGTGCTTCATTTATGTCAAAAGTTTATTGTCGATTTCTATGAAATGTTCCCGATAGTAACAGGAGTGCGCTGGGTGCGACACAGGCTATATATATTTTTTGGAAAAATTGGCGGTGCCAAATTCGTGATATTTAATATATGTTTAAGATTTACACAATTTTGGGAAAGTGGGCGGTGCCACGTCCTCTCTATGAAACTTTCCCGAGAGGTACAGGAGTTCGTTGGGTGCGACATATATATTTTTTGGAAGAGGGAGGTGCCACGACCTCAAGCCAGTGTTGGGCAAATTATAATTACAACTTCTACATTTAACAATTTTTAATTGTCTAGTATATTATTAGCCGGGTGCGGGTTATTGCGAAAAACTTCTACTGCAAGAACATGTAGGTTATTTAAATGTCAACAAATTTTTTGATTTCTTTCAAATATCAAATTCGTGAAAACTCTGTGCCCCTGATAAATTGTATAGAATATTTGAATGAAATCAATGAAGAAGTTTCTGGGTAATTGTACAAAATGGTTAATTATTGTTTAAGTCAGGGTACTCACGGTTGCTGCGGATCCTCACTCTGGGCGCGAGATATTGGCTCACGTACTCTTCCCGTGCGTTGCTAGGCTGGTAAAGCAGTTAACCGAGCGATACTTCCTTTCCGGGCACCTACTTAGCAAGTCTTGCTGTATTATCTTATAGCACTCGCAAATGCTTTTTATACTTAAAATACTCATGCACATATAAAATACACGGTGTGCAAATTTATATGATGTATTTAAAATTAAGGCTTTGTATCGGTTTTAATAAACAATAATTGCTTCCACCATGGCGTTGGGCAAGGTTCACAATTGTTTCCTGGCAAAAAACGTAATCTGCCAATTGAGCACCAAAGCACAGCCTCCACACGTGTCACCACCAGACACAGCTATCTTATTGAGTTTTGTGCATATCGATTAAAAAATTATAATGCTTTTGTTTTTATATATTTCTCTATAAAATAATTTTTACATAAATCCAAGTTGAGCAAAATTCTTAAACTTTTCTCTGAACTTTTTTTTTAACAATAACCAAAAGAAAAAAAACATCCAAAAGCCGGTGGAAAAGTATACCATATATTTTGCGCGGGGTTGCCACACGTTCCAAATCCTTCCTAATTTAATTCTCAAACCTAAAGGTGAGTTAGTACTCTGAGGTGATTATATATAATGTAAGAATATGTGATATAATACATGCGTTATAATGAAAGTTATTACCATTCATGAAAAAATATTTATATAACGAGTATTATTCTGTATAAAATTCATGAAATATGTATATAATGAGTAGGTTTTGAAATTGGGACGTGGGGCTGCCTATGTCGCGTAAACAATTATTATTAATTGCTTCATAATACAATTATAAAATTAATTCGATTTTTTTCAATTGGAATTAATTTTATTTTAAATAACGCCCACATAGCTTTGGTTTACATTTGTGCTTCATTTCACATTTCCAATAAGTTCAGTAGTTCGATGGGAGCTACACAGGCTATATATATTTTTCGGAAACGGGAGCGGCGCCACTCCCCAGGTTTTTGAAAATTGCCATTCGTCATAACTCTGAAAGTATTTTCTATAAATTCAATATATTTGGATGTATATACCTTTCAGTCAATATTTACATAATTTTGCAAAAGTGGGCTGTGCCACACCCACACACTTTTGTGTGTTGTTTGTCCTCCATTCATGTCCAACATTTATTTTCGATATCTGTGAAATGACACAGGTCATATATCGTTTTTGGAAAAGCCCCCAGATTGTATAAAGTTACAATTCGGTATAGAACTTTTATAATATAGCGCATGTGTTAGAGGATAATGAAGAAAGTAAGAAAGGTAATGCTATATGGGGTTGGGGAAAAGCTAAAAAACAAAGAAGATATTGGAATAAGCAAAAAGTTACTCGGGATTTATGGGTTACATCGAATTAAAAGCGGTTATGAGCTACGCGTCGAAAACACACTGGAGGCAGTTGCAGGATGACCTATTTATGTCACCGGAATACCGTTTACATGGTAACGCAAAAATGTCCGTTTAAAAGATAATAATGATATAGTGAGCAAGCAATTCTTTTTCGCATACAAAAAATTTTCTGACTCACAGCAAGGTAGCTTTTCGCTGTAACCCATTTGGGAGTCTTTATTGGAATTACTTGCAGCTTCCTGCCTACTCAACTTTTACCAAAAAATCCTCAATTTCTTCTCTTTATAAAGCTGAAACGAAAAGTCACGTTTTATTTTTTCCAACTTCAAACCTCGTTTCTCTGCAGGTTATGGGCTCATAGCATTAGGATTATCCAAAAAAAATATTACCTCGGTTGACAAGGTATTTATTGCTTTCCAGTTCGGATTTGCGAAAAATGTATTCCCTAAATTAGTTTTGGGCCAATGTTTTCATATTATTTGGTTTGTAGAGCTTCTTCGGCCGAACTGCACAAGAGCAAACTTAAAACTTTTTATTTTCCTTCTACGTGTTACATATCGCATCTTCTTCAGGAGCACTATATATATAAAAAATATACGAAATAAAACAAAACAAACGGTAATGGATAATTTAAATCAAAACATATAACACTTTTTTGACATTGCACTTACAAGTAAAAGTTGCTTTATTAATTTTTTATACAACATATTAAAAATATATAAGCAGACCCGGCTGACGTTGTCCTGCCTAAAATTTTACTCGCCTACATTTAACATTTTCACTCCCCAATTGGCGCTTCTTCCACATTTATCCTTATATCTTTCTTTTTCTTTCTACTTTTGCTTTTCCATACCCCCATATACCGTTACTCTTCTTTACCCTCTTCATTTTCCTCTAACACCACCTCTGTATCTTAAATTTCCTTCTTCTCCCATATCCTCTGCTGGTCTGATATGTACAATGTACATTGTTTCAAAAATATAGCGAATTAACTTTTATTTAATCCTAGTACTGCGTTCTGTTTGCAAGCTTCTTTTTCGATATATATAACACTTATCTATGTTCCAAATATCATTAACTTGAACCAAATAAACTTTAAACTACTTTAAAGAGCCTGGTGCGTTTCCAAAAACTGTATTGTGTCGTCCCCAGCGAACTCTTGAACCCAATGTGATAGTTTCATTGAGATCAACAACAAACTTTTACATGAATAAAGGACAAACAACACACAAAAACGTGTGGGCGTGGTACCACACACTATTCTAAAATAAGGACACATATATCCATATATAATTAATTTAGACCAAATACGTTCAGAGTTATGACGAATTTAAACTGGGGCGTAGCACCCCCCACTTTTCCAAAACTATATATAGCCTATGTCGTACCAACCGAACTTCTAAACCTATCCTAAAAGTTTCATATAGATCAACTTTAAACTTTGGGCATCAATGAAGAACAAACAGAACACCAAAAATTTGAGCGTGGAACCCTCAATTTTCCAAAATTTTGTAAGTCTTGCAGTGCACGAATTTTCTGTTTTGTTTGTTGATTGATACTAGAGAAAAATTACAACGATATGCACAGCGATGGTATGGGATGACATGTTTCGAAGTGCCCAACTTCTCATCAGACCCCTTCTCGGACACTGGGATACGAACCTAAGTGTCTGCACCAAAGCCGTTGTTAGAATACTCTAACAACTAAGCTATGATGCCCTGTAGCGTCTAGAAGCATTTTTCCTCTAATGTGTCATTTGCTTTATTTCTTTTATACATTCTTTGGTACATATATTTTATATGTCAACTCAAGGAAAGTGGAACATTTTTAGGCGTGTTCATAGAACAGTTTAGATACAGAAGGGCTTTTTTGCATTTCAACACTTCCGTGTTATTTGTTATACACCCGCACTGTACCTGGATCAATGATAGTTATGGTAATTGTTGTTGGAGCAGTGCTCGAATTTTTATGTTTTGTTTGTTGATTGATTGCACGCATTATCATTAATTTAGCCCAACTAAGTTCATAGTTGTGACGAATTGTAATTTCATGTAGCCTGGAGGCATGGCACCGCGCACTTTTCAAAAACTATGTCTATGCTGTAACCAGTGATCCAAAGAGTATACTGTACAAATTTCTTAAAAATCGGTTAAGTACTTTGGACGCCTATAAAAGACACACACACACAATCATTTTTATTTATAAGATTTCTGCATAAATTGGCATCGAATGCCCCGTCCAAATGATGTGATGATAGAGTTCATTGCGCTGTTTACATTCGGTTGAATGTGCAAACCTTCCAAGGTCAGTCTCGTTCTCTCTCTTCTCCAAATGTCCAAAATGGTTGTGTTTTCGAAGTCTGCTGTGTGTCCTTTCTTCAGCTAGTGCAGTTGTTTTATTTTTATTTTTGGCGTCTAATCTTTGTTTATTTATTCTTACCAACATATATTCTGTTGAAGTTCTCTTCTGCGCATTGTGTTATTATTATTATTAAAGATATGAAGGTATACTTTTAAGACTTTAAGTCTTTTAGAATACATCAAAAGGCGAAAGTTAGAAAATAGAAAGTTTTTTTAAAATCTAATATAAACATAAATTTACAAATAAGTATGTACAAAAAAATAGATACTGAGTTATTACTATACTAAGACCTTCTATTGAATAGCACAGAATCTTATACTTATCTTTAATGTACGAGGAACAATTTTAATTGATATTTAATTAAATGATAGGGAAAACCCAATCTTAATTTTTTAAGGCTAAAGTACAAAATGTGTGAGGAGATAAGAGATAAAAACACGGAGAGATACACAATTTATTTAAGGTAAGATAAGAGTAACATAGAATTCGAAATAAAGAATGAATGGTAAATTCAGGCCAGTGCGTAGAAAAATAACTAAATAGAATGCGCTTATAGTTGATTCGGTTTACATTGTTCCTTATAGCAGCTGGGATACAGTTCTATAAACGAATGAGGTATGGGGGACCTTACTGAAATCAACCTGTACAGGAAAATCACACTCCTAGCCTTCTGATATTCGAAAATACTATTACAAACTAGGATATGTGGTCAAACTTGCCTAATCCAAAAACGTAACGAGTTATGTGAATGAAAGCAACCTCAATTTTATGCGCAGAAATCGAATCTAATTGGCTATATAGCAGGGGGATTCATTTAACCTTATAAATCCCTTATAAAGCGTGTAAACGTATAATTTTATCAAGGGTGTAAATGAACTGTCATTTTTTGTCTGAAAAATAGTTTACACAAATTCGATACATTTACACGCGCTTTCCAGTGTGTAAGCCCTGTAAAATCAAAAAATGCAACCATGTGCGCACGACAGCTGTTCACCGTTTGTGATTTATATTTTTATTACTTGGCGCAAATTTTGAGAAAATTTTATGTATAATTTTTTTGTGTTTTAGATAACTGAAAAGAAGTGCAAGCGTAGAAGGGTCAAGCCATCACATAAATGGACAGAGGCAGAGGCAACTCATTTGCTAGAAGCGGTTGCGGTTGTAATTTGTTGACAAATAATCAGTCGAGGGATAAATTTATCATACAAGATTCCCAGGTGCGTTCATATAACAGTGTGTGTAAACAGATACAAATTTATACTTTATAAATTTATATGCTTAAATGAATTCCCTTACTAATTCAGAATAGTTTATTATTGGCAGTACAGCATGTTTTCTCCTAATCTGAGAGGCGGGTATGGTGCAGATTGTTTCATATTGCGTAAAACTGCATATACTCCCTGTGGGGAAGTCAGTGAGAATAATTTCTGGTTCAGAACTAGAGGTAAAGTGGCTAATAAGAACTAGTGAGAGAGTAACTAAACTTTTGCTAGTTCGAAACCGGCAGTTGTGTGATCATTAGATTCGTATTTGGAAAAATGTTTTGTTCTAGTAACGTTCTTTAAAGAAAGGATAAAATTTGAAATTATAAATAAAAAAGAAAAAACCGACGCGTCCCGCATCAGAGTCGAGTGCCCTACCCACTCAGCTACGGCGCACGCAAGAAAAGGTTACATAGTATGTATACAATATGATAGAATGGTTTAAAATGTAGGCTAAAATTAATAGCCGTGCATAAACTAACCGCAATGGTGTGACAGTAGTGTTGATGGACTATCACACCGAAGGTACAAGGTTCGAGTCCTAGGAAAGGTAGCATCAAAAGTGGTTTGAAAACGTTTTTCAAAATTGGGGTCGCCACCGTAGGCAGTCATTTGGCAAAAAATCTCCGAGTGTAGTTTTACCATGGAAGGCTTCTACAAATATTTTTTTTTAATTCTAAACTAACTACATCCAACCTAAAGAGTTTGGAAATAGTTCAGAACTAGAACAATATTAGCAATAAACGAACTACATCCCAACTGTCGAATTTTTAACTAATTCGGAACTGTCGAAAAGGTAATGCAGCGGGGGACAAATTCCACCTCCTGGACATCGCCATGTTGTTCGTCAGTTGATTACATGTAAAAAAAATTGAAGGCGAACTACTTGTGGTTCGAAACGCACTAGACGCCTGCAGCTTACAACAAAGCAGCGTATAGCCGAAGAAGTCAAAAGCTTTGGAAAAATCTAGTAAGCAGAGCAAAGTAAGTTGGTTTTCATCAAAGGATATACGAATGTCATCCATCATTTTGAGTAGAGCAGTTGAACAGCTGTGATTGGCTCTAAATCCCAACTGAAGTGGTGAAAGTAGACTTTTTCTGGTTAACTGCAAACTTATTTGCTTTACTAAGAGTCTTTCAAAAACTGTAGACAAAGCTAGGAGGATAGTTATAGGTCTATAATTCGCAGCCGAGCTTGCAGATCCTTTCTTAGGGATGAGCCTTACTATGGCACAATTCTGTAAAGCAAGACGTAGTAATGCAAAGATTAAAAATGTGGGTAAGAGTGCTCAAAATAAAGGTTAGAATTATTTTTATGAAATTTATTGGGACTCCATCAATGCCGATTGCATTTGACTTAATTCTTAGAGTGCATTTTACCGCGTCACATTCAGACACCGCCGAGAACTCGAACAGATTTCAAGAGTAACACTCGTTAAGATTTGGAACAAAAACAGTCCTATTTACACCACATAAAGGACTCCGCACAAACATATCATTAAGGGTGTCCACATTTACAGTGCATTCTGGCATGCTACTCCCATACGCACGTAGACTCTCTAAATTACGTCAAAGAGATTTCGAAGAGATAGTGAAGTACTTAACTCGAAGCGAAAAATTTACATTTCTTCCGCCTTACGACCATAGGAGCATCATAGCAACTTAGCCTCCTTCACTTTTGGTATGCTCTGTTGCGTACTTTAATTGAGCAATAACTTGGCCATTATAACACGGGTAAGAAATATTGGCAGGCTTGCTAGAGCGACTGGTTACATGCTTGTTAAAGACATCCGGAATTATATTATTAGGAAACTCTACTTTTTCATTGGCGGTAACAAGACGCCAACATTCACGAATATTAACATAAGACAAGTCAGGAAACAAAGCAGTGTTGCCTATTAAACTGCAATCTCTAAAAGTAAAAGTATTGTTCGTATCGCAGTGGTCAAATTTGAAGTCAAAGGTACGAAAGATAAGATCATGGTCTGAAAAAAAATGATATCTGGTCAAATTTTAAAACACTAGCTAGGTCAGGAACAATAAAATGATCAACCAGACTAGGACAACAATTTATACCAAACCTTGTCGGTACATCCATATTGACAACACTTAGACCAGTTCAAGACATATTCTTTAGTAGACTGGCACTATACTAGCCACGAACAAGTAGATTAACTTTAAAGTCACCACAAATGGTTATAGAATCGAAATCTACAACGTACGAGGACAGAGTAGTAAGCAACAACTCAAGGCTAAACGCTTTATGGGGACAATAAACACAAGACAAAAGAACTTTATTAGAAAAATCATGTAACCCAACAAAAAATACTAAGTGACAGTACCAACAGACTTCCAAACAGGTTTCACACTAATATAATTTTGGAAATAAATAGCAACCCCCCCACATTTTTTACCTACCCTGTAATTTCGAAACAGATTATGTTGAAGTGTATATCATCAACATCTTCCAGAAACTAAGTCTCCGAAACACATATAACATCGATACTAGGTTCTTCAAACACGTATCTTACAAAGTCAGTTTTCTCAGCATTCAAACTTCTGGCGTTAAAATGTACGAAACTGAAGCCCTTGGCACGCTGACATAGAACATTTAACATAACAAGGCTGTTATCGCCAGCACCATGTAACTTGTTGCTAAGAGACATCATAATGTATGGAAACAAAAGCAATCATAAGACAAACAAAAAAGGTCCAGGAATAGAAACGCTTCAGAAAAAGCAACCACAAACAAGGGAACCTTAAACTGACCAGCTCAGGAAGAAATAGTAAAGTAAACATATGAAGGAAGATAGATGATAGGTGTATAGCATGTGGGTAAAAAGAACTTAAACAAGTAAGGAAGTCTAAGTTCGGGTGGAATCGAACATAATATACCTAGTAGTGATCTATTATGTCATCCCAATTTACGCAGGCCTATTTTAATCTTTCAGTTCGTATTTGCATTCAAACAGACAGACGGACAGACAGATATACGTATCGAGAGACGGACATGGCTAGATCGACTCAGCTCATCCTCCTGATCATTTCAGTATACGTACAAACATTTCATGTTGATGAAAGGTATGAAAATCAAAAAAGATATACAACTTCGCTTTTAAAGTAGGGTATTAATTACTTGCCCGGATATTTTACTTTTCATCCTGAACGTTTTGATATCCATTAAAAAAAACGTATATCTCGATTCGTTTATGCCGAATAAAGTAATATAAGTTGTATGCGTAACAAAAATAGATATAAACTAGGTATAAAAAGGGTGTCTTTCATAGGCTCAAAAGAACTCAACCGATCTTTATGAAATTTTTACAATATATACTTGGGTCGACTGGGTACAGCATAGACAATATATAGTTTTTGAAAATTAGGCGGCGCCACGGCCCCAGGCTATATAAAGTTTCAATTCGTCATAACTCCGAACTTTTTTGGTCTAAATTAATGAAATTTGGATGTATGTGGCACTTAGACAATATCTACATAATTTTTCAAAAGTGGGCGGTGCCACGCCCACATATTTTGTGTTTTGTTTTGCTCTTGAACTTTCACGATAGGTTCAGGAGTTCGCTGGCCACGACACAGTCTGTATATAGCTTTTGGAAAAGCCCCCAGGTTATATAAAGCTGCAGTTCGGTATAGTTAGGAGTTTATTTGGTTCAAATGACATTTTATATATAGATGTGTTCGATGTATTAAAACGTCAAAACAACGTCTACTTGGTTTGCTAGTATATTATAAAATGGGGAAAGCAAACCAAGAATTTCAGCATTCTTTTGTAAAACTGAGAGACTAGTTTGCGTTCAAATAGACAGACGGACAGACAGACAGGCGGACGGCGAGACGGGCATGACTAAATCGACTCCGCTCATCGTGCTGATCATACATCTATCTGCCTATTTAATATATCTACGATCCTCTTCAAAATCTTTCATATAAAATTGGCGTAGATCTTAACCGATCCCGCGCATTTTTTCCTGGAACATTCCTTGCATACCTGGAAACACGCGTGCTGAATTTCCTTTTTATTATTTCTAAATTTGACTTAATCACAATCGGGCGGTGCCTCTCCCATTTTCAAAAATTTCTTGAAAAATGTATGTTATGCCTCAATCTGAATGTATTCACCAAATTTTATCCTTATAGGTGTATTACGTACTAAGTAATCACCTTTTTTGTGTTTTCGAAAATATTCTATACATAAAAAGTGGGTGTGGCTATCATCCGATTTCGCCCATTTTAAATAGCGCTCTGAGATGAGTGCCAAGTAACCCGCATACCAAATTTCATTAAGATATCTCAAAATTTACTCAAGTTATCGTGTTCACAGACGGACGGACGGACGGACGGACATGGCTTAATCAATTTCTCGTCCTAAACATTTTGATATATATAAGTCAATATCTATCTTGATCCGTTTATGCCGTTACGTACTGCCGTTATGCGACTAAAGCTAATATGCCTTGTGTGCGTAGCACTACTAGGTATAACAACACAATTGCATACTAACATTCATGAGAATATAAGTAAATAACTAAACTATGTATATTAGGGCGGGTCGATTTAAAAATCGCTCATTGCTCTGTGAAAATCTTATTCTAGGGATCAAAATAAGAAACTTTGACGAAGGAACCATACCTCTAAAACGAATTCTGATGTCTCCCAACTTGGGTCGAACTTTTGGGTAGGGGCAAATTTTGAAAAATCCCACTTTGATCCATTTAGAGTCCTCCAATCGAGTCCAAATGTATGACAGACCTTCACTAACTTTGGAGGCCCGACCCACCGATGCCAGTGGCACACCCAATGGAAGCCCCCTGGGGGTTCACCATACAAACATTTAAAAAAATCACCGGTTTTGCACTTTACAGGAAAAAATCAGCGAAATGCCTATGTTTTTTCTTTTTGTAGTTTATTTTTCTCTTTAGAAATGTATTTAGTCAGAACATTTGTAAATGAAAAAATGAATTTAACTTAGTAATAGAAAAGAAATTAAAAAAAATTATTAGAAATTAGCGTTTTTACAACCCTTTTAAAACCAAGGCATCACTGTGATGCATTTGCATGTCGTAAACATAGTTGTGTGGGTTTTTAATTCAACCGTTTCAAAAAATGAAGGTATCAGTGTGACACAATTGCAGATCGTAAAATTGCTTGTGTTGTTTTTTCTAAGCCACCACAAGACACAGCAGGTAGAATTGAAATTACCATTTCATTCTTATTACCTCTCTCGTAGACCATATATAACGCAACAGTTTTTGTGAATGCATTAAGTCGTCAGATAAAAAAATAGTTGAAAAAAATAATAAGTGAAGTGACCATTCCAAATCAAAAAGTTTACAATGAATCCACCATCCTCTACACCGCAAGATGAAGCAACTACATCAACAACTATCGAAAACCAAATGAGTCATATACCCAAGCATGATGTTACTGTTTTTGGTGTGTCTACTGATTTAACTGATCTTAATCTACCAACCCATCTGAATATCTTAAGATATTATTTTTACTTAAGCGAACGTGCTAAAACAGAACAAAAAAAGTTTTCCCATAAATCATTCACTATTCAAGTAGAAGATAAGTTGATTGGAATTTGGTATGGAAATAGTGCTGAAAAAAAGTGTATTTAATAAATTGAATAAATTGCTTGACAAGTATCAAGAGCAAATCAAGAGAAGAAACACCACCCAACAATTTACAGAGTATGTAAAATCTCTGGAAACAATTTTTTACATTGGAACATGTAAATGCGATTTGAAGGCAGCTCCATGTGCATGCGGCTGGGTTCCCGAACGCCTCAAAGAGTTCATGCACGATCAACATCAGAGAAAACTAACAATGGATGCATTTATGATGGAAACTGAAGAGCAAGGAGCAACGTCTATGTTACCAATGCCAACATACCAAGATCCCGATGATTCAACATACGCACCGCCACCGGTTCAAGAAGATATGGATAGAAGCACAAGTTCACAATCGAGTCCAAATGTATGACCGACCCCCACTAACTTTGGAGGCCCGACCCACCGATGCCAGTGGCATACAAACATTTCAAAAAATCGCCGGTTTTGCACTTTACGTGAAAAAATCAGCGAAATGCCTATGGTTTTTCTTTATTTTTATTTATTTATTTATAATAATATTTATTATTTATTTATAATAATATCTTTTTTTTTCTTTTAAGAAATTTATTTAGTCAGAACATTTGTAAATGAAAAAATTAATTTAACTTAGTAATAGAAAAGAAACTAAAAAAAATTATTGTTTGAAGTCTTTTTTACTTTCAAGTCTGGGCAATTTCGCACGGCTTTCTAATGTCATCGCCATAACAGCCTCTACATTTTCCGGTATAACCCGTTTGGAAACGCTAGCTAGCAATTGAATATGTCGTTCCGTTCCTTGTATGTGTGATGGAATTTTTGGATCATTAAACGGTGGATCATCTTGATTTAAATATTCTTTCAATGTATCGTACGGAATGCTTCGCGTGAATGGTGGTTCAAATACGATATTTATATCATTCAAATTGAGCATTTCCGTATAACTTGTGCAATTAAAGTTTATATCTGGTTTTTTATAAATTCTAAGTTCCATTGGCTCGTCAACATCGGTTCGATAGCGTAGAATTTTCTTGATGGCACAGTCGCACTTTTCTTTCCTATCATCAAACAACATTGATAACAAGATATTTTCCGAATGCGCATAATATGAATTATCTTTAATTACTTGATTGACAATTTTGCGTAAACGAGGTTGTAGAAATCGTGACCAACCAATGAACTTAAAAAATAATGCACTGCCGTACACGACAGAGGTGTAATACTTGTTATTGAAGTACATTGGCACATAACATTTAATTATAAATTCAACCAGAATTCTTAAATTTGCATCTGGATTTCCGTTGTCACATATAATCGCAATAATTTAGCGGCCTTGGTGAGCCACCGAGAATGTACAATTTTCCCTGGTTTAATGTTAGCCAGATCCACCGGAATCACGCCGCTATAAATTGCATGGGCCATGTCGTATAAGTACTTCCAATCGGTGGAAAATTCAATTTTTTCTGGAGCAGGGGGCATATTTTGCAACTCAATTTTCTGGAAGCCGTCCACCACCTGAAAATATATAATAATAAAATAATTAAAAATGGTTGACAATTATAATAAATGAGTGATAGCAATAACTTACCGGAAGAGTTTCACAAGTTTCGATTTGACGGCTCAGTTTTCCGGTTGCCGATCTTGGTCCAGTGCTGGTTGATTTATCCAAAGTTTCAAACAAATGCCGAAACGGAAGTTCGTTGAAGTGTAGAAGGCAAACGAACCAATGCAATGGTATTTTTAACAGCAATTCGAATCGTCGTATAATTCCACCGTGTGGGTCAGTGTTTGTTACCTCACCGTCAGTGCATATTCCAATTAATGCATCCAGTGATATATTTTTATCGTTGAAAAACCCATTTAATTTGGTTGTTTTGTATTCAGCGGTTTCATGTTCCAGTCTTACGTAACCAATCAATTCAGAATTGGGTTCTCTCAAAATAACAAGATGAAGTTCTTTTACCATCCTAGTAAGATACTTCTCATCAATTTTATCTATCGTTGAAGTATCATCTTTTCTGCCATCGAATGAAAACGCTAACAATTTGGTATCATATAACCGTTTGCGAAGAACTTCTTGTCTGCATTTCTCTTTTTCTCTGCGAACTTTCGATTTATCCATGATGAGAGGTTTCCCATGCTTATCTTAATTTTAAAAATTTTGCAAAAGTGCGGTTCCCAATGCTGATGCTACTCTGTCAGGCACACCAAATCTGTCACATACCAAGGCAAAGTTAAAGCAATCATATCTCTCTGTATATTGTGAACTTGTGCTTCTATCCATATCTTCTTGAACCGGTGGCGGTGCGTATGTTGAATCATCGGGATCTTGGTATCAAATCAAATCAAATCAAATTTATTATGAGTCACCCTAGCACAACAATTTTGGAAAAAATTATTAACAGTGCCAGTCACGTATGATACAATTGAAATTAAAGCTAAATATTCTAGGAGTTCTAACAAATAACATAAAGAGGGGAAGAAAAAAAAGAAAAAAGATAAATAAATAAAAGAGGAAAACATTAAGGTTAGGTTAGGTTAGGTTAAGGTGGCTGCCTCTCTGCATCGCCGAGAGGCGCACTTAGGCCAAATGGCCCATTGTGATACCACTGAATGGGTTGCGACCCTTCCTCCTTTGTTAAACATTTTTAAAGTCGAACCACCCTGTCCGCTTAATAAAGCGCAGAATGTCTCCGATTTCGGCAGAGCCCAGCTCCGTTAAACTAGCGAATAGGCACTTGTTTAGGCACTCCAAACGGGTCCTGGCAAGTGCAGGGCAGCTGCAGAGGAAGTGTTCAACACTTTCTATTTCCTCCTCGTCCCTACAGCTGCGACAGAGTCATTTGCAGGGGCCCCCATGCGCTCAGCATGTATTCCCATTAGACAATGTCCGGTGAGTACCCCGATCAAGGGGGCTAGGAAGGATCGTTTTAGATTGAGTATGGACTCGGTCCGTTTCCTACATATGCAGGGCCACGTTTGCCTGGACACCTCACATGTCGTCTCCCTAGTCCATCTAGAATTAGTTTTTTCTTCGAATTCGCGTAGGAGCCAGAGCTTAGTCGTGGCAAGAGGGATGGAGATACTCCTTGTTTGGTTCACCTCTGATTGCTCTGTGGCCTTCCTTGCCAGCTCGTCAGCAGTGCAGTTTCCAGGTATGTCCCTATGCCCAGGGACCCATATCACTGCTGTGAGGCACTTTCAGGCCAGTTCATTCAGCGATCGCCTGCAGTCGAGTGCTACCTTCGAAGCAGTGTTGCTACTCTGAAGGGCTTTGATCGCTGCCTGGCTGTCGCTGTAAATAGACACTGATGTGCTGTTTTTCGAGAGCAGCCAGCGCGCAGCCTCCTTTATGGCTGTAAGTTCAGCCTGGAATACGCTGCAGTGGCTAGGTAGTCTGACAGGAAAACAGGAAAGATAGGTGGAAAAGGAAATTACAATAGTTGAATAACTTAATGACTATAATAAGGAGATGAGGAAATGCATAACAATGGAGCTGGAGTATTTAGCGATTATTGTAATAATTGGTAACTTCTTTTCTAAAAAACAGTGGATTTGTAAGAAGCCTTAATCTGGATGGTAGTGAGTTCCAAAGACGAACCGCATTAATGAAAAATTGACGCTCGGATGTCAGGGTTCTGTGTTTAGTGTAAACAAGCAATGTAGACCTTGAAGACTGTAGAAACGGAATCCTTTGATATAAATAGTTCGGTTCCTTTGTATGAATTATTTTGTGTATGAATAGCAGAGTTCTGACTAGTGTGCGGAGCATTCCATACACTTTGCCAATTGCACTAAAAATGTGATTATTCCATGTCAGAGTTTTGTTGAATACTAAACCGAGATTTTTCGCAGTATCAACATATTGTATAACAGAACCGCCCAGCATCACTTTGTCCAGGTCTTGTGTATTGAAGGATTTTCTGCGAATGACAATACATTTAGATTTTCCAGGATTAATTGATAAACCATTTGCAGATGCCCATGCACTTACTCGCATCAGGTCGGAATTGAGTTCATTTAGACACGTACGAATACGATCAGGTGGACAGGACATATACAATTGGACATCGTCAGCATAAATATGCACATTGCAATGTTGCAGGGTATTAGGTAAGTCATTAACATATAGTACAAACAACAAAGGGCTAGGATTGAAACTTGTGGAACACCCCTGAGCACAGGTACGAAATTGGACGTTTTGCCTCCAGCACATACAGCCTGCGATCTGTCAAGTAAGTAAGACCTAATCAAAGCAACGGCATGACAGGAGAAATTGAACTGGTTTTCAGCTTGCAACATAAAAGCTCATGATCAACCGAGTCAAATGCCTTGGAATGGGCGAGAAGAGTAAGAAAAGCTAGACTATTACCATCAATTTCCATCCGAATGCTTTCCATTACTTCCAAAAGTGCCGAAATGCAACTTCGTTTCGGTCTGAAACCAGACTGATAGTCCGTGAGAAGTCGGTTTGCATGAACATATGACATAATCTGTTTATGCATGATACGCTCCATAACTTTTGATAGAAAAGGCAAGATAGCAATGGGTCTGAATTCATTATTTTTCTTATGCACAGGAATAATCTTAGCGACTTTCCAGCACGTCGGAAAAACACAGGTCGTTAGAATAGAGTTTACTAGGTAGGTCACGTGAGGCAAAATCTTTGGCAGGATAATTTTAAGAAACGTGGCACTGGTTCCATCAAAACTAATAGCGTTAGACTTGACAGAAAGATGGCTTCGACTACGTCACAGTCATCAACACCCACAAATTCAAGAGGACTGATGCCATCATTTACAAGGTCAGGATAACTATAGAGACGTACAGGAGGATTAGGTACAGGCAAGGAAACAAAATCTACGTTCATTTCATCTAAATTAGAGAAAAGAGGATCTCTTTCCTTAGTCTTTCCTACGCCAATTGTCCTTATAGTATTCCAAGTTTGGCGCGAGTTCATAGCAAGGCTAAACTTCTCATTGTAAAATAAAGTTTTCGCTCTTTTAATTGCCTTCGTTACAGTGATTCGGGCCGACTTAAATTGTATTAATATTTCAGCAGTGCGATACCTCTTCCAACGCGTATAAGCTTTATTGCGCATATAAATTAAATGTTTAAGATTGGCAGTGAACCAGGGCCTACTGCACCGATTAACTATTTTCGTTTTTAAAGGGACATAGAAATCAAAGAGCCAGCTAATTTTATCTTGTAGAAAGCATGTTTGTTCTTCAACAGAAACGAAATTCCGGATGAGGCTCCACTCCACCGACTCTAACGCCGCTGGCAGCGACTCATAATTAATTCTATTAAAGTCACGATATGTCACGGGGCCAGGTGGTCCTATTGCCCGGAAGTCATATATCATGAAAATTAAGTCGTGCTTCGAGAAACCAGAAACAGATAATTGGTTGTAGTGGAGGGATTTTTGGAGGTCGCTTACAAAGTAAAGATCAAGGAGAGTGCTGCTAGTACGAGTGAAATGCGTAGGCGAGGAGGCGGTCACAGGATAGAGTCCAAGTGATTCCATACTTAGTTTTAACCCGGTGTCTACAAACAAATTGCTGTTGAAATCACCGGCAATTATAATATTAGTGTAGCTGCAAAGGAGTGGTTGAATGAATTCAGTGAAATCCGAGAAGTTCACTTGACGATTGGGGCGATATACACATCCAATAAGAAGCTTATTAGGGCCTGAAAGTATCTCAATAAACACATATTCAACAGAATCACCCCCTCCAGAAATATAACGTAGTCGACAGGACAAGCTATCTTTTACATAAACCGCAACACCACCACCATGACCCTCGCGATCAGCTCTGAACAATTGGTAACCACTTACTTTCAACAAACAGTTACTATGGCGAGACGTAAACCAAGTTTCGGATACACAAAGAACTTCAATTGAAGAATTTTCAAAAAAGTATCTAAATTCATCAATCTTTTTATATAAACTCTGGGCATTTATATGAATTATTTTGAGCCCCATTGCCTGCTTACCAAGAACACGCAACATAGTATACGTAGAGTCTTTGGAACTCATAACGTTAAAATTTGACATAGCCATTAAAAGGACCTTAAAACAGTAACGTTGAATTCACATTGCTAGAAGACACTGACAATATTAAATATTTACTTAACGAGTAACCTATTAAAATAAAGTACATGAGTAGATAAGAACGGAACATAGAAGAAAATAAGTATATGCATGGATGATTAAGATAGAAGTTATTGTTCATTCGGAGCAACCCGATTTTCGTCACAAGTGTTCTCTTCTTCACGAAAGGATCGGTCGCTTTCTGGATTGAAGTTCTCAAGCTCTTTAAGCATATCCAGGGAGTTGATTGGACGTGGGTCGTGATTTTTGCTGAGTTTTATGTTGACCAGGCCCGTTCTAGTAAACACAGACCAAACCTTTTTCCGTTTTTTGAGACTCAGAGCTGCTTTGAAAATTTGGTGATTCGATTTTGTCAAAGTCTCGTTTATGTAGATGCGAGCTTCTGAGTTAACTCCCACATGCGTAAGACATAACCCGTCAGCTTTGTTGAGACGCCGATAATCAGCTACGGCTTTAAGTAAAAGGTTCCTGTCTCTTGGCGATTGAAATTGAATTATGACAGCAGGGTCAACTTGGGTTCCAGGAAGATTTCTCGATCGAAATATGACTTTGAGCACGGGTGGTTGAAGGTTTAGAGCAAAACAGAGATGGTTGTGTAGATTTTGTAAGTTTTCGGATTCAACAACAGGAATTCCGTGAGCTCTAACTTCACAAGCGGCTGCACGATTTTCCTGCCTGAAAACATACGTTTTGAGCAAATCAACCTCGGCTTCAAGAGCTGAAACCCTCGCTGATGCAGTCTCCAAGCGAGTAACCCGTTCGTTCAAGTCAGACAAATCACGCCGAAGACTATCAAACTTCTCTTCGAATTTGCTGCAAAAAACCTCCAAAATCCTGGTTTCCGACTCAAGAATTTGTTTTGCTACCAATTCCATGATCCTGTTTTCTGACTCTGAAAATTGTTGCGCAATTTGTATTCGGAACCAACTCATTATTTTTAGATAAGCGTAGCTCCATAGTGCGTATAATGGTTGACGATGATTCGCTTACGAGGGGTTTTGGCATTGATAACATAGACGTTGCTCCTTGCTCTTCAGTTTCCATCATAAATGCATCCATTGTTAGTCTTCTCTGATGTTGATCGTGCATGAACTCTTTGAGGCGTTCGGGAACCCAGCCGCATGCACATGGAGCTGCCTTCAAATCGCATTTACATGTTCCAATGTAAAAAATTGTTTCCAGAGATTTTACATACTCTGTAAATTGTTGGGTGTTGTTTCTTCTCTTGATTTGCTCTTGATACTTGTCAAGCAATTTATTCAATTTATTAAATACACTTTTTTTCAGCACTATTTCCATACCAAGTTTTTCCCAAATTCCAATCAACTTATCTTCTACTTGAATAGTGAATGATTTATGGGAAAACTTTTTTTGTTCTGTTTTAGCACGTTCGCTTAAGTAAATATAATATCTTAAGATATTCAGATGGGTTGGCAGATTAAGATCAGTTAAATCAGTAGGCACACCAAAAACAGTAACATCATGCTTGGGTATATGACTCATTTGGTTTTCGATAGTTGTTGATGTAGTTGCTTCATCTTGCGGTGTAGAAGATGGTGGATTCATTGTAAACTTTTTGATTTGGAATGGTCACTTCACTTATTATTTTTTATGAAATATTTTTTTATCTGTAATTAGCACTTCACACTTTGAGTTCTTCACAACGACTTAATGCATTTACAAAAACTGTTGCGTTATATATGGTCTACGAGAGAGGTAATAAGAATGAAATGGTAATTTCAATTCTACCTGCTGTGTCTTGTGGTGGCTTAAAAAAAACAACACAAGCAATATTACGATCTGCAATTGTGTCACAGTGATACCTTCATTTTTTAAAACGGTTGAATTAAAAACCCACACAACTATGTTTACGACATGCAAATGCATCACAGTGATGCCTTGGTTTTAAAAGGGTTGTAAAAACGCTAATTTCTAATAATTTTTTTTAATTTCTTTTCTATTACTAAGTTAAATTCATTTTTTCATTTACAAATGTTCTGACTAAATAAATTTCTAAAGAGAAAAAAAAACTCCAAAAAGAAAAAACATAGGCATTTCGCTAATTTTTTCACGTAAAGTGCAAAACCGGCGATTTTTTTAAATGATTCTATGGTAAACCCCTAGGGGGATTCCAGGGGGTGTGCCACTGGCATTGGTGGGTCGGGCCTCCAAAGTTAGTGGGGGTCGGTCATACATTTGGACTCGATTGTGAACTTGTGCTTCTATCCATATCTTCTTGAACCGGTGGCGGTGCGTATGTTGAATCATCGGGATCTTGGTATGTTGGCATTGATAACATAGACGTTGCTCCTTGCTCTTCAGTTTCCATCATAAATGCATCCATTGTTAATCTTCTCTGATGTTGATCGTGCATGAACTCTTTGAGGCGTTCGGGAACCCAGCCGCATGCACATGGAGCTGCCTTCAAATCGCATTTACATGTTCCAATGTAAAAAATTGTTTCCAGAGATTTTACATACTCTGTAAATTGGTGGGTGTTGTTTCTTCTCTTGATTTGCTCTTGATACTTGTCAAGCAATTTATTCAATTTATTAAATACAGTTTTTTTCAGCACTATTTCCATACCAAGTTTTTCCCAAATTCCAATCAACTTATCTTCTACTTGAATAGTGAATGATTTATGGGAAAACTTTTTTTGTTCTGTTTTAGCACGTTCGCTTAAGTAAAAATAATATCTTCAGATATTCAGATGGGTTGGTAGATTAAGATCAGTTAAATCAGTAGACACACCAAAAACAGTAACATCATGCTTGAGTATATGACTCATTTGGTTTTCGATAGTTGTTGATGTAGTTGCTTCATCTTGCGGTGTAGAGGATGGTGGATTCATTGTAAACTTTTTGATTTGGAATGGTCACTTCACTTATTATTTTTTTCAACTATTTTTTTATCTGAAATTAGCACTTCACACTTTGAGTTCTTCACAACGACTTAATGCATTCACAAAAACTGTTGCGTTATATATGGCCTACGAGAGAGGTAATAAGAATGAAATGGTAATTTCAATTCTACCTGCTGTGTCTTGTGGTGGCTTAAAAAAAGCAACACAAGCAATTTTACGATCTGCAATTGTGTCACACTGATACCTTCATTTTTTGAAACGGTTGAATTAAAAACCCACACAACTATGTTTACGACATGCAAATGCATCACAGTGATGCCTTGGTTTTAAAAGGGTTGTAAAAACGCTAATTTCTAATAATTTTTTTTAATTTCTTTTCTATTACTAAGTTAAATTCATTTTTTCATTTACAAATGTTCTGACTAAATAAATTTCTAAAGAGAAAAATAAACTCCAAAAAGCAAAAACCTAGGCATTTCGCTGATTTTTTCACGTAAAGTGCAAAACCGGCTATTTTTTGAAATGATTGTATGGTAAACCCCTAGGGGGATTCCAGGGGGAGTGCCACTGGCATCGGTGGGTCGGGCCTCTAAAGTTAGTGGGGGTCGGTCATACATTTGGACTCGATTGTGAACTTGTGCTTCTATCCATATCTTCTTGAACCGGTGGCGGTGCGTGTGTTGAATCATCGGGATCTTGGTATGTTGGCATTGGTAACATAGACGTTGCTCCTTGCTCTTTAGTTTCCATCATAAATGCATCCATTGTTAGTCTTCTCTGATGTTGATCGTGCATGAACTCTTTGAGGCGTTCGGGAACCCAGCCGCATGCACATGGAGCTGCCTTCAAATCGCATTTACATGTTCCAATGTAAAAAATTGTTTCCAGAGATTTTACATACTCTGTAAATTGTTGGGTGTTGTTTCTTCTCTTGATTTGCTCTTGATACTTGTCAAGCAATTTATTCAATTTATTAAATACACTTTTTCTCAGCACTATTTCCATACCAAGTTTTTCCCAAATTCCAATCAACTTATCTTCTACTTGAATAGTGAATGATTTATGGGAAAACTTTTTTTGTTCTGTTTTAGCACGTTCGCTTAAGTAAAAATAATATCTTAAGATATTCAGATGGGTTGGTAGATTAAGATCAGTTAAATCAGTAGACACACCAAAAACAGTAACATCATGCTTGGGTATATGACTCATTTGGTTTTCGATAGTTGTTGATGTAGTTGCTTCATCTTGCGGTGTAGAGGATGGTGGATTCATTGTAAACTTTTTGATTTGGAATAGTCACTTCACTTACTATTTTTTTCAACTATTTTTTTATCTGAAATTAGCATTTCACACTTTGAGTTCTTCACAACGACTTAATGCATTCACAAAAACTGTTGCGTTATATATGGTCTACGAGAGGGGTAATAAGAATGAAATGGTAATTTCAATTCTACCTGCTGTGTCTTGTGGTGGCTTAAAAAAAACAACACAAGCAATTTTACGATCTGCAATTGTGTCACACTGATACCTTCATTTTTTGAAACGGTTGAATTAAAAACCCACACAACTATGTTTACGACATGCAAATGCATCACAGTGATGCCTTGGTTTTAAAAGGGTTGTAAAAACGCTAATTTCTAATAATTTTTTTTAATTTCTTTTCTATTGCTAAGTTAAATTAATTTTTTCATTTACAAATGTTCTGATTAAATAAATTTCTAAAGAGAAAAATAAACTCCAAAAAGAAAAAACATAGGCATTTCGCTGATTTTTTCACGTAAAGTGCAAAACCGGCGATTTTTTTAAATGATTGTATGGTAAACCCCTAGGGGGATTCCAGGGGGTGTGCCACTGGCATCGGTGGGTCGGGCCTCCAAAGTTAGTGGGGGTCGGTCATACATTTGGACTCGATTGTGAACTTGTGCTTCTATCCATATCTTCTTGAACCGGTGGCGGTGCGTGTGTTGAATCATCGGGATCTTGGTATGTTGGCATTGATAACATAGACGTTGCTCCTTGCTCTTTAGTTTCCATCATAAATGCATCCATTGTTAGTCTTCTCTGATGTTGATCGTGCATGAACTCTTTGAGGCGTTCGGGAACCCAGCCGCATGCACATGGAGCTGCCTTCAAATCGCATTTACATGTTCCAATGTAAAAAATTGTTTCCAGAGATTTTACATACTCTGTAAATTGTTGAGTGTTGTTTCTTCTCTTGATTTGCTCTTGATACTTGTCAAGCAATTTATTCAATTTATTAAATACAATTTTTTTCAGCACTATTTCCATACCAAGTTTTTCCCAAATTCCAATCAACTTATCTTCTACTTGAATAGTGAATGATTTATGGGAAAACTTTTTTTGTTCTGTTTTAGCACGTTCGCTTAAGTAAAAATAATATCTTAAGATATTCAGATGGGTTGGTAGATTAAGATCAGTTAAATCAGTAGACACACCAAAAACAGTAACATCATGCTTGGGTATATGACTCATTTGGTTTTCGATAGTTGTTGATGTAGTTGCTTCATCTTGCGGTGTAGAGGATGGTGGATTCATTGTAAACTTTTTGATTTGGAATAGTCACTTCACTTATTATTTTTTTCAACTATTTTTTTATCTGAAATTAGCACTTCACACTTTGAGTTCTTCACAACGACTTAATGCATTCACAAAAACTGTTGCGTTATATATGGTCTACGAGAGGGGTAATAAGAGTGAAATGGTAATTTCAATTCTACCTGCTGTGTCTTGTGGTGGCTTAAAAAAAACAACACAAGCAATTTTACGATCTGCAATTGTGTCACACTGATACCTTCATTTTTTGAAACGGTTGAATTAAAAACCCACACAACTATGTTTACGACATGCAAATGCATCACAGTGATGCCTTGGTTTTAAAAGGGTTGTAAAAACGCTAATTTCTAATATTTTTTTTTAATTTCTTTTCTATTACTAAGTTAAATTCATTTTTTCATTTACAAATGTTCTGACTAAATAAATTTCTAAAGAGAAAAATAAACTCCAAAAATAAAAAACATAGGCATTTCGCTGATTTTTTCACGTAAAGTGCAAAACCGGCGATTTTTTTAAATGATTGTATGGTAAACCCCTAGGGGGATTCCAGGGGGTGTTCCACTGGCATCGGTGGGTCGGGCCTCCAAAGTTAGTGGGGGTCGGTCATACATTTGGACTCGATTGTGAACTTGTGCTTCTATCCATATCTTCTTGAACCGGTGGCGGTGCGTGTGTTGAATCATCGGGATCTTGGTATGTTGGCATTGATAACATAGACGTTGCTCCTTGCTCTTTAGTTTCCATCATAAATGCATCCATTGTTAGTCTTCTCTGATGTTGATCGTGCATGAACTCTTTGAGGCGTTCGGGAACCCAGCCGCATGCACATGGAGCTGCCTTCAAATCGCATTTACATGTTCCAATGTAAAAAATTGTTTCCAGAGACTTTACATACTCTGTAAATTGTTGGGTGTTGTTTCTTCTCTTGATTTGCTCTTGATACTTGTCAAGCAATTTATTCAATTTATTAAATACACTTTTTTTCAGCACTATTTCCATACCAAGTTTTTCCCAAATTCCAATCAACTTATCTTCTACTTGAATAGTGAATGATTTATGGGAAAACTTTTTTTGTTCTGTTTTAGCACGTTCGCTTAAGTAAAAATAATATCTTAAGATATTCAGATGGGTTGGTAGATTAAGATCAGTTAAATCAGTAGACACACCAAAAACAGTAACATCATGCTTGGGTATATGACTCATTTGGTTTTCGATAGTTGTTGATGTAGTTGCTTCATCTTGCGGTGTAGAGGATGGTGGATTCATTGTAAACTTTTTGCTTTGGAATGGTCACTTCACTTATTATTTTTTTCAACTATTTTTTTATCTGAAATTAGCACTTCACACTTTGAGTTCTTCACAACGACTTAATGCATTCACAAAAACTGTTGCGTTATATATGGTCTACGAGAGGGGTAATAAGAATGAAATAGTAATTTCAATTCTACCTGCTGTGTCTTGTGGTGGCTTAAAAAAAACAACACAAGCAATTTTACGATCTGCAATTGTGTCACACTGATACCTTCATTTTTTGAAACGGTTGAATTAAAAACCCACACAACTATGTTTACGACATGCAAATGCATCACAGTGATGCCTTGGTTTTAGAAGGGTTGTAAAAACGCTAATTTCTAATAATTTTTTTAAATTTCTTTTCTATTACTAAGTTAAATTCATTTTTTCATTTACAAATGTTCTGACTAAATAAATTTCTAAAGAGAAAAATAAACTCCAAAAAGAAAAAACATAGGCATTTCGCTGATTTTTTCACGTAAAGTGCAAAACCGGCGATTTTTTGAAATGATTGTATGGTAAACCCCTAGGGGGATTCCAGGGGGAGTGCCACTGGCATCGGTGGGTCGGGCCTCCAAAGTTAGTGGGGGTCGGTCATACATTTGGACTCGATTGTGAACTTGTGCTTCTATCCATATCTTCTTGAACCGGTGGCGGTGCGTATGTTGAATCATCGGGATCTTGGTATGTTGGCATTGATTTTCTAGTTTCTCTCTTTATTTAGCATTTGCTATTTTTTTTTAAATTCAGGTACAATTAGTACTTAATAGCTATTAGTTGGCTTATTGCGAGCTAAAATACTACTCTAATATGGTCAATTAGCAGTCTCTTAAATACATTAATATTATTTTCATTTTTTATACTACTTGGTAGTTCATTGAATAGTTTCAGGCCTTTGTACATTAATATATTTTGAGCCTTATGGGACCTATACAAATTTATTCTAAAATCATTTTTGTTTCTTAAACTATACGGTTGCACATCTCCTACGTACACTATTTGGCTTGTTAAATACTTTGGCAACAGGTTATGCTTCATTTTAAATACAAAAATTAATACATTCATTCACGTTCTTTGGTTTATATTAAGCCATTTTAGGGTATCTAACATATATGCGGTTGGTGTCAGTCTATTACATAGTAGAATGCATCGCATTCCTTTATTCTGCAGTTTTTGCAGCCTGCTTTTCATATAATTGGATCCCAAGAACAGTATAGTTGAGCAATATTCAAAATGTGGTTTTATCATTACATTGTATATATTTAAGGCACTATTTATAGACACTTTTTTTCGTATTCTTTGGAAGAATCCAGTTTTTTTTGAAATTTTGCTACAAATGTAATCTAAGTGCTTATCGAATTTTAATTTTTTATCTATGATAATGCCTAAATACTTAATTTCGTCAACTTTATCGATTATTTCATCATTGACTATGCTGTTCTGGTTCGATTCGCCATTGATGATCATTGCTTTTGTTTTACCAACATTCAGTTTTAGCTTGTTCATTTGCAGGTATTTATTTATGTTTTTTAAATTATCATTCAACCGGGTAATACAATCCATACATGAACCTCCTGTCGTATACAGTAATGTATCATCGGCAAATTGACAACCTTTAACTCCTCCATATAGTATGTTTTCCATGTCGTTTATGTATATTATAAACAGTTGCGTTCCAAGGACTGCGCCTTGCGGTACGCCTAGCATTATTTGAGCTGGATCCGACACGCTCTCTGACACTTTAGTACGCTGCCATCTGTTACTTAAATAGCTTTCAAACCACTGGTTCTCCACGCCATTAATACCATATTGCCTCATTTTTTGTAACAAGATGCCCCTATCGATTGTTTCAAATGCTCGCTTGAAATCCAAGAACACGGCCACTATACATTTTCCGTTGTCCATCTCTGACTTCCAGTGTGAGATTACTAAATTTATTGCCCATTCACAGCTATGCCGCTGCCGGAATCCTGATTGGTTTTCCGATATTAGCCTATTCTTCTCCATGTAGCCTTCCAATTGTTTGTGCACCACTTTTTCGAGTATTTTGCTTTCGGTCATTAACATATTAATCGGTCGAAACTCCTCAGGGTTTACCGTGTTTTTTACTTTTTCTACCGGCACCACCATTGACGTTTTCCAGTTCGTGGGAAATTCACCCCGTTCCAAGGACGCATTGATAATTTCTAGTAGGATTGGACCTATTACATGAAATTCAGCCATTATTAAACTTGCGGATATAGCGTTGTAATCTTTCTTGTTGTTCATTGATTGAATTATGCCTTTCAGATCATTTATTTCTAATCTGTTGAAGCTAAATTGCTTATCACAAGGGTCAACATTGTTAATATACGAAACTTTGGGAATGTTTCTATTAAGCTCTTCAACACTTTCTATAAAAAATTTGTTTAGTTCGTTAGCGATTTCCATTGTGCTTTTTATTTCGATCGAATTTACTATAATTTTGTTGATTTCAGTTCGCTCCTCATTAAGAACAAATTGTTTTATTGTTCGCCACATTGTCTTTTGATCTTTCGATGTTTCTACTTTTTTTGAAATGTAGTTGTTTCGCGCATATTGCAGTTCTTTAGCATATATATTTCTATACTGCTTGTAGTTTTGCCAGTCTAGGTAGGAGTTGCTCCATTTTGCGGTTTTATATAATTGAATTTTTGTGTTTTTCATATTGAGCAGTTTACTATTAAACCACCCATCAAAGTTACTTTTTTGGATAACCGTTTTAGTTGTATACATTTTTCTTATGGTTTCCTTCAATTTGTCACTAAAAATGCTTACCATTTCGTTAAAGTTATTGGTAAGGTTAATGTTCGAGAATTTTGACATTTCTTCCGCAAACAATTCTCTATCAAAGCTGAACCTTTTTACTACTTTTTTGACTTTTTTAAGCTTTTTCCGCCTTAACTTTAAATTAATATCAATAGATTCATGATCACTTATTTTATAGTTAGAGTTAACCTTGGCTTCGGCCCCTGAAATATTGGTCAGTACATAATCAATGAGAGTTGCGCTAGTTCTTGTAATTCTTGTTGGCTCCAGTACTATTTGCCTCAATGCATTGTCCGATACAGACTAAGAAATTTGGTCCCTGTAGGAACTATTTCCCAGCCAATCAATATTGAAATCACCCATAATGAGAATTTCATTACCACTTTCACACAACTGCTCGATTTTTTCTTTAATAAACTCACAAAACAGTCTTTCGGGAGATCTCTGTCTGTCAGGCGATCTATATAATCCCATTAAGGTTAGACTTACGTCTTTTTGTCTGACCACAATAATCAAACACCATATACTTTTTTCGAGTGCCGTTTGCTCCACTATTTCAATTTGCCAATCTGGGATTACATAAAAAAGTACACCTCCCGTGTGGTTTGATGTGCTGTCACATCTCACGAGTTGATAGTTACTCAGTTTTACTTCACAATTCTGTATTGTATTTGTTAGGTGTGTCTCACTCAAACAAATAAATTCGAATCTTGCACTAAATGACATAGCTTCAAGTTGATTAAAGTTTGCCCTTATACCGCCAATATTCAAATATAAGCATTTTATTGTTGAATTTAATTGCTAGTATTGAATCCTTTCAGACTCAATTTTTAATTTTTTTTGAAAAGACTGACATTCGTTGCTTCTGCAGTCGTGGTTTACACACAAGTTAGAAAGATTAAATCTTTCCTTAGCCTTCACACAATTAACGCACTTTAGAATATTATTTGTGCACTGTCCATATTCATGGCCTTTTTCGCCACATTTCGCACATATTTGATGGGTTTCTTTACAGACCTTACTTGTGTGGTTAAAACCCCAGCACTTAAAGCATCTTAAAATATTGTGACTTTCATACACTCTGCATCTATCCCATTCTACGTATACTCTTTGCATTTCAATCATTTTTTCAAAACCTTTTCGGTCTATTTCAAGTAATGCATTATACACCGCTGGATTTTTGTAAGACTTATACACTTTTAAACACTTCATGCAGTTCTCTTGCAAGTTGTTTTGAGTTTTTATTGCTTGGATTATTGTCTCCCCATCCAGCATTTCACTCAATCCACATACTAATATTTTTGGTCGTTTCATAACTGATAGCTGGATGTCATATTTTTCACTCACTTTTCCTTTAATGTCATTTACTAATATTTTTCTCGCTTCAACACTTTCGCATCGGATTGCTACCGCGCCGTTTTGCCTATTAGATATACCGCTTACACCTACACTCAACCTTGAAGGCTTTATTATTGTTTTTACCTCACTCTTTGTTTCTTCACTTTCTTGGTTTACTTTTGGCTTTAGTATAACAGGTACATTTGCTGTTGCATTTTTTAGTTTATCAGCATACGATGCTCTTACATCTGTATGACTCTCTTGATTTGCGTATTTATTCGCGGCTTCTTTGATTTGCTTTACCGTTTCATTCACCTCGTTCATTTTTTCTTCCACCATTTTTGCGCATTTATTTTCATTATCTTTGATAAGGCTTATTATTTCAGTGAATTTATCGTGAGCACCTCCAATGTACTCAATGCAACAATCACACAAGAACTTTAGGTTTTTATGCTTGAGCAATGCATCCGTCTCATATTTAGAGAAACCAAGACACTTCACATGAAATACAACTCCGCACACACCATTGCACGGTATAGTAGCCTCACGCGAGCTTGCTCTACATTTTCCACATTTAGACTCCATCACAATGCCAAAAATCTGGAACTCATCACAAATTATTGTTTTTACCAAAAATGCGTCCTTTTTCGCTTTTTGCAGAATTTATAATTGAAATATCACTCTTTAAATCCGCAGCTCACAAAAACACGTCCGCTCGGTAAAACGGTGTAATAGACGTTGCTCCTTGCTCTTCAGTTTCCATCATAAATGCATCCATTGTTAGTCTTCTCTGATGTTGATCGTGCATGAACTCTTTGAGGCGTTCGGGAACCCAGCCGCATGCACATGGAGCTGCCTTCAAATCGCATTTACATGTTCCAATGTAAAAAATTGTTTCCAGAGATTTTACATACTCTGTAAATTGTTGGGTGTTGTTTCTTCTCTTGATTTGCTCTTGATACTTGTCAAGCAATTTATTCAATTTATTAAATACACTTTTTTTCAGCACTATTTCCATACCAAGTTTTTCCCAAATTCCAATCAACTTATCTTCTACTTGAATAGTGAATGATTTATGGGAAAACTTTTTTTGTTCTGTTTTAGCACGTTCGCTTAAGTAAAAATAATATCTTAAGATATTCAGATGGGTTGGTAGATTAAGATCAGTTAAATCAGTAGACACACCAAAAACAGTAACATCATGCTTGGGTATATGACTCATTTGGTTTTCGATAGTTGTTGATGTAGTTGCTTCATCTTGCGGTGTAGAGGATGGTGGATTCATTGTAAACTTTTTGATTTGGAATGGTCACTTCACTTATTATTTTTTTCAACTATTTTTTATCTGAAATTAGCACTTCACACTTTGAGTTCTTCACAACGACTTAATGCATTCACAAAAACTGTTGCGTTATATATGGTCTACGAGAGAGGTAATAAGAATGAAATAGTAATTTCAATTCTACCTGCTGTGTCTTGTGGTGGCTTAAAAAAAACAACACAAGCAATATTACGATCTGCAATTGTGTCACAGTGATACCTTCATTTTTTAAAACGGTTGAATTAAAAACCCACACAACTATGTTTACGACATGCAAATGCATCACAGTGATGCCTTGGTTTTAAAAGGGTTGTAAAAACGCTAATTTCTAATAATTTTTTTTAATTTCTTTTCTATTACTAAGTTAAATTCATTTTTTCATTTACAAATGTTCTGACTAAATAAATTTCTAAAGGGAAAAATAAACTCCAAATAGAAAAAACATAGGCATTTCGCTGATTTTTTCACGTAAAGTGCAAAACCGGCGATTTTTTGAAATGATTGTATGGTAAACCCCTAGGGTGATTCCAGGGGGTGTGCCACTGGCATCGGTGGGTCGGGCCTCCAAAGTTAGTGGGGGTCGGTCATACATTTGGACTCGATTGTGAACTTGTGCTTCTATCCATATCTTCTTGAACCGGTGGCGGTGCGTATGTTGAATCATCGGGATCTTGGTATGTTGGCATTGATAACATAGACGTTGCTCCTTGCTCTTCAGTTTCCATCATAAATGCATCCATTGTTAGTCTTCTCTGATGTTGATCGTGCATGAACTCTTTGAGGCGTTCGGGAACCCAGCCGCATGCACATGGAGCTGCCTTCAAATCGCATTTACATGTTCCAATGTAAAAAATTGTTTCCAGAGATTTTACATACTCTGTAAATTGTTGGGTGTTGTTTCTTCTCTTGATTTTCTCTTGATACTTGTCAAGCAATTTATTCAATTTATTAAATACACTTTTTTTCAGCACTATTTCCATACCAAGTTTTTCCCAAATTCCAATCAACTTATCTTCTACTTGAATAGTGAATGATTTATGGGAAAACTTTTTTTGTTCTGTTGTAGCACGTTCGCTTAAGTAAATATAATATCTTAAGATATTCAGATGGGTTGGCAGATTAAGATCAGTTAAATCAGTAGACACACCAAAAACAGTAACATCATGCTTGGGTATATGACTCATTTGGTTTTCGATAGTTGTTGATGTAGTTGCTTCATCTTGCGGTGTAGAGGATGGTGGATTCATTGTAAACTTTTTGATTTGGAATGGTCACTTCACTCATTATTTTTTTCAACTATTTTTTATCTGAAATTAGCACTTCACACTTTGAGTTCTTCACAACGACTTAATGCATTCACAAAAACTGTTGCGTTATATATGGTCTACGAGAGAGGTAATAAGAATGAAATGGTAATTTCAATTCTACCTGCTGTGTCTTGTGGTGGCATAAAAAAAACAACACAAGCAATATTACGATCTGCAATTGTGTCACAGTGATACCTTCATTTTTTAAAACGGTTGAATTAAAAACCCACACAACTATGTTTACGACATGCAAATGCATCACAGTGATGCCTTGGTTTTAAAAGGGTTGTAAAAACGCTAATTTCTAATAATTTTTTTTAATTTCTTTTCTATTACTAAGTTAAATACATTTTTTCATTTACAAATGTTCTGACTAAATAAATTTCTAAAGAGAAAAATAAACTCCAAATAGAAAAAACATAGGCATTTCGCTGATTTTTTCACGTAAAGTGCAAAACCGGCGATTTTTTGAAATGATTGTATGGTAAACCCCTAGGGGGATTCCAGAGGGTGTGCCACTGGCATCGGTGGGTCGGGCCTCCAAAGTTAGTGGGGGTCGGTCATACATTTGGACTCGATTGTGAACTTGAGCTTCTATCCATATCTTCTTGAACCGGTGGCGGTGCGTATGTTGAATCATCGGGATCTTGGTATGTTGGCATTGATAACATAGACGTTGCTCCTTGCTCTTCAGTTTCCATCATAAATGCATCCATTGTTAGTCTTCTCTGATGTTGCTCGTGCATGAACTCTTTGAGGCGTTCGGGAACCCAGCCGCATGCACATGGAGCTGCCTTCAAATCGCATTTACATGTTCCAATGTAAAAAATTGTTTCCAGAGATTTTACATACTCTGTAAATTGGTGGGTGTTGTTTCTTCTCTTGATTTGCTCTTGATACTTGCCAAGCAATTTATTCAATTTATTAAATACACTTTTTTTCAGCACTATTTCCATACCAAGTTTTTCCCAAATTCCAATCAACTTATCTTCTACTTGAATAGTGAATGATTTATGGGAAAACTTTTTTTGTTCTGTTTTAGCACGTTCGCTTAAGTAAAAATAATATCTTAAGATATTCAGATGGGTTGGTAGATTAAGATCAGTTAAATCAGTAGACACACCAAAAACAGTAACATCATGCTTGGGTATATGACTCATTTGGTTTTCGATAGTTGTTGATGTAGTTGCTTCATCTTGCGGTGTAGAGGATGGTGAATTCATTGTAAACTTTTTGATTTGGAATGGTCACTTCACTTATTATTTTTTTCAACTATTTTTTTATCTGAAATTAGCACTTCACACTTTGAGTTCTTCACAACGACTTAATGCATTCACAAAAACTGTTGCGTTATATATGGTCTACGAGAGAGGTAATAAGAATGAAATGGTAATTTCAATTCTACCTGCTGTGTCTTGTGGTGGCTTAAAAAAAACAACACAAGCAATTTTACGATCTGCAATTGTGTCACACTGATACCTTCATTTTTTGAAACGGTTGAATTAAAAACCCACACAACTATGTTTACGACATGCAAATGCATCACAGTGATGCCTTGGTTTTAAAAGGGTTGTAAAAACGCTAATTTCTAATAATTTTTTTTAATTTCTTTTCTATTACTAAGTTAAATTCATTTTTTCATTTACAAATGTTCTGCCTAAATAAATTTCTAAAGAGAAAAATAAACTCCAAAAAGAAAAAACATAGGCATTTCGCTGATTTTTTCACGTAAAGTGCAAAACCGGCGATTTTTTGAAATGATTGTATGGTAAACCCCTAGGGAGATTCCAGGGGGTGTGCCACTGGCATCGGTGGGTCGGGCCTCCAAAGTTAGTGGGGGTCGGTCATACATTTGGACTCGATTGTGAACTTGTGCTTCTATCCATATCTTCTTGAACCGGTGGCGGTGCGTATGTTGAATCATCGGGATCTTGGTATGTTGGCATTGATAACATAGACGTTGCTCCTTGCTCTTCAGTTTCCATCATAAATGCATCCATTGTTAGTCTTCTCTGATGTTGATCGTGCATGAACTCTTTGAGGCGTTCGGGAACCCAGCCGCATGCACATGGAGCTGCCTTCAAATCGCATTTACATGTTCCAATGTAAAAAATTGTTTCCAGAGATTTTACATACTCTGTAAATTGTTGGGTGTTGTTTCTTCTCTTGATTTGCTCTTGATATTTGTCAAGCAATTTATTCAATTTATTAAATACACTTTTTTCAGCACTATTTCCATACCAAGTTTTTCCCAAATTCCAATCAACTTATCTTCTACTTGAATAGTGAATGATTTATGGGAAAACTTTTTTTGTTCTGTTTTAGCACGTTCGCTAAAGTAAATATAATATCTTAAGATATTCAGATGGGTTGGCAGATTAAGATCAGTTAAATCAGTAGACACACCAAAAACAGTAACATCATGCTTGGGTATATGACTCATTTGGTTTCCGATAGTTGTTGATGTAGTTGCTTCATCTTGCGGTGTAGAAGATGGTGGATTCATTGTAAACTTTTTGATTTGGAATGGTCACTTCACTTATTATTTTTTTTGAAATATTTTTTTATCTGAAATTAGCACTTCACACTTTGAGTTCTTCACAACGACTTAATGCATTCACAAAAACTGTTGCGTTATATATGGTCTACGAGAGAGGTAATAAGAATGAAATGGTAATTTCAATTCTACCTGCTGTGTCTTGTGGTGGCTTAAAAAAAACAACACAAGCAATATTACGATCAGCAATTGTGTCACAGTGATACCTTCATTTTTTAAAACGGTTGAATTAAAAACCCACACAACTATGTTTACGACATGCAAATGCATCACAGTGATGCCTTGGTTTTAAAAGGGTTGTAAAAACGCTAATTTCTAATATTTTTTTTTAATTTATTTTCTATTACTAAGTTAAATTCATTTTTTCATTTACAAATGTTCTGACTAAATAAATTTCTAAAGAGAAAAATAAACTCCAAAAAGAAAAAACATAGGCATTTCGCTGATTTTTTCACGTAAAGTGCAAAACCGGCGATTTTTTGAAATGATTGTATGGTAAATCCCTAGGGGGATTCCAGGGGGTATGCCACTGGCATCGGTGGGTCGGGCCTCCAAAGTTAGTGGGGGTCGGTCATACATTTGGACTCGATTGTGAACTTGTGCTTCTATCCATATCTTCTTGAACCGGTGGCGGTGCGTATGTTGAATCATCGGGATCTTGGTATGTTGGCATTGATAACATAGACGTTGCTCCTTGCTCTTCAGTTTCCATCATAAATGCATCCATTGTTAGTCTTCTCTGATGTTGATGGTGCATGAACTCTTTGAGGCGTTCGGGAACCCAGCCGCATGCACATGGAGCTGCCTTCAAATCGCATTTACATGTTCCAATGTAAAAAATTGTTTCCAGAGATTTTACATACTCTGTAAATTGTTGGGTGTTGTTTCTTCTCTTGATTTGCTCTTGATATTTGTCAAGCAATTTATTCAATTTATTAAATACACTTTTTTCAGCACTATTTCCATACCAAGTTTTTCCCAAATTCCAATCAACTTATCTTCTACTTGAATAGTGAATGATTTATGGGAAAACTTTTTTTGTTCTGTTTTAGCACGTTCGCTAAAGTAAATATAATATCTTAAGATATTCAGATGGGTTGGCAGATTAAGATCAGTTAAATCAGTAGACACACCAAAAACAGTAACATCATGCTTGGGTATATGACTCATTTGGTTTTCGATAGTTGTTGATGTAGTTGCTTCATCTTGCGGTGTAGAAGATGGTGGATTCATTGTAAACTTTTTGATTTGGAATGGTCACTTCACTTATTATTTTTTTTGAAATATTTTTTTATCTGAAATTAGCACTTCACACTTTGAGTTCTTCACAACGACTTAATGCATTCACAAAAACTGTTGCGTTATATATGGTCTACGAGAGAGGTAATAAGAATGAAATGGTAATTTCAATTCTACCTGCTGTGTCTTGTGGTGGCTTAAAAAAAACAACACAAGCAATTTTACGATCTGCAATTGTGTCACACTGATACCTTCATTTTTTGAAACGGTTGAATTAAAAACCCACACAACTATGTTTACGACATGCAAATGCATCACAGTGATGCCTTGGTTTTAAAAGGGTTGTAAAAACGCTAATTTCTAATAATTTTTTTTAATTTCTTTTCTATTACTAAGTTAAATTCATTTTTTTATTTTTAAATGTTCTGACTAAATAAATTTCTAAAGAGAAAAATAAACTCCAAAAAGAAAAAACATAGGCATTTCGCTGATTTTTTCCTGTAAAGTGCAAAACCGGCGATTTTTTTAAATGTTTGTATGATGAAGCCCCAGGGGGGTTCCAGGGGGTGTGCCACTGGCATCGGTGGGTCGGGCCTCCAAAGTTAGTGGGTTCGATTGGAGCACTCTAAATGGGTCGAAGTGGGATTTTTCAAAATTTGCCCCTACCCCTACAGAATTCGTTTTAGGAGTATACGGTTGTTGTTGTTGTTGTTAACAGTGCTTCGTCCTGCCCAATGGGCTCGATCACTCTAAATTGTCATCAGGCTCTTCTAACGGAGGTCCAAGGAAACGCGCAGTTTCCACAGGGTTGGACCAGAGTGAAGTAGGTGTTAGAAGAGTGGGTTCAACTGAACAGGAGAAGAGATGTATGGCATCATGCAGGGCATGTGTTTGGTATGTTGGGGTTCAGTCTGGATAAGTAAGAGTTTAACCTATTACAATATCCAGAGCGAAGTTGTGCTAGTATGACTCTAGTCTCTCTCGGAAGTACAAGCTCGTCTTCAGCCAATTCAGCTGGTTGAGTATTAATAACGGGATTCACAGGCCAAGATCTGAGAGATCTGTCTACCGACTCGTTGTGCAGGTCATTTAGAGCCCGTCTATGGTTCCCCAGATCAAACGGGAAAGAGATATGGTGCCGGATCTCATCTAAATGCTTATGCATCTGGGAAAGACTTCGATACTCTTTTGGACAACTCTTTTTGGCCTCCCGGGGCTCTTGTGCGGGAGTTTGAATGCAGACCGAATAGGAATGTTCAAAATGTAGCGAAAATTTCTCGTAATAACGTTGAGTCAAAAAACTGAGCACTAAATCCGTGAATATCTTTTATCAAAATGTCAGAGGTTTAAATACCAAATTAACTGATCTCTTTTTGAAATCTTTTCATTGTAAATATAACGTAATTGCTTTTACTGAAACTTGGCTAAAACCTCATGTTTTCAATTCAGAATTTTTATGTAATGAATATCAAGTATATAGAAATGATCGCTTGAACAGAGTCGGGGGTGGTGTTCTACTTGCCGTTCATTCCTCCATCCCTTCAGAAAAGGTTAATATTCCCAACATCGATTTCATTGAGTTCAAATGCATCCGCCTTCAACTAGACAACGTCTCTAAGCACTTATATGTTTGCTACATCCCTCCAGCATCAGATTTTTCAGTCTATATGCAACATGTCTCTCTGCTCAAAACTGTTAACTTTACGACTAAAGCTTTAGATTCAATTATTGTTTTGGGTGATTTTAACTTACCTCATATATCGTGGAACATATCTGATGGCAACATTATTCCAAATCCGTCCAAACTGGGGTACAATGACTTTTTAGATGGAATTTCCGATCTTCTTTGCCTTAATCAAATAAATGTTACCGCTAACAAGTTTGGGAAAGTCTTAGATTTAGTGTATGTTAATGTTATAAACCAATTTTCTGTAAATCCTTGTGATCCGTTGATTTTACCAGAAGGCCTTTACCACCCTTCTATGGAAATAGTATACGAAACCATAAGTAATGGCCAATGCACTCAATGCTACTCATGTAGTAGCTTTGATTTTAACTTTTCCAAAGCAAACTACAAGAAATTAAATAAAGAACTGTCTAAATTAACTTGGCCTGAATTTGGTTGTGATATCGATCTAAACGTCTCACATTTCAATCAAACTATTTACTGCCTATTTGAGAAGTTTATTCCTAAACTTAAAATAACTTATGATCATCCTACGCAAGCTTGGTTTACTAAAGAGCTTAAGGCTCTTAAAAATAGGAAAACGCGAGTTTATATAAGAAATCCGGATTAAATAAACATTAATTATTGTATTACATTCTCCGTTAGAAGTACATAGATTTAAATAAAAAGTGCTATACAGCTTATATCTCTAAAACCAAAAGAGAAATTATTCTCAATCCAAAGTCATTTTATGGTTTCGTAAATTCTAAACGTAAAGTATCAGGGTTTCCCTCAGCCATGAAATATCAAGACATTATATCGAGCGATAATCAATATATCGCAAATTTTTTCTCTCAATTTTTCACTTCTAACTATTCTGCTGTCACCAATTCAAACTTTCAAAACTATCCTTATAAGCTACACGGGACAAATTCAATTAATTCACCAATTATATGGCCAAAGATGTTCTAATCTACCTTAAAACCTTAAAAGAATCTGTTAAATACGGTCCTGATAGGATTCCTACATGTTTTTTGAAAAAGTGTGCGAACCATATTTACCAACCCCTTACCAATTTTTTCAATCTACCACTAAAGTGTGGTGTTTTTCCAGATGCGTGGAAAGAATCGTTTCTTCTACCGCTGCATAAAAGCGGGAGTAGGTCTTCTATAGAGAACTATCGTGGCATCGCAAAGCTTTCTGCCATCCCAAAATTGTTTGAAGCTATTGTTACAAATCAACTTACGGGTCCGATCTCTACTTTGATAGCTGACTGCCAACACGGGTTCAGTAAGGGAAAGTCCACACTTACGAATTTACTGGAGTTTACCAGTTATGTCTCAAATGCCTTTAGAAAAAATCTGCACACCGACGTTATTTATACGGATTTCAGCAAAGCTTTTGACAAAGTGTGTCACTCATTACTTATTCATAAACTCGATCAGTTTGGCTTCCAGCCGGGTCTCAATCGCTGGATCTCTTCTTACCTTAGTGACAGGACACAAAGAGTAATGTTTAAAAATTTAGTATCCGATGTCATTTATGTCTCTTCGGGGGTTCCTCAAGCCATCTTGGCCCGATTCTGTTCTTGTTGTTTATAAATGATATTTCTACAATAATAAAATTTTCAAAATGTTAATGTATGCCGACGACGTAAAGCTTTTCATGTCATTCGCGTCATTTGAAGATAGAAATAAGCTACAATCAGATCTAGATGCACTAGTTACTTGGTGCGATTTAAATTATATGCCACTTAACCTTAAAAAATGTAAACACATGGGTTGTTCGCGTGTATGATTTTGTTGACCTGGGGGTTACTATGGACTATAAACTCAGTCTCAACCGCCATATTTATACAACAGTCAATAAGGCTAGAGGTGTCCTAGCATTCGTTAAACGATGGTCTAAAGAATTTAGCGAATCGTTTAAAACTCATTAATCTGCACACACTTTCTAGTCGGAGGGAAATGCTTGGAATTATTTTTATGATTAAATTGCTAAATGGTTCACTATCCAGCCCATTTTCTTCTAAGTGAAGTGAACTTCAATGTCCCGTCTCGTCCTTCAAGGCATTTTAAACCTCTAGTCTTAAAACAGTGCCGAACCAATTTTCAAATGAGCCTTTTCCCTGTTTGTGTCAAGATTATAACTCTCTGGTAGATTTGATATTTCAGACTCGCTTTTCAGCATAAAAAAAATCTATTCTTTCTATCCTAAATTCATAGCTACTCATTGTTTCTTATTCTTGACTTCTATATTAACTTCTAACAATAATTTTATTCTGTTAACTAGTTATTTCTTAATGTATAATCTATCCTATATCTACTTTACTTAGCTGATGAGGTTTTCTCTGTAGCTGAGCAGTTTTAGATCTCGACGATTAACGAACCAAAGCCTTTCAACGACTCGGCACGAACGAATACTCCGCGCGTTTTGCGGATGCGCCCCTCGCGCCGGTCGGGCGGGATATGGTGGGTAATCCGTTGGGAATTATTATTATTATTATTATTATGACAGTTCAGAAGGAACTGTCTACTCAAGAGTTCCGCGTGCTCTTGAACGTTGAGCAATTTTGCCTCTTGATGGAGGTGAGACTCAGATGACATAAGTAGACATCCCGTAGCAGTTCTGATGGCGGTGTTTTGGCAGACTTGCAATTTCCTCCAGTTAGTGTCAGAAAGATTGGGCGACCATATGGGCGCAGCATAGTCAATAACCGGCCGGCCAATAGCCTTATATGTAGCAAGCAATGTTTCTTTGTCTTTTCCCGAAGTACTGCCGGCCAGTGACCTGAGGATCTTATTGCGGCTCTGTACCTTTGAGGCTATTACTTTCGCATGACCAGCGAAGGTGAGGCCGTTGTCAAATGTCACACCCAAGATTTTTGGGTGGTTAACAGTAGGTAGAGGTACTCCGTCTACGTGGACATTTAACTCTTGCCCCATCTGCGCATTCCATGTAGTAAACAGGGTCGCCGTCGATTTAGTCGAAGATAGGGTCAGATTTCGCTCGGTGAAGAAGCTAGAAAGGTCATGGAGGTAACTGTTGATTCTAATACAGAGTTCGTCAATGGAGGGACTCTTGCCCGAGGCCATTATCGTGCAGTCGTCAGCGTAGGAAACAATGGAGACTCCCTCTGGTGGGGGAGGGGGAAGTCTCGATATATAGAAACTAAACAAAAGGGAGAGAGAACACCACCTTGCGGCACCCCTTGTTTTATTCTTCGTGGTCTAGATTTCTTGTTCCTGAATTCGACTGTTACCTGTCGACCATTGAGGTAATTAGCGGCCCTCCTTTTAAGGCCGGCAGGGAGCGGTGTCTCTTCCAGATCTCGCAGGAGTGTGGCGTGATTGGCTGCGTTTGATAGGTCAAGTGCCACGAGAACCGTCCTATGGTTTGGTGGGTGTTGATTCAAACCGTTATAAATCTGCGTTTTAATGGCGTTCAAAGCGGATGTCGTGCTATGGTTTTTGCGGAAACCATTTTGGTGATCGGCCAGTTTCAGATTTGCAATAAAGTAAGAGAGCAGAATGGTCTCTAGTAATTTCACTATCGGCGAAAGGAGGGATATCGGGCGATAAGACTCTCCTTGGTTCGCCGGCTTTCCTTGTTTTAGTAGGGGAACTACAATCGCATGTTTCCATATCTCAGGTATAACAAAGTTAGTTAGAGAGAGATTAAAAAGAGCCGCTAAATAACTCTGTCCCTCATGGCCAAGGTGTTTGATCATCTTCATGGCGATTCCGTCGGGTCCGATGAATTTTGAGGGTTTGTCCTTCATTATGGCTTCCTTAACCTCGGCAACTGAGACGGCAATGGGCGCAGTAGAGTGTTTGTGCGCACGTCATAAGACTCTTCTCTTAGTCCTATCCGCAGGTGGATGCATTATAAACAGCCGGCAAAAAGAGCTCGCGCATTTTCTGGCGTCCGATTTGACGCTGTCACCGAACGCATTGGCGACCTTGACTTTGTGTTTGGTCGGATTGGATAGGGGCTTGACAGTCGACCATAATTTGCCGACTCCCCCGGAGAGGTATATACGGTCAATGCATTCAGCTCAGCTCTACAACTCATCAGTTTTGGCTCATCCTCAGTTTTAATGCGAACAAATACTTTGCCGGAGCTAACCGCTTTTGTCGCCTAAGCTCTAATGCATATGTCATCACTTCTCTTAGTTTAGTAGGTTAACTCTCGTGCAAATAGATAGAACCATAACCAGATAGATTAATGTCAGAGAGTGCAATTGCTCTTTTCTTAAAGTTGGGGTACTCAGCAATTGATTTTAAAAGAGATTTACGCTTTCGCGCAGAAAAGAATTTGACCACAATTGGATCCGCAATATTCGAGATTCCCTTTGCTTCATCGCGCAGTGGTAGAGCTTTGTGCTCAGCTACTCTGCAGATGTTGGCGAAGAGATCGGGTTGACTCTCTTGAATTGTTTGCGGTATCCCGGTAATGATCACGTCAGTAGAAAATGCGCTGTTTTCAAGAGCACTAACCTGAGCCTGAGCTGTTATTAAATCTCTGCGTAGATTGATGAAGTCAGAACAATCATTCTCTACTGCAGTAACTGTTTTGTGGATCGAAGCTTCAAATTTGCCGTTTCGGCAGTCAACTCACCAAATTTCTGCATTATTCGCTCTTCGCTTTTTTATTTATTTTATTTTATTAGTGCCTCCAACAGTTATCAAAACACTCAGCAAAACACGCGGACACCGGCAATAAAGCAATGAAACGCAAATTTAACAAGAGCAAAAAACTCAAAAAATTTAATTAATTAGAGAGCGCGCGAAAACACTTCTAACTCGTTTGACATTCTTACACTGTTTTTTGTGTTGTTGTTCTTTGTTAATTCTGTATTTTGTTTGGGTAAATATTGTGCTTAAAGTTTTATTGGGTTTATGTGCGAACTTTATGTTGTTGTTCGGTGAATTGCTACCTAGTTGTAAAGTACTTGAACTTTTTAGATGCGGGATATTTCTTAGAATGAAGGACTTAAACAAAAAATTGAGTAAGAAAAAATTTAAGAAATCGCAATTAAAAACAAAAAAAATTACAAAGCCACTTTATAAATAAAGCGTTTTCAATCCCTGAAGCCAACAAAAAACTCTATGAGAAACGAAGTCCTTATTCACGAGTTTTTTCCACACCGGCGGGAGTCAACAATTATGGAATTCAAGAATTCATACCAGAACAAAATATTGCAGTTATCAATTCTACCTTGGTTTATTTGGTTTGTTGTCTGTTGTTGTTTACGGCGGAGTCGTTCCAATGACGGGGCGCGCTCGCACGTAATAGGGATAGAAAAGAAAAAAGGCAACGAGTTAATAAATAAATAAACACCGGAGTTCAATGTAAATAATTACAATGGATAAGTGGTTTTTATTAAAGTAGAGGTGAAATTAGATATACGACAGTATTGTGAATATAAACCAATATGAAAAGTTATGGAATCTGTATAATTACCTGGGATGGCTGCTGGTGACTCTTGTACGCTCGATAATCAAGTGTCCGAGCCCTTTCTTTAAATTTTGTTCTGTACCGCCGCCGAATGCTTACTTTCGTTAGGTTGGGAGGGGTAAGAGCTGTTATCGGTAAAAGAGATAAAACTAACCGCACTGGCAGATACGTAAAGCTGCACAAATACGAGGGGCGACCGTGATATTTAGGTCAGTGGCCTAAACATGCCGGCCCCCTTGCGACACGCAACCTTTAATCAAATGACAGCCGCCAGCAACCATTCCGGTTTACATAAAAGTTACCATATACACCCAGTGAAATGAAATATGTGTTAAACATCATAATATTTATCAAAAACAAAAAAACTTAGTATAGGGACCATACGCCACTACCCGAAGCCTCCTCTTGACACCTGTTGGGGATGAGAAAAGAAAGGTTATTAAATAAGTACGTGGTTTTGCCTAGTTCAATGCACCTTATTATTGGATTTCTCCTTTCTGGAGTATCGTGTCGAAGGTAATTGGAGGCTTACTGTTGGTAGGCCCCTGATACGACTAAACCGAAAATCGTGGCCTGTGCTAGCAGCCCGTTAATACTCGACGGAGGAGTACCACTTAGCATCAGGCTGGTATACACGTCGGCGCCTAGCGTAAGGCGAACTGGAGAGGCCCGGAAGAACTCAGGATCTGCCAACCTCATGAATTGGAAGGGAGCCGCTACCGTTGCGTCGATGGTTAAGACCGGGCTCATTCGATGGTGGCGCGCAAGGACCGTTGCTTGAGTTGTGACCCTTCTGGTCATATTGAACTTCCCCCCAAAGTACCAGCGTGCACCTGCTCGCCCGGGTCCCACCAACACGTTCTAGATGTAGCTCGGTAGCGAGTTCATCGTCAATGACCGTGGTTGGTGAGCACGGGTCGACCAGGGCACGGACGAAGTGCAGTGCGCCATCGGACTCAATGCCAACCATGGCGGTGGGGGCGATGGCGACAAACGATCGCATGATGATGGCTGCGGCAGGCACGTTGGCGGCTCTACCGGTCCGGAAGGTCGCAGCGGTGGCGTTGGACGTGGCAATTGTGGTGTCACTATCAAATTTGCCGGCCGGGTAAGGTGTCGTCCGGCCTGTTGGGCGTCGTGATGAGCGGAAGGGACGTGTTTCAGCGTCACCCCGACGGACATCAGTGGGACCTTGAGATGTTCGGAAAGGACGTGTTGATGTTCGGGCCGTCTTTGTCTTGCGTACTCTCCGGCGCCCGTGACGTAATAGCGGTCGGAAAGGACGTGTTTCCGAGCCGCCGAGCCGGGGAGTGGCTGTTGCTGCTGCCCTTATGGCTTCTTCTTCTTCCTCCTCTTCTTCTACTTGCTCGGCCCAAGACTTGGTTGTCCCGGTGAGGGTTATGAAGTCTGCGAATTTATTTTAAACGGCACAATTGGCATACATACGAGTACGTAGTTGTCAATATTGTACCTAGGCTAAATCATATTATATATATATTTACTTATATTTGGACTTCCCCCGTACTTCGCATAAGGTGGCGAATAAATTCCGCCGCTCAATACGGTACGCCAAAAAAATTGGGGGATTTTTGTAACAATTAAATACCCGTGTGTGCCAACTCGGATTGGCACTAATCGTTACGCGAAGTGGCTAGGCTCATTCATTCAGCACTGGATACATTTCTGAATGAATGTCACAATGAAATTTTTTCACGAGGTAAGGTGTATTTTTATGTTGGTAATTTTTCTTCTTATATTAATGTTTATTCTTTTCTTTTCAGGTCATTTGCCCAATCCCATATAAGAAGTGTGAGGAATTAATTCTCCCTATGCGATAGTGCCACGTAAGCGCTTGCAGCTCATTTATTTTACATACTCGTATATACATATGTGCTTGTGTAATACAGAAGGAACTGAAAACATGTCCTCATTTGAAGATCGGCTTCTATGTGGGAGAACGTGACGTAGACAATTGGTCTAGGAAGAAATTTGATGAGGAAATCAAATCCATGTCGTGGTAATATCGTTACATTTAGTTCCATTGAAGAATATCAAAATGTTATGCGATTTTTGCACCAAAAATCGAGGAATCGAAGATTATATCACAAATTAAGAAATATCGGTAATTCTATACGTCCAACACCGGCTACGTGGTCCACAGTATTTCTGCGCAGAACACACTTTTTGCACTTTTCGGTACACCCTAATCTGTGATTACAACAACCACATGAAAATGACAGAAAATTTTCAACTGTGATTGCAAATATCTCTGAACAGACATAAAATATCTAACTTCCGCTTTCGGATTATTGATACGGAGGTTAAAACCCGTCGTTTGATACATTTCCCGAGATTTTTGGACGTATATTAGCAGTTACGTGCTGTCGTATAGAATTACCGTAATATCATACAAAATTTTTTGTTGTTTAGCAAAATTTGGCTACAATTGATTCTTTCATTTTTGAATGCAGAATTTTAAATACTGACAATACATACTTAAGTTGCTACCATATACCCGCTAATTTACATTACAATCAATTGCCATATTTTATACTGGTGCAATTTTGTAAAGGGTGTTTTTTTTAGGGGTATAGAACTTCGAATTGAAATAAAACAAAAGAAAATCGTTTTAAGGTCCATTAATTTGGCTTTATTGGAAGGATAATTTTATGCCATTAATGTTTAAATATGATTTCGGGCATGTGGCCGCCGCGGCTGGCTCGAATAAAGCCAATTCTACAGGTCCAATTTTCAACCACTTTTTCGAGCATATGGGGCCGTATGTCGGCAATAACGCCACGAATGTTGGCTTCCAATTCCCCTAACGTTTCTGGTTTGTTGGTGTAGACGAGCGACTTCACATATCCCCAAAGAAAATAATCCAATGGTGTCAAATCACACGACCTTGGTGGCCAATTGACAGGTCCATTCCGCGAAATTATGCGCTCATCGAATGTTTCCTTCAATAAATCGATTGTGACGTGCGCTGTGTGGCATGTAGCGCCGTCTTGTTGGAACCACAACTCATCCACATTCATGCCATCCAATTCGGGAACAAAATAGTCGGTTATCATGGCTCTATACCGGTCTCCATTAACGGTAGCTGCCTCTCCAGCATTATTGCGGAAGAAGTATGGCCCAATGACTCCACCAGCCCATAGAGCACACCAAACAGTCAGTTTTTGTGGATGTAATGGCGTTTCAAGGGTCTCATGTGGATTCTCTTCACTCCAAATGCGGCAATTTTGCTTGTTGACGTAGCCATTCAACCAAAAATGAGCCTCATCACTGAACAAAATTTTGCGATGAAAATCAGCATCGAAATCAATCTCATTTTCGGCCCATACACCAAAATCACGACGCATTGCATGGTCTCGCGGCTTTAATTCTTGCACAAGCTGGATCTTGTAAGGTCGCAAGCCAAGATCTTTGCGCAAAATCTTCCATAAAGTTGATGGACAAAGCTCCAATTGCTGTGCACGGTGGCGAATCGATTCATTCGGGTCCTCTTCAACACTTTGCTCTACAGCGGCAATTGTTTCTTCGGTGCGCACTGTTCGACGTCTCTGCGGATGCGTATTATCACATAGAGTAAACGTAGTGCGAAAACGATCCATGGTTAACCGAATTAATTGCTCTGATGGACGATTATGTCGACCATAAAATGGACGGAGCTCACGGTAAACTTCGGGAACTGAACCATTATTTTCGAAATAAATTTGCACGATTTGCAAGCGTTGTTCTTTTGTCAACCTGTTCATGATGAAATGGCAAACCAAACTGAACATAAATGACATTAGAGTTGCCAGATTTGACCACAAAATGCCAGTTTTATCTCTATTCGAAAAACAAACCTGTAAAAAAACCACCCTTTATGTCTTGTATAAGAGAATCCAATCCATTTACGCTATATTTGTGCACCTTATGTTTCATAGCAATAGCATTATCTTGTTCCTGCTTGACTTTAGTCTGATGATCAGTATAAATAGCATACGATTTCTCAGAATTTTTCGGAGTATTGTTAGCATCTAGCGTGAAATGTCTGTATTCGGGTGATATCGATTCTAAGCGCAGTAGACGATCTTCAATCGCTTTGAGACGCGTATGCTCTGGTAAATGGTCATTGGATAATTGAAACAAGTGTTGTTCAACAGTAATTTGGGCGTATTGTTTGTGGGCCAATTAACCATTTAAATGACATTTAGAACTTTCTTGTTTAACCAATGTGCTATTTACTTGGGAATGCAGCTGTAATCAATAATATTATTCTGATCGATCTCTTCACGTTTCTTAGTTAAAAAACAACCTATACGATTTTTTACTAATTTTTTTTTTTTTCAAATTGGTACATTCGTTTTTAGCTTATCAATTGCGTAAGAAACTGATAACACTGGCTTCCTGCGGCGCGACTAGTCCCAGACGATGGTATATAGCGATATTTACAATATCTGGTCAGATCCTACGCAAATCAGTGCATAACTTTCCAGTTCCTTGTATGCAATTGATTCATATGCTTCATATTCTAGTAAGCACACTTGCTTGCCATCGAAGGTGTATCTTGTTGTGACAACAAATAATGATACTGCCCCGCATTTCTCATGACATACCATGGCACTAATTGGGCTAACATTTAGCGGATCGTGTGTGATAGCCAAAAAGTTCGCCATTTTCCTTTTCGATTCTCGTTTAGCCTTCGCTAACTGGTGGTATGATTGCTATTCCAATTTTTATAATTCTACAACTTCCAGAGTCGTTCAGATTAATACATTTATATGAAGGTTTCTAATATATAGTCTATCAAATTGTTTGAATATCTTCTGTATGTACTTAAATTTATTTGATGTAGGTATCTTATTTCTCCTGAGCAAATTTGTTGTTGCAACTGCACTCAATATGTACGTTAATGCGAGTTATTTAACTGGCAAGTGCAAAATACTTTTTAGATTTTTTGGGATCAGCAATCATTATATTCTCACCAGGTTTCCAGTTAGCTGGGCATACTTCACCATGCTCATCGGTAACTTGGAATGCTTGTCCCAAGCGCAGAGTTTCATCACCACCACGACCCACAGGCAAATCATTCACGGTGATTTGACGCAAATTCTGTGCTTTATCAATGATGAAGAGGCCACGGAATGGAATGCCACTATCTTCATCCAAAACACCATAATCACGGGCGATCTTCATTGATTTATCTGCTAATAGTGGTACAGACAAATCACCAAGTCCACCTTGTTTACGTGGAGTATTTATCCATGCTAAATGTGTAAAATGACTGTCCGTTGAGCAAGCGACAACTTCACATCCAATATTGCGTAACTCAGAAGCACGGTCTGAGAAAGCAATAATTTTAGTTGGACAAACGAATGTGAAATCCAAGGGATAGAAAAGGAGTACTAGGTATTTGCCTTTGTAGTCAATCAAATCGATATCTTTGAATGCGCCGTTAACAACAGCGGTTCCCTTGAAGTGGGGTGCGGGTTTTTGAAGCTTGGGCATCTTCCAATTCTTTTAGTTTAATTACAAGATATAATTTTCCGGTACAAGTTTTTGTTAATCTATCACTGAAACGGAAGGCGATTTAAGTTTACACCACAACGAAAATCACGACCACACGTCTATTCAGTTCGAAAATTAGCAAACGAGTTAATACTTACACATACAATTTGATATAAAATAAGCTCTTAGATTGCGTTGTAATAAGGAAAAAAAATTCAATTTTGTTAACTCGTGATTTTATATTATATGCTTGTATGCCAGCAAGGTTTACGGCGGAAACAACACTGAAATTGTTGATTTCTTCTAATTGAAAAGGCTTGCTAATTTCTTGTGTTAACTCAGACACAAGGATTTGCCGCTTGCAAACAAATGCTGCACTTTCCAGTTCTGCAGTTTCGCGTTCCTGGGGAAAAAAACAAAAGCTTAAGACGTATGCAATCTTCGATTTCGAAGCCAAATAGGTCTAATTTAAGAGCCAAAATTTTTCATTCTGTTTAATTTTGTAAGACTCTTAAGTGACTAACACTGTGACTATGGCCATAAGCGATCCCATTTAGGACTCCTTGAGAACGTCGGGGGGGATATCTGTGGTCTAGCCTTTGTGTAAGTGGGTAGAAAAATAGTTAGTGTGTGTGTATGTGAATGCGATGTTCGGCAGATTAGCGGCTCAACTTGTCGGAAATTTGCAACTTTTGTGGCAGACCGGTTCGCCCGTCTGCGTTAGGGTTCTTGTTGACCTCGTTACGTTTGAACGAGTGCGTTTACTTTCTTAGGATGGGTCGGTTCTTCCGATTGCGGTAGGCCTCAATGGCCTCGTTAGATTTTCGCGAATACTTTCTGTTAAGTCGCTTCGACCAAGCCATGACCTCCCTAATTCGTAATGTAATTAGAAGTGGAATTAGGGAGATTTAGAAGTGGAATAAGATTAGTTCTCACCATCCTTGTTACTGGATGGCAGTGGGACCAACTTCGTGGTTGGTCTGGTAGTCTGGCCCCTCGCGGTATCAAGAACGACACGGTGTAGTTGGGAGATTCGTCCTAGTCTCCATTCGTTGGGAGGTAGGTTGTCCTCCTTTAGAACGACTAGGTCCCCTTGTTTCATTTTTGATTGTGGATGTTTCCACTTTACACGTTTCTGCAGTTCGGTGAGGTACTCAGTTTTCCATCGTTTGCAAAACGTTTGGTGTAGGGACTTAAGTTTTTCCCATCGGTTGACAAGCGAGGCGCGATTCTCGCTAACGTCGATCTTCGGTGGTGCTAAAAGATGCCCTCCAACGAGGAAATGTCCCGGAGTCAGTGGCTCCAAGTTGGACGGCTCGTTGGAAGATGGACTGAGTGGTCGAGAGTTGAGACAAGACTCTATTCGACAAAGTAAAGTAGAGAACTCTTCAAGAGTAAATTTATGATCGGAAGCGATCTTTTTAACGTGAGTTTTAAAACTCTTTACCCCTGCTTCCCACAGTCCGCCCATATGAGGAGCGCCTGCTGGTATGAAGTGCCAGGTCAGGGTTTGATGGCAGTAGGTCGACAGGGTTTGGTTTCGAGCGTCTTTTTAGAAAGGCCTTGAACTCTGAGCGGAGGGATCGGAAGGCTCCGACAAAGTTAGTTCCATTGTCGGAGTAGATGTTCTTTAGACATCCTCGTCTGGCAACAAACCTGTCCAACGCTGCTAAGAACGAGGCGGTGCTAAGATCACAAGTGGCCTCCAAGTGAATAGCCTTGGTCGTGAAGCAGACAAAGAGGCAAACGTAGCCTTTTGATATACGACATCCTCTCCCGCTGTAGGACTTGATGTCGAAAGGTCCGGCGAAATCTACACCGGTGTTTGTGAACGCGCGGGAGAAGGTGGTGCGTGCCGGTGGAAGGTCGCCCATCAGTTGGGTCGCCGCTCGTTTTCGGAAGATCGTGCAGACCTTGCAGTTATGGATGGTTGACCGGATCATATTTTTCACCTTAGGAATCCAATATTGAGTGCGTAGGAGCCGCAGCATTAGTTTGTTTTCGCCATGCAAGGGGATCTTGTGGACAAACTGGATGAGCAGACGGGTGAAACAGCAGGCGTAAGGGAGGATAATTGGATGGCGTTCGTTAAAGGCGAGATCATGGGATGCAGAGAGACAACCACCCACTCGCAAGATATTATGGCTGTCGACGAAGGGGTTCAGAGGAAGGACTTCACTTTTAGTCCCAATGGGTTTCCCGGTTTTAAAATCCCTTAGTTCTTCAGAATAATGTTTCTGTTGATATATTTTGATAAGCCGGCGGATCGTATCCTTAATTTCGTCGGGCGAAATGAGGTATGACTCCGCTTTGAAAGAAGATTTTGTTTTGGGGTTAGTTCTTTGAGAGAACCTCATAATGTATGATATGACCCTCAAAGCCCTTGAAAAATCAGAAAACCTTTCGAGAATGTCCTCGTTATCCTGTATTTGCTTAGTTGTATGAACTTCTCTTCGACGTTTGTACCATAATATTTTTCTTGAGTTGGCCATTTTGTCTCGTCTTCTTGTAGCCAAGAAGGTCCCTGCCACCACAAAGTGTGGTTTACTATATCCTTCGCTGATAGTCCTCTGCTGGCCATGTCTGCGGGGTTTGATGCAGAATCTACGTGTCGCCAGACTTTATTTCCCACCTTTTCTACAATTTTCGTTACTCGGTGTGCCACAAATGTTGACCAAGCGCACGGTGGTTTTCTGATCCAAGCTAAGACGATAGTTGAGTCAGTCCATAGGTGAACGTTGAAAGTGCCTAAGTTAAGGTTTTCTATAACAGATTCTATGGTTTCGGCCAACAAGACTGCACCACAGAGTTCCAATCGGGGCAGGGAAATTGTTTTGATTGGGGCGACTCTTGTTTTCGCCATTGATAGATTGACGTAGATCTGGTCCCCTATTTTTGCTCGTAGAAAGATTGTGGCTGCGTAGGCTTTTTCTGATGCATCGCAGAACCCGTGTATTTCCACAACGTTGGATGGCGTGAAATGCACCCATCGAGGTATTTGAATTTTATTGATTTCGTGGTAGTCCTGCATGAAGCTCTGCCACCGATCTAGGGTTAGTGTAGACACTCTTTCGTCCCAGGCAGTCCCCTTTAGCCATATGTTCTGCATAAGTATTTAAGCTACTATGACGACCGGTGCCAACCAGGCTAACGGGTCGAAGAGTTTGGCGATGGCTGAAAGTATTGCCCTTTTTGTTATAATATCCCTATTTTCGATGGGTTTTGCCGTAAAATAAAAGGAGTCGGAATGCGCGTTCCAACGGATGCCTAGGGTCTTGACCATACTTGAGTCCTCGAACTCCGAAAAGTCCTCGTTTAGCCGATGAAGTTTGGGTATTCCATGCAGTATTTTGCTGCAGTTCGACGTCCATTTGCGTAGGGAGAAGCCTGCCGACTGTAGGACCTGCGTTATTTCATCGCGAGCTTTGATGGTTGTATCGATGCTATGCCCCCCCCCCCGCAAGAACGTCATCAACGTACATACTTGTGCGAAGAATATCTGCTGCTGTAGGGGCTGAGCTCTCCACGTCGTCACCTAGTTTATGCAGTGCTCTTATGGCCAGATACGGGGCGCAATTAACTCCAAAGGTCACGGTCTTTAATTCGTAGACGCGTATGGGGTCACCTGGATTGGGTCGAAAAACTATCCTTTGGAACTTTGTCTGTTTAGGTTTTACCCAGATCTGGCGGTACATTTTCTCAATATCGCTATTAAAGACATACTTGAAAAATCTCCACCGAAGGAGTAGGATAGTCAAATCGGCCTGAAGGACTGGGCCTGTATGAAGTACGTCATTTAAGCTTGTGCCATTAGCAGTAGGACACGAAGCATTGAATACCACCCGGACCTTCGTGGTCGTGCTTTCTTCTTTTATAACCGCATGATGTGGTAAGAAGTAGCAATCTGTAGAGTGGGGTGGTATGACAGTGGGAACTTTTGACATATGTCCTAACGTCTCATATTCCGCTAATACTCTATTATATTCTGTTTGTAGAGCCGGTGTCTTAGCAAGGCGCGTCTCATTTCGATAAAATTGAGAGCAAACACCGTTTCGAGAAGGCCCTAAGCCGATAGTATTAGGAAAATCATGTTTAAATGGAAGGGCGACAACATATTTCCCATCGGAGTTCCTTTCCGTTGTGGCTTTGAAAAGTGCTTCGCAATAGGCATTCTCTTCATCAACTGCCCTTTTCTTCGGGACATCCTCCAACTCCCAGAAAGCGGTTAACTGCTTGTCCAGGCTTATTTCATTGAAAAATGATACCCGCGTATTGGTTGGCTTAGGTGCGTCTGCACGACCAGTTAAGATCCAATCGAATACGGTTTCTTGGGCGAGAAGCGTGTTTAGTACGTTCTTCCGTATACCGTTTAATATGACTTGTGGATATATGTCGCCTCCTAGGATGAGATCGACTGGATCATTAACGAAGAATCTCTTATCCGCCAAGATTAGATCAGGGAATGCTTGCCGAGTCATTGCGCTCACTTGGCAAGTAGGAAGATCCCCTGTTAATTGGGGTAGGACCAATACCACTGTATCGATTCTTACTAAGGGGTTGATTAAGGAACCTAGCTGAATGGAGCATGACTCTTTCACTTGCGCTGACAGAGTATTGTTTATCCCAGAAACTTGGACGTGCAAGCGTTTCGATGGGAGGTTTATTCGTCGCTTTAATCTTTCTGTCATGAATGAAAATTCTGAACCAGAGTCAATCAGGGCTCTATCAGAAAAATCCACTCCATTATAGTGAATGTTCACACGTGCTGTTCCTAATAATACCCCCTTAGTAGCATTAGCGTGACAAGAAGAGACGTTATTAACATCTTTCCTCTTTTCACATTCCAGACTATCTCTTGCCTGCTGTGATGTCGAGGGCCTATCATCTGACGCATTTTGATGCCACCTTTGGTTCGTTGCCTTTGGCTGAGCTGTTGCCAAGTGGAGTAAGGTGTTGTGCCTTGCGTGACACGAGCTGCAGTTAAATGAACTTGTGCATCGTGTCACTGTGTGTCCAGCCGACAGGCAGTTCAACCAACAATTGTTGTTTTTGATGTAGGCTATTCGGTCTGTAGTGGTTAGTCCGCGGAATTTTTGACAATTTCGTAATTTGTGCTCCTTACTGTTGCACATATTACACGAAGTTTTAGGGACGCTAGCTTGGTATACTCCAAGTTTCGCACGCGTTTCCCGTGCAGAAACGGTTTCCAATGTTTGGAACCTATTGGATAGAAATTTATCCATGTCCTCCCATTTTGGAATCTCTGTTTTGTTCTCTATGGTTTGTTCCCATAGAGCCAGAGTGCATTCCGGGAGTTTGGTGGAGCATAAGTAGGTTATGATCGCATCCCAATTGGAAATGTCAATTTGATGACATTGGAGCGACGAAATGCAATTATTAATGTCGCGTTGCAATTTTATTTATTTTAATTACTGTACCGCATTCACTTTCGACAGCAGTTAAACTAAACAATGTTTTTAATTGAGTATTGACCAGGATACCTTTATTTTCGTACCTGTCGCTCAGATTTTTCCAGGCTGTTGAAAAGCCTTCATTCGTCAATGGACACCTGCGCACAATTTATTTTGCCTCCCCTTCAGTTTTCTGGTTGAGGTGATATAACTTTTCAACCGGGGTAAGGCATTTGTTTAATATATATAAGGCCGTGAACAAGTCCCTAAAGGTTGGGCAAGAAAGGTAGTCACCTTTGAACACCTCGGTGTCACACGGAGGGAGGCGAATATTATTCTCTCTGATGGAAGATTCAGAGACTTTAGGGGCAGGCGTGGCAGGTATGGCTAATTTTTCGACCTCAGCATTAATTGTGGCCATGCATTTCGCGTAGCATGCGAAACAGGTCTTGTTTTTCTGTCGTAAAGACTTCAAGCCATCTTTGGTTAAGTCAGCCGAGCTGAGTAGACTCTCATATGTCGGTTTGGTCTTCTTCCACAACGACTTCAACTCCTCTTGCTGTATTGCAAGGGTGTGTTTATCTAATTCTCCGACAGGTGTAGAGCTAAAGTCTTGCTGAAACTCAACTATGCAGTCGGATGTAGGTCTCCATTTTTTTTATTAATTTGAATATTTTGTCTCTTTAAAGGAACGAGAACAGAAATAACGACTCAGGAATTTTGTGCTCGGAATTTAAGCGAAGTTAAGGGTGGCACAGATAGAAATCTGGATGCAGATTTAGTGTGTCTAAAAAAATGTAAAAGTGAAGAAGTGTAATTTGAAAGTGGCACAGATAGAAATCTCGGTACAGATTTAGTGTGCCTTGGGGAAAATAAACCACAGTGAATGAAATTCCCTGAATTGCCAAACCAAAATAATATAGAAGTGCTATACAAAATCAATTGTGTTTTTCCAGAAATGTGGAAATGTATAAAATTGTTTATTGAAATTTATATTGATACACTTAATAAGTCTTGGAAGCAATAATATCAAAAAAAAAACAAGCCACCCAATGTAGTGATACTGTCGTAAATGCGCAACGCTTTTGTATTGTTTGTGGTGAATTTTGCGTTGGCTCTATAAAAAGCATCAACCAAGTGAAAATCAAGCGATGTAGTCAGTCAAAGAATTTCCACAGTATGTGGCAAATAAGAGATATACAGTGCAGTATGTGATGGTGAGGGACTTAACCGATAGTCAAAAGGCGAAAGTGTCCCCACGAGAACACGAATTTCTCACTTGCTTTGTTTTCCAAGAAACACTCACAAAATTCACGCGATACGTTTTTCACGTATGTTAAAAAAAGTGGTGCATGAACCAAACAAAAAAACCAACGTACCTTGTGAAATGAGTATGATGCGTGACGACTGTTGCAATAATGTTGTTAAAGTGGACTGTGTGATGCTGTGTTAATGGACTGTATGAGCTGATTTGAATATGATGATATGTATGCGAAGATGTGATGTGATGTGATGGTGATGATTTGACTGTAGGTGATGATGTGACTGTATGTGACTATGTGTGTTTTGCCGTCACTCGCTGGTATGGGCTTCGCTAGTTAGATGTTTGTTTATTTTTTTCTCGCTACTGCGAATAATTCTGCTAATAATTATTTAATTGTTTTTTGGCGCTGGTTTGCAATAGTTTGATTGTTTGTTTGTGAATTTGCAAATTTCTGGGTTAAATATTGTTGTTTTCCAATGACAGGGCGCGCTCGCACGTAATAGGGATAGAAAAGAAAAAAGGCAACGAGGTAATAAATAAATAAACACCGGAGTTCAATGTAAATAATTACAATGGATAAGTGGTTTTTATTAAAGTAGAGGTGAAATTAGATATACGACAGTATTGTGAATATAAACCAATATGAAAAGTTATGGAATCTGTATAATTACCTGGGATGGCTGCTGGTGACTCTTGTACGCTCGATAATCAAGTGTCTGAGCCCTTTCTTTAAATTTTGTTCTGTACCGCCGCCGAATGCTTACTTTCGTTAGGTTGGGAGGGGTAAGAGCTGTTATCGGTAAAAGAGATAAAACTAACCGCACGGGCAGATACGTAAAGCTGCACAAATACGAGGGGCGACCGTGGTATTTAGGCCGGTGGCCTAAACAGTTGTGTATATTTGTTTTTCGCGTTCCTCTCTCTATTGAATATTGGTTGACGCGCAGTTATTTTGGTTCGTTGTTGTTGTTATCTATTTCTTTATTAATTTAATAGGGTAGCCATTCTTATACATAAATTTTATAATTTTTAAATTTGAAGTCCTAAACTCCTCAATGCGATTGAATATTTTCCTTTTAAAGTTTAATGCCGTGTTTTGCTTTTGCATCCATGGATCATTTGAATATTAATTTATCATTCCGGATGATGATACGTCTTGGGCGTATCAATTAGTTTTTACTGATTTTCTTATATTTTATCGATAAGAAATAACTTCGCAAATATAATTGAAAGGACAACTATGGGACATATAAAATTTTTGTGCACGCATACTTAGAATCTGAGCAACTTTGGGGTTAAGTTACGGGCGCACATGTCGAAAAATACGAAGTGAAAATGTTACGCCAAGACTCGAGCGAGTGTTCAAGGCTGATAAATACAGTGAACATTTCGCACGTTCAAGATACTAAGACTGCCAAAGATGTCTGGGACAATTTGGAATTTGGCGACTCAACTCACTGGTATGCCTGGCCGAAATTCGCCTCCATAAGGACTACATTAGATCAACTTTTTTACTGACATGAACTCGTTACTTGGGAATTGATAGCGCGCTATAATTCGTGTTGGTTTCTCTTCTTATTCGGTTCTCTTATTACTTCAAGGTACTTATTAGTAGTGGGACTATTTTGGAATATTATTCGTTTAAAAAAATATAATTACTATTCGAAAAAACGAATAATAATACTCCTTTACAAACTTCGAATAGTATTCGAATAAACTGATAAATAATACTATTCGAATAGCTGTATTGAAAAGCGAGAGATGTCGGAAACGAAATTAACTGTCTTCATCGTGTGTACCTATGAGCATGCATTCACGTTTTGTATGTATGTTTGCGTGTACAAATTTGTGCATAAGCTGTAGTGATATTTGGTATTACTCGAATATCTATTATTCGAGTTGTTGTCATTTATTCGGCTAGTGGGGTTTGAATAGCTTTTTATTTATTATTTGAATAATTAAATACCCGTTCGAATAGTTACATACCATTATTGTGTGTAAATGAATCTCTAGATAGGTATTTACTTTAAAATTACTATAAATATATTTATGAATGCATATGTATATTGTAGCTATATTTGCATGGCAGGTATTGTGCTAGAGTCTTAAGTTAGCGATGTCAGGATCGAAATTCATTGTTGACATACATATTTATTTACATACATATTTGAATATACGAATACGTATGTATGGAACTTTGCGTTCATGAACGCTGAGTGTTTATTACAGTAGGTAAAGATATCGTCCGTGGAAGTATTTTGCTAGAGTCTAAAGCAAGAGATACCAGGATCACATCGTAAATAAGTGTGAATGCGTGTGCATGGATATTTGTATGTACTTCGCGTCCACTTTTTAATAACATTAAATCATTACTGCTTTTTTTTTTTTTTTATATTAACAATTTTGTTGATTTACGGCCTGTACATTTTCAAGTATTCATGAAACGAGCTCAAGGCCAAGAATAATAATTTTTCACTTTTTGAATTTTTTTTATAAAATTATTATTGTTTTTACTTATTAATAATCATTTTAGTTAATTATTAAAAGTTTTTTGATTGAATAGCGTAGGAAAAATGTTTAGAGACAACTGCCATAGCTTTTCTTATAGATCCATTTCGGAAGCTGCTAGACTTCACTCATCAGAGAAATTTTGGCACGCAATGCTAACCATTAAGCTAACAATACGCTGGTTTTGATGTCATCTAAACTCCTAGTTCTATTATTCTTTTTACCATATGCATGAACCAGTTCCGCCGTTTGACAGTTAATAGTGTGATCATGATGGATTTTTGACAGATCTGTTTTATCATCAGAACTGCCTTACCGTGTGCTCTCGGTTTTTGTTATTGCTTTTTTTTTATACCAACAATTTTGTTGATTTACGGCCTGTACGTTTTCAAGTATTCATGAAACGAGCTCAAGGCCAAGAATCATAATATTTCACTTTTTGAATTTTTTATGAAAATTATTATTGTTTATACTTATTAATAATCATTTTAGTTAATTATTAAAAGTTTTTTGATTGAATAGCGTAGGAAAAATGTTTAGAGACAACTGCCATAGCTTTTCTTATAGATCCATTTCGGAAGCTGCTAGACTTCACTCATCAGAGAAATTTTGGCACGCATTGCTAACCATTAAGCTAACAATACGCTGGTTTTGATGTCATCTAAACTCCTAGTTCTATTCTTCTTTTTACCATATGCATGAACAACTTCCGCCATTTGACAGTTAATAGTGTGATCATGATGGATTTTTGACAGATCTGTTTTATCATCAGAACTGCCTTACCGTGTGCTCTCGGTTTTTGTTATTGCTTTTTTTTTTTATACCAACAATTTTGTTGATTTACGGCTTGTACATTTTCAAGTATTCATGAAACGAGCTCAAGGCCAAGAATAATAATTTTTCACTTTTTGAATTTTTTATGAAAATTATTATTGTTTTTACTTATTAATAATCATTTTAGTTAATTATTAAAAGTTTTTTGATTGAATAGCGTAGGAAAAATGTTTAGAGACAACTGCCATAGCTTTTCTTATAGATCCATTTCGGAAGCTGCTAGACTTCACTCATCAGAGAAATTTTGGCACGCATTGCTAACCATTAAGCTAACAATACGCTGGTTTTGATGCCATCTAAACTCCTAGTTCTATTCTTCTTTTTACCATATGCATGAACCACTTCCGCCATTTGACAGTTAATAGTGTGATCATGATGGATTTTTGACAGATCTGTTTTATCATCAGAACTGCCTTACCGTGTGCTCTCGGTTTTTGTTATTGCTTTTTTTTATACCAACAATTTTGTTGATTTACGGCCTGTACATTTTCAAGTATTCATGAAACGAGCTCAAGGCTAAGAATAATAATTTTTCACTTTTTGAATTTTTTATGAAAATTATTATTGTTTTTATTTATTAATAATCATTTTAGTTAATTATTAAAAGTTTTTTGATTGAATAGCGTAGGAAAAATGTTTAGAGACAACTGCCATAGCTTTTCTTATAGATCCATTTCGGAAGCTGCTAGACTTCACTCATCAGAGAAATTTTGGCACGCATTGCTAACCATTAAGCTAACAATACGCTGGTTTTGATGTCATCTAAACTCCTAGTTCTATTCTTCTTTTTACCATATGCATGAACCACTTCCATTTGACAGTTAATAGTGTGATCATGATGGATTTTTGACAGATCTGTTTTATCATCAGAACTGCCTTCCCGTGTGCTCTCGGTTTTTGTTATTGCTTTTTTTTTATACCAACAATTTTGTTGATTTACGGCCTGTACATTTTCAAGTATTCATGAAACGAGCTCAAGGCCAAGAATAATAATTTTTCACTTTTTGAATTTTTTATGAAAATTATTATCTGTCAAAAATCCATCATGATCACACTATTAACTGTCAAATGGCGGAAGTGGTTCATGCATATGGTAAAAAGAAGAATAGAACTAGGAGTTTAGATGACATCAAAACCAGCGTATTGTTAGCTTAATGGTTAGCAATGCGTGCCAAAATTTCTCTGATGAGTGAAGTCTAGCAGCTTCCGAAATGGATCTATAAGAAAAGCTACGGCAGTTGTCTCTAAACATTTTTCCTACGCTATTCAATCAAAAAACTTTTAATAATTAACTAAAATGATTATTAATAAGTAAAAACAATAATAATTTTCATAAAAAATTCAAAAAGTGAAAAATTATTATTCTTGGCCTTGAGCTCGTTTCATGAATACTTGAAAATGTAGATCTTAGATCTGATAATGGAGTTCAGTTCGTATCAGCAATTATGCAGCAAGTAGTTTATTGTATGGGAATTCACCAAGTTTTTACACCTGTTTACCACCCTGAAAGTAATCCAGTCGAACGAAAGAACAGAGACCTTAAGGCTCAACTAGCTATTCTCGTACAAAATCAGCACAACATGTGGAATACAGATTTACCCTCTATACGATTTGCAATGAATTCAGCTAAGTGTCAATCTACTAGTTACACACCAGCTTACCCCACTTTTGGAAGAGAGTTGCGTACCTTCGATGACGTAGAACATGATATTCGCGCAGTAGCTGAAAACGAAAATTTCATTCAACAAATTACGCCGTACTTGACACGCTTAATAGAAAATTTAAAAAACGCAAGAGAGCTAGAACAAAAGACTCAAGATCGCAATAAGATGAATGTCGATAAACATAGACAACCACAAGCCAAAATTGATGTGGGAGATGAAGTATTGGTTACAACTCACGTACTGAGTCAAGCGTCAAAGGGTATCACCTCCAAATTCGTACCAAAACGTGATGGACCTTATATCATTATACGTAAAGTCGGTACAACCATGTATGAAATCGCATCAAAAGTTGATCCAAACGTACCACTTGGAACATACCACGCATCAGCTCTAACACCGTACAAAGGCATAAATGCAAACGAAGAACCAACACCAGTCCAACCCATACGAAAACGAGGAAGACCAAGGAAAAACAATTAAATGTGTGATGACCGTTACGTTTACTTCACGTTCATCAAGGGGGAGACTGTAACATATGTATAATTTTAGTATCATAAATACTCTTACTTTTAGTACTATGTAGCATAAGAATAATTGTACACAGCAACCCTTGTAATAAAAGCACTAAGCTGCGTTCCACAACAGCTGTAAGTGGTATTCCACAAAAGCTTTTATTTATTTGGAAGCTGTTAGTAAAAGCTTCTAACGAAAAGCAATAAAAGAAGAGCCCTCGAGTGAACGGCTTCACTTTGCGATTTTCGTTCACTCGAGAGGTAAGTAAGCGCTTATTAACACGTTTGCAATATTCAGTTGAACAGTGCCAAACTGGTCGCTAATGTTGTATATAATAATATAGTTCACACTAATATGAATAATAACAATTTAGCAATATTATGTTGAACAGTGATAAACTGGTCGCTAATATTGTTAACAATAACATTAATAATAACAGTTTAGTAACATTATGTTGGACAGTGACAAACTGGCCGCTAATACGCTCTCTCTCTCTTTATGGCGCGATATACAACAGGTATATCATCATAAACCTCCTAAGAGATTTTTGCGCCAAGCTTCTCATCCAATTTGTGGTGTGCCGATTTTGAATTTTCCCTACAAATTGGTGGGACCTACAGTTTTTTGCCGACTCCGAACGGCATCTACAAAGTAGACGAATTTTTGCTGAGAAGCCTGTCATGGCAGAAATACACTCGGAGAGTTTGCCAAACCACTGCCGAGGGGCGACCCCGTTTTGAAAAACTTTTTTCAAATCACTTTTGATGTTACCTGTACCAGGGCTCGAACCATGGACCTTCGGTGTGGTAGGCCGGCAACACTACCTCCACACCACGGCGGCCGCTAACATTGTTAATTATAATATACATACATACACACACTAGTTGAACAGCGGTGAGTTGGTCGCTAGTCTAATAACATACGTATAAACTAATTATATAATTTGTTTAAGGTTTCTATTCTAGTTTCAACTTTCAACCTCTATTTCTACTTTTACTTCGTATTCACGAATCCCTGCTCTTGCACAATTTTCCAAATAAATTCAACGGTAACCAAACGCTACTCGTTTTATTTTCTTTTGGAAAATCACCCCCATTATAAAACGAAATATTTGCAGATCGTTTTATGTTTAGTGAATCGAGTATCTATTTTCATTACTATATGATCAATTAATAGATAAAAAACAGAAATCTTGAAATAATCATCTAAGTTACATGCTTGCAGATTCTGGCTAGATTTGTATCGGCTCTTTTTCACAAGTCCTGAAAAATTCTTGTCAGTCGTTCACCACCAACTCATTTGCGAAATCTACTACAAGCGCTAAAACTATCTTTATTTGGTGGAGTTTATTACACAGACAGAACGCACCGTTTTTTAGTAAGGGATTTTTAGTTTTGTGTCAACAAAAGCACTAAAAGATTGCGTTTATTATTAAAAAAAAATAGTTAATGTTGACCTAAGAATTTTAAAATACTAAGGGCCGTAAAAATTATCTCTTATTTAAACAAATCCTTTATGGGATGACATGTTTCGAAGTCACCACTTCTCATCAGACCTCTTCTCGGACACTGGGATACGAACGCCAAGTGCCTGCACCAATGCCGCTGTTAGATAACTAAGCTATGGTGCATTTTTCCTCTAATGTGCCATATTTACTTTATTCTTTTTTACATTTTTTGGTACATAAATTTTATATGTTAACTCAAAGAATTATGTTGCGTAAAAAATTGCCCAAATTTGGCTTAATTTTTATATTTGTACAGTTTTTTTGGCTTTCCAGTTTCTTTCCGTTCCCTGTCATCTTTTCTTTTTATATAAGTACTAGCAGCCTCGGCAGACGTTCTCCTGTTTATATTAAACAAATTGCACTTTCTTCCCTCCTCACTTGGCGCTTTCTCGTAATTTATTCCCATATCTTCCTTTTTTTCAACTTTTGCTTTCTTCTACCTCCAAATCTTGTTACTTTTTTTGTACCCTCTTCGTTTTCCTTTAACACCGCCTCTACACCTCAAATTTTCTATTCCTACTCCCCTTTTCCTCTGCGTATTCTGATATGTACATAGTTTCCAAGATATAGCGATGCAACGTTTTTATTTGGTCTTGGTACTGCTTACTTTGATATATACATATCTCTAGATAGATATTAACCTTAAAATTACTATAAATAGATATCTATTAATATATTTGCATGTTTATTGCAGTTATAGTTAGATGGCAGGTCTTGTGATAGGGGTTTAAGCAAGGTATGCTAGGATAGAAATGCATTGTGGACATACAGAAGTGCTGTAATTTTATGGAATAAAACTTGCGTACGCCTATTAACTGAAACCAATTTCTAACAGGACTTTTTGTATTAAATAATCAAATGAATAAATACTTACTTAGCAAAATAGTTGTTCTGTAAATAATAACTTATTATTAATTTCAGCAAGTAATGATTTAATTCATGAAACGAGTTCAAGGCCAAGAATAATAATTTTTCACTTTTTGAATTTTTTATGAAAATTATTATTGTTTTTACTTATTAATAATCATTTTAGTTAATTATTAAAAGTTTTTTGATTGAATAGCGTAGGAAAAATGTTTAGAGACAACTGCCATAGCTTTTCTTATAGATCCATTTCGGAAGCTGCTAGACTTCACTCATCAGAGAAATTTTGGCACGCATTGCTAACCATTAAGCTAACAATACGCTGGTTTTGATGTCATCTAAACTCCTAGTTCTATTCTTCTTTTTACCATATGCATGAACCACTTCCGCCATTTGACAGTTAATAGTGTGATCATGATGGATTTTTGACAGATCTGTTTTATCATCAGAACTGCCTTACCGTGTGCTCTCGGTTTTTGTTATTGCTTTTTTTTATACCAACAATTTTGTTGATTTACGGCCTGTACATTTTCAAGTATTCATGAAACGAGCTCAAGGCTAAGAATAATAATTTTTCACTTTTTGAATTTTTTATGAAAATTATTATTGTTTTTATTTATTAATAATCATTTTAGTTAATTATTAAAAGTTTTTTGATTGAATAGCGTAGGAAAAATGTTTAGAGACAACTGCCATAGCTTTTCTTATAGATCCATTTCGGAAGCTGCTAGACTTCACTCATCAGAAAAATTTTGGCACGCATTGCTAACCATTAAGCTAACAATACGCTGGTTTTGATGTCATCTAAACTCCTAGTTCTATTCTTCTTTTTACCATATGCATGAACCACTTCCATTTGACAGTTAATAGTGTGATCATGATGGATTTTTGACAGATCTGTATTATCATCAGAACTGCCTTCCCGTGTGCTCTCGGTTTTTGTTATTGCTTTTTTTTTATACCAACAATTTTGTTGATTTACGGCCTGTACATTTTCAAGTATTCATGAAACGAGCTCAAGGCCAAGAATAATAATTTTTCACTTTTTGAATTTTTTATGAAAATTATTATCTGTCAAAAATCCATCATGATCACACTATTAACTGTCAAATGGCGGAAGTGGTTCATGCATATGGTAAAAAGAAGAATAGAACTAGGAGTTTAGATGACATCAAAACCAGCGTATTGTTAGCTTAATGGTTAGCAATGCGTGCCAAAATTTCTCTGATGAGTGAAGTCTAGCAGCTTCCGAAATGGATCTATAAGAAAAGCTATGGCAGTTGTCTCTAAACATTTTTCCTACGCTATTCAATCAAAAAACTTTTAATAATTAACTAAAATGATTATTAATAAGTAAAAACAATAATAATTTTCATAAAAAATTCAAAAAGTGAAAAATTATTATTCTTGGCCTTGAGCTCGTTTCATGAATACTTGAAAATGTACAAGCCGTAAATCAACAAAATTGTTGGTATAAAAAAAAAAAGCAATAACAAAAACCGAGAGCACACGGTAAGGCAGTTCTGATGATAAAACAGATCTGTCAAAAATCCATCATGATCACACTATTAACTGTCAAATGGCGGAAGTGGTTCATGCATATGGTAAAAAGAAGAATAGAACTAGGAGTTTAGATGACATCAAAACCAGCGTATTGTTAGCTTAATGGTTAGCAATGCGTGCCAAAATTTCTCTGATGAGTGAAGTCTAGCAGCTTCCGAAATGGATCTATAAGAAAAGCTATGGCAGTTGTCTCTAAACATTTTTCCTACGCTATTCAATCAAAAAACTTTTAATAATTAACTAAAATGATTATTAATAAGTATAAACAATAATAATTTTCATAAAAAATTCAAAAAGTGAAAAATTATAATTCTTGGCCTTGAGCTCGTTTCATGAATACTTGAAAACGTACAGGCCGTAAATCAACAAAATTGTTGGTATAAAAAAAAAGCAATAACAAAAACCGAGAGCACACGGTAAGGCAGTTCTGATGATAAAACAGATCTGTTAAAAATCCATCATGATCACACTATTAACTGTCAAACGGCGGAAGTGGTTCATGCATATGGTAAAAAGAAGAATAGAACTAGGAGTTTAGATGACATCAAAACCAGCGTATTGTTAGCTTAATGGTTAGCAATGCGTGCCAAAATTTCTCTGATGAGTGAAGTCTAGCAGCTTCCGAAATGGATCTATAAGAAAAGCTATGGCAGTTGTCTCTAAACATTTTTCCTACGCTATTCAATCAAAAAACTTTTAATAATTAACTAAAATGATTACTAATAAATAAAAACAATAATAATTTTCATAAAAAATTCAAAAAGTGAAAAATTATTATTCTTAGCCTTGAGCTCGTTTCATGAATACTTGAAAATGTACAGGCCGTAAATCAACAAAATTGTTAGTATAAAAAAAAAAAAAAAAAAAAGCAGTAATGATTTAATGTTATTAAAAAGTGGACGCGAAGTACATACAAATATCCATGCACACGCATTCACACTTATTTACGATGTGATCCTGGTATCTCTTGCTTTAGACTCTAGCAAAATACTTCCACGGACGATATCTTTACCTACTGTAATAAACACTCAGCGTTCATGAACGCAAAGTTCCATACATACGTGTTCGTATATTCAAATATGTATGTAAATAAATATGTATGTCAACAATGAATTTCGATCCTGACATCGCTAACTTAAGACTCTAGCACAATACCTGCCATGCAAATATAGCTACAATATACATATGCATTCATAAATATATTTATAGTAATTTTAAAGTAAATACCTATCTAGAGATTCATTTACACACAATAATGGTATGTAACTATTCGAACGGGTATTTAATTATTCAAATAATAAATAAAAAGCTATTCAAACCCCACTAGCCGAATAAATGACAACAATTCGAATAATAGATATTCGAGTAATACCAAATATCACTACAGCTTATGCACAAATTTGTACACGCAAACATACATACAAAACGTGAATGCATGCTCATAGGTACACACGATGAAGACAGTTAATTTCGTTTCCGACATCTCTCGCTTTTCAATACAGCTACATCAAGGTTTTGTAGGAACCACATTTTTAGCTATAACTCATTTATCGATAAACATATCGAAATATTGAAAAGATCAGATGAAAGCTGTGGCCATGCCCTTTCGTTTGACCCCTATATTGAACGCATATATCAAGGTTTTATGGGAACCACATTTTGGCCGATAACGGATTTATCGATAAATATATCGAAATATCGAAAAGTTCGAATTAAAGCTGTGGCCATGCCCTCCCGTTTGACCCCCATATTGAACGCATATATCAAGGTTTTATGAGAACCACATTTTGACCGATAACGCATTTATCGATAAATATATCGAAATATCGAAAAGTTCGAATGAAAGCTGTGGCCATGCCCTCTCGTTTGACCCCCATATTGAACGCATATGTACAACACATATCTATATATAATAATCATTAACTTGAATCAAATAAATTCCGAACTATACCGAATTGCAGCTTTATATAACCTGGGGGCTTTTCCAAAAACTATATACAGCCTGTGTCGTGCCCAACGAGCTCCTCAACCTATCGTGAAAGTTTCATAGATATCGACAATACACTGTGGCTATTACTGAAGCACAAACAAAACATTAAATATGTGGACGTGGCACCGCCCACTTTTCCAAATTTATGTAACTCTAAATATCATGAATTTAGACCAAATACGTTCAGAGTCATGACGAATTGAAATTTTATATGGGCCTATGCTGTAATCAGTGAATCCATGAATATACTGTAAAAATTTCGTGAAGATCGGTTAACTACTTTGGAGGCCTATAAAGGACACACAGACACACATTCATTTCTATACCTACCCAGTGGGAAAATGGGGAACGCATTACCTTTTTCATGCATGAAAAGATATACGAAAAGTGTTGTGAGAAAAGATTTCACTGTGTTTTATGTTTTTTCACAGAAGGAACCTTTGGGAAAAAAATTAAAAGTTTATTATAAAAAATAAAACTCAATAAAAATATTAAATACAAGCAGAAGCCTTATTTTTCTTCTTGTGTTTTAGTTGCTTTATATCCCAGCTGCTCCCAATGGCGATATGAGGGAAGAAATGCTGGCACTTATCTCGTCCCCCGCTGCAGAGCTCAATGACGCGGTATACTCCTCACAGTTTCCCGAGGTTACATGTGCCTTCAAAATATGTATAGACGGTGCTCTGCCGGCATAGTGCAAAGGCACGGTCATCTTTTCATTTATATAAAGTATTATAAGAAGTAATGTATACTTTGCCGCTTCAGCTTGTTGCGAGCTACACATTACTTTTAATATGACATCGCTGTAGAAAAATTCATGCATGTTTTCATGGATAGTCTTTAGGGTATATACCTTACTTTATGCCTTCCTTAACATTACCTTCTGTTGTTGTTGTTACGACAAAAACCCTCCCCTAAGGTTTTGGGGGGTGCTGTCGAGCTGACCTTGCGGTACTGCCCGTCTGTCATTGTAGCGATTTAGTATGTCAGCCCTCCTTCCGTAAGGAAAGAGAAATGGGTAATCAGAGGTGAGAGGCATAGTATCCGTAGATCAACCATCGAGTTGCACGTCATTACCTTTGTGCATATTAGTCGCCTCTTACGACCAGTATGCCCACCTCGGGCATATTCTAAACCCCTAACCCGCACTGGGTAGTAGTACTACGCACACAAGGAATATTAACTTTAGTGTAAAGTCATAAATAGATCGAGATAGATATTGACTTATGTACATACGAGTATATCAAAATGTTCAAGAGGAACAAGAAATTGACTAAGCAATGCCCGTCCGTCCGCCTGTTAACCCGATATCTTGAGTAAATTTTGAGCTATCTTAATGAAATTTTGGTACGCAGGTTCCTTGGCACTCTTCTTCGAGTGCTTTTCAAAATAGGCGAAATCGGATTATAGCCACGCCCACTTTTTATATATAAAATATTTTGGAAAATACAAAAAAAGTGATTACTCAGTACATACTACACCTATAAGAATAAAATTTGGTGAATACATTGAGTTTGACGCATAAATCAAATTTTTCTAGAAATTTTTGAAAATGGGTGTGGCACCGCCCACGTTTGATTAAGTCAAATTTAGAAATAATATTAATCATAAATCAAAAACCGTTCCCGATATCGAAACAAAATTCAGCACGCAGATTTCCAGGTATGCAGGGAATGTTCCAGGAAAAAACAGGCGGGATCGGTTAAGGTCTACACCCACTTTTGTATGAAAGATTTTGAAGAGGATCGTAGATATATTAAATAGGCAATAACTTTGCGTAAAATAGCATTACATAATTTATATTTCACTTTTAAAGTTTCCGTAAACAAAGAAATCCAAAAACTTAAAATTTTCGAAAATGGGTGTGGCCCCACCCCTTTTATAGTGAGCTATTCCACACAACTTTTTATGCCATAACTCCGCCAAAAATTGATTTCTCGAAACGAAATTTAGTGATAATGTTCTATATATAAAGGTAACTGTTTGCTGTAAAAATGGGCGAAATCGGCTAATGTCCACGCGCAGTTTTTTAACATAGTTCTGAAAAACTTTTTTTTTTAATTTTAAAAGCGATATTTCTACAACTAAGCAAGTTATATCAATCAGCTTTTGCACACATAATAAGCTTTTTAAGAAAAAATAGACCGCAAAAAATTTTTTGTCAATTTTGAAGAAGTAGGCGTGGCGCAGCCCACTTTTCAGCATAAAATTTCTGATATTTTCAAAGGCAATCGCTAATAATTCAATCTTGATATTTCAATGAAAATTTGTCAGCTTCTTTTTAGTAGTATGTATTATACTTCTGCCAAAAATTAGCCAAATCGGAAAACACAAAAGCAAAATATTCGGGCACGTATTAATAGCCCACTGCAATAGCGAAGTTATATGTCTATTTGATTTTCATACCTTTCATAAACATTAAATGTATCTAAGTATGAGAAGAAGAATAGAAAATTTCACTTAAATGATCACTACGATGAGCGAAGTCGATTTAGCCAAGTTCGTCTCTCCGTCCGTCTGTCTGTCTGTCTATTTAAACGCAAACTAGTCTCTCAGTTTTACAAAAGAATGCTGAAATTCGTGGTTTGCTTTCCCCATTTTATAATATACTAGCAAACCAGGTAGACGTTGTTTTGACGTTTTAATACATAGAACACATCTATATATAAAATGTCATTAACTTGAACCAAATAAACTCCTAACTATACCGAACTGTTTTGCTCTTGAACTTTCACGATAGCTTCAGGAGTTCGCTGGGCACGACACAGTCTGTATATAGCTTTTGGAAAAGCCCCCAGGTTATATAAAGTTGCAGTTCGGTATCTCTCTCTCTCTATGGCGCGATATACAACAGGTATATCATCATAAACCTCCTAAGAGATTTTTGCGCCAAGCTTCTCTGCCAATTTGTGGTGTGCCGATTTGAATTTTCCCTACAAATTGGTGGGACCTACAGTTTTTTGCCGACTCCGAACGGCATCTACAAAGGAGGCGAATTTTTGCTGAGAAGCCTGGCATGGCAGAAATACACTCGGAGAGTTTGCCAAACCACTGCCGAGGGGCGACCCCGTTTTGAAAAACTTTTTTCAAATCACTTTTGATGTTACCTGTACCAGGGCTCGAACCATGGTCCTTCGGTGTGGTAGGCCGGCAACACTACCTTCACACCACGGCGGCCGCCAAATATTAAATTCTCTTATTCCCTCATAAAAGACGCTTTCTTTCTCAAAGTCAGATTTTACAAAAGTAAAATGAAAGTCATCCATATTTTGAGTTTGATAACTATGAACGTCATTATTACATCTCACACTATCTTTGATATAATTTGGCAGGTTACCTTATTTCATGTTGTGTATGAATTTCAATGTGTGGTATTCAACAATTTGATTCACACTAAGCCAGTTCAAGCCGTCAAGCAGTTCCTAGATTGGCGTATCGAACCGTTTTTTAAGTATGAATCGCATTACTTTGTTTTGCTTTATCTGTAGCTTAGATATTTTTGAGGAGGCCAAAGTGAATAGAATCATGGGACAATATATAAAGTGAGGTTCTATAATGGACCTTTAAACCAGTGTTTTGTAGTACTTGCTAACATATTTACATGATCGAAATATAACACCTATCTTTTTAGATAGTTTTTCGTCCATTATTACTCCCAAATGTTTTATTTGAGTCACTCTTTGTACCGGGGTATTTGCGATATTTAGGGCTAAACTGTGCACTTCGGTAGATTATTTCCTCAGTACCATTCATTTTGTTTTATCCGTATTAATTTTGAGCTTATTTTGACATAGCCATTTATATATAGAATTGAAATCTTCTTGTACTTTGTATAATACCTCCGATATAGACGGACTGGCATTTTGTGGTCAAATCTGGCAACTCTAATGTCATTTATGTTCAGTTTGGTTTGCCATTTCATCATGAACAGGTTGACAAAAGAACAACGCTTGCAAATCGTGCAAATTTATTTCGAAAATAATGGTTCAGTTCGCGAAGTTTACCGTGAGCTCCGTCCATTTTATGGTCGACATAATCGTCCATCAGAGCAATTAATTCGGTTAACCATGGATCGTTTTCGCACTACGTTTACTCTATGTGATAATACGCATCCGCAGAGACGGCGAACAGTGCGCACCGAAGAAACAATTGCCGCTGTAGAGCAAAGTGTTGAAGAGGACCCGAATGAATCGATTCGCCACCGTGCACAGCAATTGGAGCTTTGTCCATCAACTTTATGGAAGATTTTGCGCAAAGATCTTGGCTTGCGACCTTACAAGATCCAGCTTGTGCAAGAATTAAAGCCGCGAGACCATGCAATGCGTCGTGATTTTGGTGTATGGGCCCAAAATGAGATTGATTTCGATGCTGATTTTCATCGCAAAATTTTGTTCAGTGATGAGGCTCATTTTTGGTTGAATGGCTACGTCAACAAGCAAAATTGCTGCATTTGGAGTGAAGAGAATCCACATGAGACCCTTGAAACGCCATTACATCCACAAAAACTGACTGTTTGGTGTGCTCTATGGGCTGGTGGAGTCATTGGGCCATACTTCTTCCGCAATAATGCTGGAGAGGCAGCTACCGTTAATGGAGACCGGTATAGAGCCATGATAACCGACTATTTTGTTCCCGAATTGGATGGCATGAATGTGGATGAGTTGTGGTTCCAACAAGACGGCGCTACATGCCACACAGCGCACGTCACAATCGATTTATTGAAGGAAACATTCGATGAGCGCATAATTTCGCGGAATGGACCTGTCAATTGGCCACCAAGGTCGTGTGATTTGACACCATTGGATTATTTTCTTTGAGGATATGTGAAGTCGCTCGTCTACACCAACAAACCAGAAACGTTAGGGGAATTGGAAGCCAACATTCGTGGCGTTATTGCCGACATACGGCCCCATATGCTCGAAAAAGTGGTTGAAAATTCGACCTGTAGAATTGGCTTTATTCGAGCCAGCCGCGGCGGCCACATGCCCGAAATCATATTTAAACATGAATGGCATAAAATTATCCTTCCAATAAAGCCAAATTGATGGACCTTAAAACGATTTTCTTGTGTTTTATTTCAATTCGAAGTTCTATACCCCTAAAAAAAACACCCTTTAGTTAGCAGAGCATCATCCGCAAATAGTCTTATCTTGCAATGTTTGAGACAATCCTTAATATAGTTTATATAAATAATAAACATAATGAATGTGCTCTGTTTTCTTCCAGTGAGGTAGCTGCTGAACCAATTAATTAATAATCTCATACATGCGTTACACATTAGCCGTATCATGCTGTTAGCACACCAAGAATTTCAGAGCTGTATGTATCCACTTCTGAGCATGAGCGGGTCTCGTGAAAACCTTTACCACAAACACCTTCACATCTTAATCCACTCTCTCCCCTAATAGTGGAATTACATGTCACACACACACTCATTTGAATTGAGCTTTTTCACTTTTGCCGTTTTCTTTCTATGTATGTAAAAATTTTGTTTATGTTTATCCACTTGCTCGCAGCTATTAGCAAAATAGAAACAATTTAAAAATTAAACAATATTTTGCGCTATTTTTAACTGATAACTTCCTTATCCGCTTTTTGAATCTCTATCTGGCATGTGTGGTTAATTTCAACAACCACCTAACATGGTTACACTATTTATTTATTTTCAAATACTATTAGACCAAAAATATACACGTCCGATCGCAACAAAGTTGTGTATTCTATTAAAGCCCTGATCATTTCGGTTCCTTCTCTTCTCATTCTTACAAACATCCGGCTAAAGTTAAAATACCATTTCATGTTCATAAAGGTTCGTTTTCCTTATATAGGCTTCCAAAGTACTCAATCGATCTTCATGAAATTTTCACAGTGTATCTTGGGTTCACTGGGTACAGTATTGGCTATATATAGTTTTGAAAATAAATTTCAATTCGTCACATCTCTGAACGTATTAAGTTAAAATCAGAGCTGTTTAATTCCCATTAGAATTAGGTAATCAGTTGATTGGATAGCTTTTTCAATTACACTGGTCTACAGCTGTCAGGGTGGGTGTTCCCCACGTTTGGGCGGGGAAAGAGGCAGTGCTTCCTTGGACCGCTCGGAGGAAGTATATGTGTAGCCATACTCCCCTTATGTGACCATTGATATGTCAATATAAAATAGCACCTTTTTCTTGAGAATTGCGTTGCTGGCTGGTTCCTTAATAAATTTTCAGTAACTCATATGCCAGGTTATATATCTAAGCTAAGTGTTTTAATTAAACGAGCAGAAAATAGCACATTTCAAATATACGATGTGACCATGCATATTTTGTAAACAATCGAGAAATGTCAAAGTAAAGGACAAGTAAAATTTCTCACCATAGGGAAATTTCAAAGCTCTTATGCAAAGAGGTTGCCATATGACAAATAGATGTGTGGTGGGTGGAAAGATCCAACAGGAAAAAGGACGGATACAGGGGATGGTCCCTATTGTTGGCTCGAATTAAAGACAATGGCAAACGGCAAACGGAAAACGGTGTTGCTGTAGATAAGGCTATATAAGGGGGAAACACAGAGCTAGAGAGGATAGTTGTATCTGCAGTTAATACGAGAACGTCGAGTCTGTGCCGTTTAGCACAAGTCAGTTTTGTTGTTTTAATAATTTAAATTTCCCTGCGCGCTAAGTCCAGTATGGACAAATCGTTTTGTGTGTTATAATTTTTGTGGTGTTGGGTATACAAAAATCCCATAAAAAAATATTTCGCGGCGGGCGGAAAATTATTAGGGCCTAAGGCCAAAATACCACCAACTAAGGTGCAACGAGGGCTTTGCTCATTGCGATGCAAGATAAACCATTTGCCTATACGTACGAGGAGGAGGAACCACTGGATAGCCGGACCACCATAGTATACACCAATAGACGTGCACGGAGTACCTACGTCGTTTAAAGTAGGTAGTGGATGCAGTGTTCCTGTATCTCACCGGTAAGTCTGCCAAATACCTTTTGTTGTGGGTCCTCTAGTTCTAACCTACGTCGCGCCTTTTGGGGTTCATGTAACCTCAAACTTCGACTTCGGTCACAAAAATCCTCTAGAATTCTGACTCAGCATGATGCGCATGCGCGTACTGAATTCTATCATTAATAGTCACTAATCTTCCTTCTTTTCTTAAATGACTTTTGCTTCGTTTTTTTTGTCCAATAAATTTTATTGCAATTTTATTCGCGTATAGTGACCAAATTTCTTGTACCGATGAGACCAGTGTATCCTGGGAGTACATCCGAGGTGCGTGAACGCCAAAGTGGCGTGAAGGCAATTTTTTCGTAAGTGTGTAAAACATTATATTTTTTTTTAACTAGTGGGACGCCCTAATTAATAAATTTATGGCTAAAGCGCCAGGGAAACCATAGTCAACTCCGAACCATCAAAATAAGGAAATTTCGGCTGCAACAGTGCCTATAAAACTGTCCGAAGAAGATTCCTGCAGAAATTCTTGCAAAAGCTTTTGGTTGTTTAAACCCAGCGAACCCATGGATGCCGTTTTCATAGGCTTAATGTATTTCTACGTATATGTATAATTCATTTGTCGAAAACTATTCCAGATGTGTATATAAGAACCTAAGTACTAAATTCTGAGATAAAGGGTCAAATAGGCCAAACCGAGAGGAATAAAGTTAAGATACTTCATTTTTTTGCGACTAGCTGGAAAAAGCTGGCTCCCGTATACCCTTTGAACCACCGAAGAGAGCTCTGTTAGGTAGGCTATAGGGGTTGGGTGAAATTTGAGATTAGTGGCACACATTAAATGAGATCAAGGTTTGGTTTTGTAGGGCCAGTGGATCCATGAATGAGAAACTATATTAATATACTATGTATTTTGTATGTAATTTTTGAAATTTAAGGCTAATACAGCTAACTGTCCTTATTTATATATATAGGTTAAGTTCCACAGAAAATTAGAAAAAGGTGTTCCGTTGATGTTCACATATATATGTACATGTACGGTTTTGATATGCCGCTGTTTAAATAAAAAAAATTTTATCGTTTTGGAATTAAGATTTTAGAATAAGCATTTTATGTATTTATTATATAGATTTTTTTGAATTTTCTGAACAATTTCTTTGTGGTAATTAAAATGTTTGGTTGAAATATGAAAAGAGATCTGACTATGGCTTGCTAAATTAATTGGTTTGGGTGGGGGAAGATGACAGAAGGGTAGGCAGAGTGGAATCCTGGAGTGAAGGTAAGGGGACCAATGAAAGTTCGAGCTAAGACGAGCGGTCCAAAGGTAGGGTGGGCTTCTAATAGGATGTATGGAAGCTAAAGAGGAAGTGATTGTGACATCCGCCCCGCATCAATGTGGACAAGGGTTGAGAACCGCGCCAAAAAAAAAAAAAAACTGAGCTAGCTGGGGCGATTTCACAGTGATAGCGCAAAGGGGCGGATCCACTGATACGTGTACGTGACAATTACTTATTAATGGCGCCCAACGAAAACGTAGACCGTGTTAGATTAATACACGGAAATAGGAAATTTGGTACTATGTACATTTGCATAGAGGCAAAATGAAATCATTCGGAAATTACATCTGCGCCTAAGATTGAAATTGGCGCCCGGCACTGAGCGAACATTTTTCTTTGGACATACATAGCCAAATATATGCAAAGCTCATTTTTCTTTTTCATTTCAAATTTATTTCAATCTGCGGTAACGGTATTAGATACACAATCGTCCAGCCAAAGGGAGCTGTCCTTATGTGCCCATCATCCCAATTCAGTGACTTGGTTGTGGGATTCGATCCAAGAATCCAATTGCACCGAAACGGGGGGTTGCCATCATAAGGACAGACCCTCTCAATAGCCCATAGATGGCATAGCTAAACTAAGATATTCAGGCTATAAGCATCTGAGTGAATTTTAAGTCAAATTTCATTTTTTTTCCTTCACAATACAAAATATTTTTTTTTTCTCGATTCAAGATATCTGGAAGTCCTTATGGAAAGACTCGGATAAGTTGCTTCCAGATTAGAAATCAATTCCTTGTGGCCGCAAATAAAAAGTCAGTAATGTTTGTGTTGCACAAAGATAAAACAACCTTAATTAATAATTTTTTTAGACAGATAGTATTCCATACATCCTTATAGGAACGTTAGCAGTTGCTCCAAACATTCCTCATGAGAACAATTTTTTTTATTGGATGCCCAAAAAGTCATCTGAACCCCCCCAAACATAGATACATATCTGATCGTAATATACATATAGCTATACACATCTTAAGTATTTAAGGATAATTTTTTTTATCACGAAATTTTTGGTTTGAGATACCGGTTTTTGGAAATTAAAATAGGGTTTTTTTTTGTATTGTAAAATTCATGAAGTACAGACCAGCCCCCTACAACACCCGGTGGCGAACTAAGCAAGCAAATAGGTTTCCTTCGTATTTACAAAACTCCCAACAACCCATAATGGAAGACCAAACATTTATAGATTTGTCGGATCGCATTGGTGGGGGGAACAATGCTAGAGCCGAGGGCGGGGATAAATGGCAGGCAGGCGCGAGCAACCAGCAAACACAAGCGAGCAAAGGTACAGGTACAATTCCGAAACCACCAGTTCAACCCAAACCAGCACAGGCACTATCTGCCACACCATCTAACCTGGCCTTTCCCAAACCCAACGCACCCAACAATGGCGAAACCAACCGCACGTCTACAAACAATACACTCGATCCTCGTAACGATATAGCACCCATGTTGAGAGATATGATGGCCGAAGCGAAAACCGCCATCTTAAACGAAATGCGGGATACGATACCCGAATTGATTCGATCAGCTCAAGTAGGTGCAGGAGTAGAATTTCGGGGGGCAGCAATAGGTCGCGAAACCGCAATAAAAGGAGAAGACAAAACTCTAGTTTTGAATCTCAAGAATCCGGACATCCCAGGAATGAAATAGAAATGCAGGAGTATCTAGCCTACAGGAACCCGAACAGGAACACTAACCCACTTCCAAATCCCATACCCCATACGGTTTCAAACACAGGCGCTCGTAATAATGTGCCACCAGTTTGCCAACGCCCACGCGTAGATGCCGGTGTACCGGCGTCTTTCTCTGCTGAACATCGTGCAACAGTAGCACGTGAATATAACGAGATCCGCCGATCCGAGATCAAGATCGAGAAGTGGGGGATAAGCTTTCAGGGACATCGCGACTCGATGTCGGTCGAAGATTTTATGTTAAGGCTTGAATTCTTGAAAGATCAATACGGGTGTTCATGGGGGGAAATTATACGCGATTTTCATAGGCTGCTGGGTGGCGAGGCGCGCGAGTGGTACTGGCTGTACATTCGATCGCATGGCAGAGTTGATTGGCCAACCCTACAAATGGCGCTTCGTCGACAGTACGCATCCCAACAGACGGATTTCGAGGTACTGAGGGAGTTAACGGAGAGAAAGCAAAGGTCGGGAGAAAGTATCGACGAGTATTTTTATGTTGTCGGTATGTTGCGTTCGCGATTACGAAATCCCATCCCGGAATACGAAATCGTACGGCTGGTTAAGGGGAATTTACGCGAGTCACTGGCCAAACTAGTGTACCCAATTGCTGCATATTCGCTGGACCAGCTCCGGACGGATTGCCAAGAAGCGGAACGGTGTTTTCCGCGTCGCGAACGTCCACCATCGAACGTTTTTATGACACGAACACGAACAGTCAATGAGATTAGTGAGTTAGAAGAACAAGAGCAGTTTCCTCCCGCTGATGAGGGTCAAGTCACCGTGGAGGAATTACGCCATCAGGCAAGCAAGCAGCAAACGGGTCGCAGACAGGTTTCATGTTGGAATTGCGGTGCTGATGGTCACTTTTTCACTGATTGTATGTCGCTACAGCGTCGAATTTCCTGCTATAAATGCGGGAAGCTTGACGTTATTACTCCTAAATGTCCGGTGTGTTGCCCTGCGGGAAACATGTCGCGGAACGCGGTTGTGACGGGGGAATCGCGGGCCACACAAACCCAGTCAAAATAGATGCGACTACGAATACCCCAAGAGAGAATGATATTGAATATACGAATAAAGAAGAAATTGGTATTTTAAAACAAACCGAGAAGATAGGAGAGCAACCAAAGGGTGCCAGGAAGAGTGCGCCGCCGTATGAGGAAAGACTTAGGAAATATGTGGAGACTCGAGAACGTATTTTTGCCGAAAGTGTTGTGATGGGACGCCGGCAAGTTTCGCGGAGGGTGCAGAAAGCTGGGCAACGGTTCCGCCAAAGAAAATTACTCCGGAAAAAAGTAGTAGCCTCTGTCAAGAAAATAAGTAGCGCGGATCCACGCGTATATGCAGATATTGAAGTAATGGGTGTTCAAACACGCGGCCTGTTAGACACTGGCGCATGTGTCAGTATCCTAGGCAGAGGTTGCAGAGAATTTGTCGACGAGATGGGTGTGACGATAGAGCGTTATGTATCCACCGTGAAAACTGCTGGCGGTCGCAGGCACAATATCTTGGGGAAAATAACAGTACCTGTAAAATTCAATCAATTAGAACATAAAGTAACATTTTATTTATGTCCGTATCTCGAACAGAATATTTACCTTGGAGTTGACTTCTGGCGCACTTTCCAACTGGCACCTGAGGTAATGTCCGTAGAAGAACTCGACTTAACAAAATTAGAGCAAGAAATGGTGTCTGAAGAAGATAGAAACGAGCGGCGCGTGCTACACAGTTTAACAGCGGAACAAAAACAACAAGTAGAAGAAGTGGTCAGCGGGTTTCGAACTTTTGAAAAACATGGGTTAGGGCGGACTAACTTGGAAAAGCATATAATTAAGCTTGTCGACGAAACGGTTCCCATCAAGGATCGGCATTACCCTCTATCCCCGGCCATGCAGAAGATCGTCTACGCGGAAGTCGATAAGATGCTCGAGCTAGGTGTGATAGAGGAGAGTGAGAGCCCGTGGAGCAATCGAACCACAGTCGTGCGCAAACCGGGGAAAAATCGGTTCTGCTTGGATGCGCGTAAATTGAATGCAGTTACTGTGAAGGACGCGTACCCGCTCCAAAATATAGAAGGTATTTTAAGTCGCCTGGATGACACGCATTTCATAAGTAGTGTCGATCTGAAATTCGCATTCTGGCAGATTGAGTTGGATGAGAGCAGTAAGGCGTATACAGCATTTACCGTGCCTGGTCGGCCTCTCTACCAATTTGTCACAATGCCATTTGGATTGTGTAACGCGGCCCAAAGGTTATGCCGACTCATGGATCGTGTTATCCCACATAGACTAAAATCGAATGTTTTTATTTACTTGGACGATTTATTAATCATCGCCCCGGATTTCGATTCTCATCTCCGAATCTTAAAGGAAGTGGTCATCTGCTTGAATGAAGCTAACTTAACCATAGGAATGAGTAAATCTAAATTTTGCTTCAAAGAGTTGCCTTATCTAGGATATATAGTAGGCAGTGAAATGTTAAAAACCGACCCGGAAAAGATTAAGGCAATTCAGAATATCCCTGTTCCGAAAACTGTCAAGCAGGTCCGTAGTTTCCTGGGTACTGCCGGTTGATATAGACGCTTCATTAAAGACTTTGCGACAATGGCAGCCCCTCTGACCGAATCGTTGAAGAAAGGCAGAAAATTTGAGATCTCAGAAGAAGCGTTGGAATCATTTAAGAGTTTAAAGAGAGCTCTGACGAGTGCTCCTGTCCTTAAACACCCTGATTTTTCTAAACGGTTTTGGGTGCAGTGTGATGCATCGGATTACGGCCTTGGTGCTGTGTTGTACCAAAAAGAAAATGATGGCGCTGAAAAGCCAATCGCTTACTTTTCGCAAAAATTCAATGAATGTCAAAGGAAGTATAGCTTATATTGATCTGATGCCGTTTACAGTGGTGACTGACCACGCTAGCTTGAAATGGCTAATGTCTTTAAAAGATTTAAATGGAAGGCTAGCCAGGTGGTCTTTACAACTGCAAGCTTTTAATTTTGAAATTGAACACCGTAAAGGCTCAGACAATATAGTGGCCGATACCCTGTCACGCTGCATAGAGGAAGTTATCATGTCACCCATTGCCAATATGGACACAACCGAATTCGAATCGGAAGAGTATCGCGAACTAATAAAAACGATTGAAAGCAATAAACATTATAACATTCCCACAACAGCCGGTTCTACGTACCGGAATGACTCGGATTTTTACATCCGACCAAGGGCTGTTATTTCGACTCTACCCTGTCTAACCTGTCACCTTTTTCACTAATATTGTCATCCTCCGAGCAGCTCCTTGCAGCAGGGCTGCTCAAAACCCTCCTTATCCGGGCTGGGGTCGAATCCAACCCGGGTCCAGGAGAATGGATCTGCTGCGTCTGCTGGAAGAAAATCTACGTTAAGCGTTCACACTCCGTCCAGTGCAATTCTTGCAAAAGATGGCTGCACAAAACCAGGTGCTCCGGGCTAAATCCCTCCACACATAGGCCCCCTAGTTTCTACAAAACTTTCGTGGCCCCTTGCTGTTCACGCCCTCGGACGTCCCGTGGCCAACGACGATCTAGTATCGCACCGTCACAAGCTTCTGTAACAGTCTGCACGACTAATAGCACAAACAACGCCCAGCAAGAAGTGTGTAACACCCGCTGCCGCTCACGCCCACAGGCGCCAACACCTCACACAGCCGCTCACAGCTACTTTCTACGTAGCACCTCTGTTTCAGAAGTGAGCAATGCCGAGCGACAGCCTACCCCCCGCCCACTTTCAACTTCCCCTTCTTCTTCCAGCACTAGTACAAATGTAAGTCAAAGCCACCAGCTCCTGGTCCCTTACACCTTGTGCTCTGTTTGTCGGTTGAGATTATATACACCTGCGACATCAGTCAAATGCAACTCTTGCCTTGGCCTGTGTCACCTGCTTATATGTTCTCAACTTGGAAACAGGAACCTATGGACTGATACGTACGTTGCACCATGTTGTCGAGCTACGCAACCTACAACGTCAACTGATTCGCCACCTTCTGGTGCTTCGGATCCCTCGACTTCTAGAGTGCGACGTAGTGTGCGACCCAGCCTGCTTCCACCAAGGCATACGCACCAGTCCCTGACTCCCAGCGTGAATATTTCTCCCCCTTCGCACTTTCGCGTCCTACAACTAAACTGCAACGGCCTAACTGGGAAAGTGAGTGAAATAGTGAACTTCATGAAGCGTCAGAACATTAAGATCGCTGCCATTCAGGAGACGAAGTTAAACGCCCGATCAAGTCTTCGGACTTGTGACGGCTATAACATCCACCGACGTGACCGAGAGAGGGGACTTGGGGGCGGACTCGCCTTCATCACCCACCAATCCGTGCAATATCGTACATTTGAGCCTGACGTCGACCCGAGGGACAACCTCCTGGAACGTCAAGGAATGGTTGTCCGGACAGGAGACGTCGACCTTGAAATTATAAACATCTATATACCTCCTGCCACCTGCTGTCCGAGAGATTACCACCCTGACATCAGTGCGTTACTCAGGGGCGATAACCGTGTAATTATCGGAGACTTCAACGCACACCACGATCTGTGGCACTCAAGCCTACAAGCCGATGGCAGGGGACAGGAATTGGCTGAACAAATAGACGATTCGACGTTTTGCACTGTGAACGGGGACGCCCCCACGAGAGTTGCGGCAAATTGTTCCAGTTCGCCAGACCTCACAATTGTCAGCGCAGGTCTCATAAACTGCGTTGAATGGCGACCAATGCTCACTCTTGCATCTGACCATCTGCCGATAGTCCTCTCAATCGATCGCCCCAATGACTTCGTCACTTCTGAGAAGCGCACCTTCACTAACTTCAACAAAGCTGACTGGGTTGGTTTTCTTGGTTTCACTGAGAGCACCTTCGCTGCTCTTCCCATCCCGTCTGATGTACGAGAAGGGGAAAAAGCGTTTCGCATGGTCATAGCTTCAGCCTCCAATCAATACATTCCGTCAGGCAGAATTAAGGAGATACGTCCGTACTTCCCCGCAGAGGCAGCGGCCCTGGCTAATGAACGTGACCACGTGCGACGCTTGAACCCTACGGATCCCCAAATTCAAGATCTCAATGCGGAGATCAGACGGCTAGTCGATCAACACAAACGCGCCAAATGGGAGGAGCACCTAAGGTCCTGCAACCTCTCTGCTGGTGTTGGCAAACTATGGTCCACTGTCAAATCCTTGTCTAATCCGACCAAACCTAACGACAAAATATCCATCACCTTTGGTGATAAGGTACAGTCGAAACCAAAGAGATGCGCGAGCGCTTTCTGCCGGCAATTCGTACTGCATCCTCCGGTTGACAAGGAAATCAGGCGCGCCATCAGGGAAGCGCACAAACGCAAAAACAACCAAGCGCCCATTGTCATCACCACCACAGAGGTTCGGGAGGCCATACGGAGGTCCAAAAATTCTAAATCCATTGGGCCAGACGGTATATCCATGCTGATGCTAAAACATCTCGGCGATGAGGGAGTAAGGTACCTAACAACCGTCTTCAATCTGTCCATGACCACCTTTGTCATTCCAGAAAGATGGAAACAGGCAAAGGTGGTGCCACTACTAAAGCCCGGCAAGCCGGCTAACGTGGGGGAGTCATATCGACCGATATCACTCCTCTCGCCAGTAGTGAAGACCTTGGAGGCGGTCTTGCTCCCTTATTATACCGCTAACCTGCGATTAGCCGAACATCAGCATGGTTTCCGCAAAATGCATAGCACTACCACCGCGCTAAACGCCATCACCACACAGATAGGTGACGGTCTCAACCAATCTCGCCCAAATGACAGGACCGTGCTAGTTGCGCTTGATCTGTCGAAAGCTTTCGACACTGTTAATCACGCACAACTCATTAACGACCTGGAAGATTCAAACCTTCCCCCCTGTCTAAAGCGTTGGACCGCCAACTATCTGAGTGGCCGGCAGTCATCGGTTGAATTTAGAGGCGAAAGATCAAAACCACGTATAATTAAGCAGGGGGTGCCACAGGGTGGTGTCCTATCCCCGCTTCTGTTTAATTACTACATATCGAGGCTCCCTTCCCCACCAGAAGGCGTCTCGATCGTCTCCTACGCCGATGACTGCACGATCCTGGCGACTGGACCCTCCGTTGATGAGCTCTGCTCGAGACTAAATTCATACCTTCCAGCCCTTTCCAGTTTCTTCGCTGCACGGAACCTGACACTGTCACCGACCAAATCCTCGGCCACCCTATTTACGACGTGGACAGCGCAGGCGAACATGGAATTAAACGTCTACGTCGACGGCATCAAGCTTCCGACTGTCACACACCCCAAAATCTTAGGGGTCACGTTTGATAACATGTTCAAATACGGTGCTCATGTAGCCGCGATTGCCACCAAAGTACAAAGCCGTAACAAAATCCTCAAGTCACTAGCTGGCAGTACTTGGGGGAAAGACAAAGAAACGTTACTGGCAACGTACAAGGCAATCGGCCAGCCGGTTCTGAGCTACGCGACGCCAATATGGTCGCCGGGGTTAGCAGACACACATTGGAGGAGGTTGCAGGCCTGCCAAAACACCGCACTCAGAACCGCCACGGGGTGCCTCCTTATGTCTCCTGAGCATCACCTTCATAATGAGGCAAAAATGCTCAATGTCAAAGAGCATTGCGAGATGTTGTCCAGACAATTCCTGTTCAACTGCCATAATCAGCAGCATCCGAACAGGAACCTGCTCAACGAAAATCCGCCTCCCAGGAGAATAAGGAGTCACCTCCGTAAGCACTATGATGAGATCCGGCATCATATCTCCTCGCCGTTTGATCCAGAGGTGCACCGGCGGGCCCTCAACCTCATCCACACGGAGTCGGTAAACTCCTTTGTCAGGTCTCGTCCAGTGAATGTGGTCCTACAGGCACAAGCTCCACCTGTTGCCGCCGAGGAACGCGAACTGCCCAGGGAGACAAGAGTCACGCTGGCTCAACTTCGTTCTGGATATTGTAACAGACTAAACTCTTACTTATCCAGACTGAACCCCGACATGCCAAATGTCTGCCCGGCATGCGGCGTGTCTCCCCACGATACTAACCATCTGTTCCTCTGCTCAACTGAGCCCACTCTTCTAACTCCAATCTCACTCTGGTCCACCCCTGTTGAAGCCGCGAGGTTTCTTGGACTTCCGTTAGAAGAGCCTGATGACAGTGTTGGTTGGGGGTGACACACTGGACAGGTTAAGTAGTCGCTACAACAACAACAACAACATTGAAAGCAATAAAGAACGGCTTCCCGATCTGAAGGTTGAAGAGGGGATGGTGTTCAAGAAGTTTTTGTCAAAGAATATTGAGCTAGAGGAGAACGAGTGGAAACTGTGGGTCACTGAAGCTGTGACGTCAACTCTCATCGAGAGTGCCCACTGCCCAGAGACTGCCGCACACGGGGGTATGGCAAAAACGCTACATCTGCTACGTAGGTCGTACTACTGGCCGAACATGGTGGTACAAGTGAGGAATTTTGTGAGAGATTGTCAGACGTGCAAGGAGACGAAACCCTCTAATGCAATTTTGAAACCAGGGATCGGAAAAGTAGTTACTGCTCGGCCATTCCAAAAGATCTACATAGATTTTCTTGGTAAATATCCAAGATCGAAAAGGGGAAATTGTTACATTTTCATAGTAGTAGACCATTTTTCAAAATTTATTTTTCTAAAAGCGATGCGCGAAGCTACCGCTGGAAATGTGGTTAAGTTCATCACCGAGGAAGTTTTCCACAAATTTGGGGTACCAGAAATCATCCACTCCGATAATGGAAAACAATTCATATCGAAACAATTCTCGGAACTGCTAGAAGCGTATGGTGTCAAACACCTAAAAACAGCCTTTTATGCTCCGCAGTCGAACGCTGCTGAAAGAGCGAACCAATCGGTGTTAGCGGCAATCAGGTCATATCTCGAAAACGACCATCGAGACTGGGATTTATATCTGACAGAGATCGAGTGTTCCATTCGCAATGCGGTACACTCTGCGACGGGAGTTTCACCATATTTCGCCTTATTCGGCTACAATATGTTTACAAACGGAGCGGACTATACGTTAGCACGGAAGTTAGGGTGCCTATCAGATAACGAAGTTTTTACTCTTGAGCATAGCGATAGACTTAGGATTATGAGGGAGAAAATAAAGGAGAATTTGCACGAAGCATATGAGACAAATGCGTCTCGCTACAATAAAAGAATTCGCGAGGTACGCTTTATACCAGGACAAGAAGTCTATAAGCGAAACTTCGTGCTCAGCGATTTCAAGCAAAACATAAACGCCAAGTTTTGTAGAAAATTCACGAAGTGTCGCGTTACTAAGGTCCTAGGTAATAATATGTATTTATTAGAGTCCCTGACAGGAAAGAGCTTAGGAGCATGGCACGCTAAGGATATCAAACAATAGCGTAGTAGTAACCTGTGATGCAACTCTTCCCGCTGATGAGGGTCAAGTCAGCGGAAAGACATCCTCCTACCTGGGCTAACCACAAATCAATCGGACATACTAATTGATGAGACACGAAAGTGACAAAGAATGTATAGGTGCAAATACCTATGGATAGTTGTCATATCAAATTAGCGAAAAGTTGGTTCGCATTATTTCGATTTAAATGTATCTTAGTCAAAACGTATATTCTATGCTACGAAAGCAAAATGCCAACAGCCCTATTCTGACAAGGCCTGTATGAAATTGAATAAAACCAATTCAAAATACCAGTCTTTTTCATTTTTTTGTGTCGTTCAGTTCGGCTCCGGATGTGAGGTCAATCCTCAATTGGGGATTCTGCCGATTGCGAATGTGCCGAATCCTCGAAATGTAAAAGGACCTGTAATGATCCATAAAGTAAAAATTTCTTATACGCGAAATAAATCGATGGTACTTCCCGTAAGGTGGTGGATAACTGCACAGAGGAACCTTGGGAACATATGCCCGGCTGAGCTCTCGTGGCAGGAGACGATGTCAGGGTGGGTGTTCCCCACGTTTGGGCGGGGAAAGAGGCAGTGCTTCCTTGGACCGCTCGGAGGAAGTATATGTGTAGCCATACTCCCCTTATGTGACCATTGATATGTCAATATAAAATAGCACCTTTTTCTTGAGAATTGCGTTGCTGGCTGGTTCCTTAATAAATTTTCAGTAACTCATATGCCAGGTTATATATCCAAGCTAAGTGTTTTAATTAAACGAGCAGAAAATAGCACATTTCAAATATACGATGTGACCATGCATATTTTGTAAACAATCGAGAAATGTCAAAGTAAAGGACAAGTGAAATTTCTCACCATAGGGAAATTTCAAAAGCTCTTATGCAAAGAGGTTGCCATATGACAAATAGATGTGTGGTGGGTGGAAAGATCCAACAGGAAAAAGGACGGATACAGGGGATGGTCGCTATTGTTGGCTGGAATTAAAGACAATGGCAAACGGAAAACGGTGTTGCTGTAGATAAGGCTATATAAGGGGGAAACACAGAGCTAGAGAGGATAGTTGTATCTGCAGTTAATACGAGAACGTCGAGTCTGTGCCGTTTAGCACAAGTCAGTTTTGTTGTTTTAATAATTTAAATTTCCCTGCGCGCTAAGTCCAGTATGGACAAATCGTTTTGTGTGTTATAATTTTTGTGGTGTTGGGTATAAAAAAATCGCATAAAAAAATATTTCGCGGCGGGCGGAAAATTATTAGGGCCTAAGGCCAAAATACCACCAACTAAGGTGCAACGAGGGATTTGCCCATTGCGATGCAAGATAAACCATTTGCCTATACGTACGAGGAGGAGGAACCACTGGATAGCCGGACCACCATAGTATACACCAATAGACGTGCACGGAGTACCTACGTCGTTTAAAGTAGGTAGTGGATGCAGTGTTCCTGTATCTCACCGGTAAGTCTGCCAAATACCTTTTGTTGTGGGTCCTCTAGTTCTTACCTACGTCGCGCCCTTTGGGGTTCATGTAACCTCAAACTTCGACTTCGGTCACAAAAATCCTCTAGAATTCTGACTCAGCATGATGCGCATGCGCGTACTGAATTCTATCATTAATAGTCACTAATCTTCCTTCTTTTCTTAAATGACTTTTGCTTCGTTTTTTTTGTCCAATAAATTTTATTGCAATTTTATTCGCGTATAGTGACCAAATTTCTTGTACCGATGAGACCAGTGTATCCTGGGAGTACATCCGAGGTGCGTGAACGCCAAAGTGGCGTGAAGGCAATTTTTTCGTAAGTGTGTAAAACATTATATTTTTTTTTAACTAGTGGGACGCCCTAATTAATAAATTTATGGCTAAAGCGCCAGGGAAACCATAATCAACTCCGAACCATCAAAATAAGGAAATTTCGGCTGCAACAGTGCCTATAAAACTGTCCGAAGAAGATTCCTGCAGAAATTCTTGCAAAAGCTTTTGGTTGTTTAAACCCAGCGAACCCATGGATGCCGTTTTCATAGGCTTAATGTATTTCTACGTATATGTATAATTCATTTGTCGAAAACTATTCTAGATGTGTATATAAGAACCTAAGTACTAAATTCTGAGATAAAGGGTCAAATAGGCCAAACCGAGAGGAATAAAGTTAAGATACTTCATTTTTTTGCGACTAGCTGGAAAAAGCTGGCTCCCGTATACCCTTTGAACCACCGAAGGGAGCTCTGTTAGGTAGTCTAGGTAGGGTTGGGTGAAATTTGAGATTAGTGGCACACATTAAATGAGATCAAGGTTTGGTTTTGTAGGGCCAGTGGATCCATGAATGAGAAACTATATTAATATACTATGTATTTTGTATGTAATTTTTGAAATTTAAGGCTAATACAGCTAACTGTCCTTATTTATATATATAGGTTAAGTTCCACAGAAAATTAGAAAAAGGTGTTCCGTTGATGTTCACATATATATGTACATGTACGGTTTTGATATGCCGCTGTTTAAATAAAAAAAATTTTATCGTTTTGGAATTAAGATTTTAGAATAAGCATTTTATGTATTTATTATATAGATTTTTTTGAATTTTCTGAACAATTTCTTTGTGGTAATTAAAATGTTTGGTTGAAATATGAAAAGAGATCTGACTATGGCTTGCTAAATTAATTGGTTTGGGTGGGGGAAGATGACATAAGGGTAGGCAGAGTGGAATCCTGGAGTGAAGGTAAGGGGACCAATGAAAGTTCGAGCTAAGACGAGCGGTCCAAAAGTAGGGTGGGCTTCTAATAGGATGTATGGAAGCTAAAGAGGAAGTGATTGTGACATCCGCCCCGCATCAATGTGGACAAGGGTTGAGAACCGCGCCAAAAAAAAAAAAAACTGAGCTAGCTGGGGCGATTTCACAGTGATAGCGCAAAGGGGCGGATCCACTGATACGTGTACGTGACACAGCCAAAAACCACCAGAGACGCGAACATGAAATTCGTATGTAAAACCACCCCTGATTCTATGTTACCGTTTTTGAGATATTTACGATTTACCGTTTGTCCAAAAAAACAAAAAATGGCTCTTAATCATGTATATCTCAAGAACAAATTAAGCAATTCCAAAACTGTTCGAAAAATGTAAAAGCTAATAAAAGCTAGGCCCTGTAGGTTATGAACAATCAATACGGATTTTTAACTTTTTTTTGTAAAAACTTAAAAAATGTGTATTTGAGAGGAAGGATATCGAAAACGTTTTATTCTTTTTCCAGATATTTTTTTTTTCTCTGTAAGCTCGGTTTGTTTTTGCAAAAAATAAAATCGATGGACTAATAAAAAAATTATAAGCACTCAAATAAATTTAGCCATATAATACTGTAGTACCCTACACGTACATATGTATTAGCATTCATATTGTGACGAATTCGATGATTCCTTGATTATTAATCCTGGGTCCGATCACTATAAAGTCAAATAAACACAAGCACAGATTTTTTAAATAATAGCTAGTTTTATTTACTAGTAAGAAGCTCAATCAAATTTAAGAGTTTGGTAACTTCGCAGAAGTTCACTGAACAACACTTGAAAATAAACTGATCCACCTGCCTTGCTAGGCCACTGCCTTATATAGTCCGACAGGGTGCTTGCCTACGCACCGAGAACTTTCTTGGTTGTTCGCTGTTAGTGTTCTCGAAGGGTCGGTGTTATATATTGAGAACATAAAGAAAGAACTGTCTAAATTAACTTGGCCTGAATTTGGTTGTGATATCGATCTAAACGTCTCACATTTCAATCAAACTATTTACTGCCTATTTGAGAAGTTTATTCCCAAACGTAAATTAACTTATGATCATCCTACGCAAGCTTGGTTTACTAAAGAGCTTAAGGCTCTTAAAAATAGGAAAACGCGATTATTTAATTTATATAAGAAATCTGGATTAAATAAACATTACTTACTGTATTCCTGTCTACGTCAGAAGTACATAGATTTAAATAAAAAGTAAAACCAAAAGAGACATTATTCTCAACCCGAAAACCTTTTATGGTTTCGCAAATTCTAAACGTAAAGTATCAGGGTTTCCCTCAGCCATGAAATATCAAGACATTATATCTAGCGATAATCAATATATCGCAAATTTGTTTGCTCAATTTTTCACTTCTAACTATTCTGCTGTCACCAATTCAAACTTTCAAAACTATCCTTATAAGCTACACGGGACAAATTCAATTAATTCACCAATTATATGGCCAAAGATGTTCTAATTTACCTTAAAACCTTAAAAGAATCTGTTAAATACGGTCCTGATAGGATTCTTACATGTTTCTTGAAAAAGTGTGCGAACCATATTTACCAACCCCTTACCAATTTGTTCAATCTATCACTAAAGTGTGGTGTTTTTCCAACTGCGTGGAAAGAATCGTTTCTTCTACCGCTGCATAAAAGCGGGAGTAGGTCTTCTATAGAGAACTATCGTGGCATCGCAAAGCTTTCTGCCATCCCAAAATTGTTTGAAGCTATTGTTACAAATCAACTCTCTACTTTGATAGCTGACTGCCAACACGGGTTCAGTAAGGGAAAGTCCACAGTTACGAATTTACTGGAGTTTACCAGTCATGTCTCAAATGCCTTTAGAAAAAATCTGCACACCGACGTTATTTATACGGATTTCAGCAAAGCTTTTGACAAAGTGTGTCACTCATTACTTATTTATAAACTCGATCAGTTGGGCTTCCAGCCGGGTCTCTTCTTACCTTAGTGACAGGACACAAAGAGAAATGTTTAAAAATTTAGTATCCGATGTCATTTGTGTCTCTTCGGGGGTTCCTCAAGGAAGCCATCTTGGCCCGATTCTGTTCTTGTTGTTTATAAATGATATTTCTACAATAATAAAATTTTCAAAAATGTTAATGTATGCCGACGACGTAAAGCTTTTCATGTCATTCGCGTCATTTGAAGATAGAAATAAGCTACAATCAGATCTAGATGCACTAGTTACTTGGTGCGATTTAAATTATATGCCACTTAACCTTAAAAAATGTAAACACATGGGTTTTTCGCGTGGAATTTCTCAGCCGGCTTCCTATACAGTTAAAAATTATAGTCTTGAGCAAGTGTATGATTTTGTTGACCTGGGGGTTACTATGGACTATAAACTCAGTCTCAACCGCCATATCTACACAACAGTCAATAAGGCTAGAGGTGTCCTAGCATTCGTTAAACGATGGTCTAAAGAATTTTGCGACCCTTATGTAACTAAAGCCCTCTTCACTACATTACCCGCGTTACCAGGTTCATGTAGATCGCCTTGAATCAGTTCAAAAACAATTTTTACTATTTGCCTTAAGAGATGTTCATTGGGATGCCTCGTACAATCTGCCACCCTATACGAACCGTTTAAAACTCATTAATCTACACACACTTTCTAGTCGGAGGGAAATGCTTGGAATTATTTTTATGATTAAATTGCTAAATGGTTCACCATCCAGCCCTTTTCTTCTAAGTGAAGTGAACTTCAATGTACCGTCTCGTCCCTCAAGGCATTTTAAACCTCTAGTCTTAAAACAGTGCCGAACCAATTTTCAGTTAAATGAGCCTTTTCGCTGTTTGTGTCAAGATTATAACTCTCTTTCTGGTAGATTTCATATTTCAGACTCGCTTTTCAGCATAAAAAAATCAATTATTTCTATCCTAAATTCATTCTTTGACTTCTATTTTAACTTTTAACAATAATTTTATTCTGTTAACTAGTTATTTCTTAATGTATAATCTATCCTATATCTACTTTACTTAGCTGATAAAGTTTTCTCTGTAGCTGAGCAGTTTTAGATCTCGACGATTAACAAACCAAAGCCTTTCAACGACTCGGCACGAACGAATAATCCGCGCGTTATGCGGATGCGCCCCTCGCGCCGGTCGGGCGGGATATGGTGGGTAATCCGTTGGGAATTATTATTATTATTATTAGATCTCCTCTTTGCCTTGTATTCCCAAACATTCGCGCCATCCCTCTTCCTCTTCGCCATCGCCATCTTTGTTGTGTTTAACTAGTGTTGGGAGTGTTATTGAGTTAGGGATGGTTCAGCTTGAGAATAATCGTCACACTGCCCTCCACCGAAGTCTGATCGTCCCGATCAGACACATTGCCGGAACCAAACGCAGCTTGCCTTTCTAAATGGACCACCTTCATCTTATTCATTGGCCTTCCTATAGTTTGTATGCGATCTACCACAGCGTTGATCCATTTTATGACTTTGTATGGGCCTTCCCAGTTACATTGTAGTTTTGGGGACAAACCTTTCCTACGCTGTGGGTTGTATAGCAGCACTAAAACTCCTTCTATAAAACCTTCCGAATTTATTGCTTTGTCGTACCTGGCCTTCATCTTATCGCTCATGATCTTAGTCCGTTGTCTCTCAAGGTCGTGAATTTATCTCATTTATTCTTCCCATACGCTTGTAGATTTCCGAGCATTTACTCCTGCATCAGCGTTTATCCAAAACTTCAATTCAGCTGGCAATCGAAGATTATTCCCGAAAATTACCTTTGCAGGAGTCTGACCAGTTGTTTCATGGACTGCAGAGCGATATGCCATTAGGACTAAGGAGACGTGGGTATCCCAATCTTTCTGGAACTTATCCACTACTTTCCTTGGGTACTCTTCCAAGGTTCTATTGAATCGTTCTACCATGCCATCTGACTGAGGATGCAGTGCAGTTGTTCGAGTTTTTCGAATGCCCAATGTCTTACACATTTCCTGGAACACAACTGATTCGAAATTCCTGCCTTGGTCAGAATGTATCTCCATCGGTGCACCAAACCTAGCTACCCAATTGTTAGTAAACACTTCTGCTATGGCTTCTGCCTCTTGATTTGGAATAGGGACATCACCTCTCTTGATGGTCGCTCATTTCGTTCAATTCCTTGAATCACACGTGTAAGATCTGGATCTTAGTGCTGACCTCCATAATTGATCCATGTTCCATTTGTCCGTAGATGTTATAGTCATAAGCCGCACATCTATGATGTCTTCCTTGGCCTCATCTTTCGAACAATTCTTGCATTCCAAGTTGCATGGTCTTCGTGACATTGCATCAGCATTTCCGTGGGTGCTACCTTTGCGATGCTCTATGGAAAAGTCATAACTTTGCAGTCGCTCTATCCACCGTGCAATTGACATTCCCGATTACGGAACTGTAAGAGCCATTTCAACGCTGCATGGTCTGATGCTTCACAACTTTGGTACGACCTGGTTTGGAACCATCCTTGTCAAATATGCTCGAGTACTTTGATAGAAGTTCCTTTGCCTTTTCTGATGGTCTTTTTCGAGGCCTGCCGTCCACGACGTGATATCATTTGAAAGATTAATCATGATGGTAGAATCATTTTCCTGAAGCTGTTCACAATTGATAACTACCTCCACCTCTTGGCATTGCCCCAATATTGCTCCTTTGGAAAGTTTAATCGACGATTTGAACTCATTAAGTACTCTTAATGGTACACGTCCATCTTGTTTTGTCATGGCCAGGGGTTTTCTTACTAATAGGTTCGTCCTTGATTTGTTTGCTGCCTCGACAACCGACAATTTCTTTGTCCCATAATCTCCATCAATCTTTGCCCATATGATTGTTTCCGACTTCGGTGGAATTTGTTGGATCTCCTCCACAAGCATTCGCTTACTAACGCATTTGTTTTCGTAACCAAAATTTAATGGCACATCCATGTTCTGATGATTCATAATCCTGTTTTGCATGTTGATCTTGATGCCTTGCTCGCTTAAGAAGTCCACACCAACTATGATTTCGTCAACAATATCTGCTACTATAAAAGTGTGTAGAACGGCCACGTTCCCAATTGCGATTTCACATGTTAGGACATGGGTGTCCTCAGCAGTGGCCGTACATAACTTTGCTCCATGCAATGTTCTCACCTCCTAGTTGACTAAATCATATCAAATTTATGGAATGCCATGCGCCTGTATCCACAGTTAGTAAGTTCTCTTTTCCATCCACAGATGCAACAACAGTAACGTTTCTAGCTTTCCTTCCGATCTGTGAGACAGAGATTATGTGGCATTCAGTTGCCGGAGCCAGTCCACGACCCCCTCCGGCTGGCTCTATTTAGTTGAACGACGGATTTGGTTGGGAGGTTTGCTCATCTCCTTCAGCTTTGCGTTTTCGTCCACCTGAATTGCTGGGGTGAGCCAGTCCCGCTAATAACGTGCTACCTGGTTTTCCGCACTTAAAGCATTTAATGGCACCTTTACTTTTCTTCTGTCCTCCGTTCAACGCTTCCAAAATTGTGTCTACCCAAGCCGGAGTTTCCACATCTACGCGATGAGCCTTGTATGCAGGTTTACTAAAAAGCGAAACTGTTTCCTGCGTCATAGCATGCAATACCGTTTCAGGGAATGTCCGATTAGGGTTTGCATATGTGGCCCGCATCGGCTCCACATCGCGTATTCCGTTTATAAAACTTTGCATTTTTACCCTCTCAGTGTATTCCTTCTGTTCTTCCAACTGAGATGCCATGTTCGTCTTCTGTTTTTCCAGCTGAGATGCCATGTGCGTCTTCTGTTCTTCCAGTGGGAATATCATGTGGGTCTTCTGGTTTTCCAGCTGAGATGCCATGTGTGTCTTCCGTTCTTCCAGCGGAGATGCCATGTGTGTCTTCTGTTCTTTCAGCTGAGTTGAAATGCTTGACGACATCTGAGTCAATACAGCAAACAACGCGTATCCACACTTGCCACTGGATTCGGAGGCTCCTTTTTTTCTTCCATTTTCGTCGATGCCTCCTCCACAAGATGGAAAACATAATCACCGACGTTGATTCCTGCAGCTTCCGCAATTGTGACGAATTCGATGATTCCTTGATTATTAATCCTGGGTTCGATCACTATAAAGTCAAATAAACACAAGCACAAATATTGTAAATAATAGCTAGTTTTATTTACTAGTAAGAAGCTCAATCGTCATTTTTGGTTGTGTTTAACTAGTGTAGGGAGTGTTATTGAGTTAGGGATGGTAAATGCTTGAGAATAATCGCCACAATATATTAGTTAGTATGTAGGTAGGTTTTCGAAGGGTTATTAGATTCAAAAAAATGTTAATGACGTTTTCTCAAGTAGGTAAACTTTTAAATTTCAAACCCAGTTACATTTTAAGCAAGAGCAAATTTTTTAAAGCAGGTAGTGTTTTCTTTGTATAACTAAGGAACCTTTTTGTCAGGTAGGCTTCGATTTTTACTTGATCCGAGTATAATGCGAATTGTTCCTTAATAATATCTGCAAGGCTCACCGGATACTGTTCAGTCTATAAGTGAATTTTATGACCCACCATTTGCTTAGAAAAAATAATATGAATAAAAGGGCGAGTGATCCAGATATGTTCTGTTTCATCTGCGTCAAATATGTTGTTAAAAGGATGCGACGTGTGTTTTCAAATCCTTTGAAAGTTACATATTATAAGTATTTTGGCATTCATCCCAAAAGCACTGGAAAATCATGGACACCGAATACTGTGTGCAGTACATGTCGAATCGAATTGATTCATTCGGAATCCGGAACAAAAAGGTGCGTAGTAAAATTTAGGAATTTGCTACTTTTTAATGCATATCTGACTAATTTCTAAAACTATCTACTTGGGCAACATATGAAATTTAGTACACCAATTAAGTGGAGGGAACAAACTTTCCATTCGACGGACTGCTATATTTGTACTACAGAAGTATTTGGGGTTGGAAAGTCAAGAAAAGTATAGCATGCCAAAGTATCTACAGCGTCATTGCCAGTACCAAATCCAATGGAAGTTGCTCATTTAACTACATTGCCATTGCCACACTCAATTTTACTTCTGGGCCTAGTTTCATTGTCAACAGCAGCATCTGATTATGCGGCATCAACTGAACTTCACACGGAAAACGAAAGAAACGCTTTGTCACAAGTGTTATTGATTCCCGACCTGGACTGGTTGCAAATAAAACTACCCTTCGAATTTCGGGTGATGGCGTTTTATTTCCTGTGGAAATTACAATGTTCAATACATACATATAATTTATCAAGTTTCTACTTACACTTTTGTGTGGTTCTTCCCTCGTCCAGATCGCAAATGGCAATTTTCGCTTATAGCGATTACATCGGTTTATCGGTACTTCATTTGCGAATTGGAGATGGGAACAAAGTGAATTCAACAAATAAATAACAATTTAACAATACGTATGGCAAGGTGATAGTTACAACATAAATCGATACTAAGGCTATGTATAGAGTGCGACAACAAGTAGTACATTTGGGTTGCAGATCATGTACGTACGGGCATATCAACAAAATCATCGCAATAAAATATATTGAATTGTTGTTATTTTTCGGGGTTGATTTTTTGTGATTGTGTAATGCAGTTTTCATAAATAAAATAAAAATTAATCTCCAAAGGAATCGTTTAAAAGCAACAAGGAAATTGGCGAGCAGTGGTGGTTAAAATAGCACTTTTTAAAAAATTAAGTTACTAAGAACTTCATGAGCCAGTTATATGCAATAGGGTGGGTCGATTTGTATGAACGAAAGTTAACCGATATCGCGCCACCGATTTTTCGATAGGTTTTGGGTTCAGGAAAAAAAGTTCCACTACGCATACCCAAAAAAATAAATTTCGAGCCTGCGAATTTTCATTTTTTTTTTACTTTTTTGGACTTTGATTTTTAAGGTATAATTTTAAGTGGGACAGGAAATATGAGACAAATTCGTTTTCATCGAAAACATTTTTGCATATATACTGAAAAAACTCTTAAAAAATGGCGAAAGGGTAAATTTTTTGACCAAAACACTCCCCAAAACCCAAAAAACCGTTAACACCAACGTTTTTAGTGGACATTTTTGGGTCGGTATACATGAAAATTTTAAAATCAAATGAAATTTTTTTTAGTAGTTCATGAAAAAAACCTTAAAAATCAAAGTCGAAAAAAGTAAAAAAAATGAAATTTCTCAGGCTCGAACCTTATTTTTTTGGGTATGCGTAGTGGAATTTTTTTTTTCTGATCCCAAAACCTATCGAAAAATCGATGGCGCGATATCGGTTAATAAATCGACCCAGTCTAATATGCATGAAGAGCGACTATATTTTTATTGAAATTAGTTTCATTTGTTTAATATAGTGACACATATATTTTTATATCTGATGACATATATATTATACCTGATGACTGAATTTTCAATAAAGTGGTTTGTAATGTAATTTTGCAATTTTCGTGTACAGTAAGTGGCATCAGTATCATGCATAGGCTGATTAGTATGACAACTTGTAAGATTCTGGTGTATGTACTGACTAGTATGTAAACTGGTATGGTCCTGATATATATATACAGACTAGTATTTTGAATGGTATGATATTGGTGTATATTATGACTACTAAGCCAACTTTCCTTTCCTATATTGCTGATGCAGAGACTGACAATTGCCATCTCACAGGGCAGCGCCGCACAGTGTAACTTTTTTCACTTTTAGGATGCGAAAAGTCCAAAAAACAATGTTCTCCAATCTCAAACATTTTTTGACATCCAACAGATTAATAGCCAACTGTTAAGAAAATGTATACAGAGCAAAGTAAAAACCCACGATCACCATGATAAGCAATATGAAACTTGGATAACTGAAACAAGTGTAAAAATCATTTCACAGTCCAAAGTTTTTTACCAAATTTGTGGCCACGTGGTGGTTTTTTTGGTAACTGTTTTGACTTCAAACTATTTTATTTGACATACTTGGGTAGTTTATAACAGCATTGGTGTGTCAGCCACGTAGGCATTTTTTAAATAACTTTTTTTTTTTTTGGGTTTAGACAGCCACTAAAAATTTGGCAAGCTTAGAAAATTGTTTGTTTCCAATAGAATAAAACTTGTATGATTTGGGCCAATTTGATTCAACGAATACATATACATTAAAGGGAATTTCATATAGTTTCAGATAAAAAAAAAACCATTGCGAAAGTGTGCGTTTTTCTTTGTAATCGCCAACTTAAGGTCTCTATGCCCTCGCTCACGTATGAATGCACAGTGACCTAACAATGGAATGTCCTCAGCTCAAATCTACAATACTACATCCCAAAAAAAGACAGTTATACCTGAAATGGTAAAAATCCAGAAAAAAGGAAACTTGTGCACTGAATAGTCTTAATTGTGTGTCAAATGGGGTTTCCCATAGTTAACGAGTTGTGCAATTATCCCATCAACTTATGTTATGTATGCACGCCTACGTGATACTTCCAAGAAATTGAGTGCTTCGGGAATATCTATACATATGTATTATACATCACATAAATGTCTACATAAAACTCGGAGTTTGAGATCTTAGGTAGATCTTTAAAACAAAGAAATGTGTAAGTATATTTTTGTTAAGCATTAGCAGGTATTATTTTCTCGTAAAAATCCAATTTCTTAATCTATGACAAGTGATATAACAAAACGCTTGGGCTACGACTATATAAATAGAGAACATAGCTAAAAATGAATCATACCAAAGACGGACTGCATTGAAGTAAAACCAACTGCACTGTACCGAATTTTCCTGTATCATCAACTAGTTATGGCTATTTCACGAAATACACTTTTTGAAGTTTGGAAAAAGCAAAGCAAAGATGGAGAAACGAACAAAGCCATACTAAACCCTATTTTGAGTATAATTGGAAGAGATGTGGATCATTCAAAATTAAAAAAATACATCATCCAGCTAACTTATAATATTTGTAAGAGATGGGCATGTTGTTTTCGATCTACAAGTAGATTTATTGAGAAAAACCCTGAATGGTTATCAGAAAATCTGGATTTCACAGATTATATGATTGATGTTGAGCCATGCACTTCTCGTGATATTCCTAAGCCGGGGAGGCCAAAAAAAACTTCTCTGAGTGATCTATGCGCACAAAAAACTGAAAAGCTAAAGAACTAATGAACAATGTCGACAATGATCAACTGTTAATGGCAGCGGAATTGAAATTACGATCATCAGGGAAAAGAAATTCCGCAAAAATAATTGAGGAGTTGTCCACAGCATCACCATCACGAGGCACTGCAATCAATGATAGTTGACTCAAATCTTTCAAAACATGAATACTCCCTGATCCGGCAGCACACTTCAGAAGTTAACAGAAAAATATATCCTTCATGTAACTGTTTAAAAGAATCAAATTTTTTATGCTATCCTCAAAAAATAACCGTAACGGAAACCTATGCTGAAATTGAATTGCAATCCCTAATTGATCACAGCTTACGAATATTGTGTCTTGCATAAAAAGAGGTATTCCTTTCTATTCCTGAGGTTAAAGAACTATATGCAATTATAAAATGGGGATGTGATGGAGCTGAGCATAGCTGTTTCAAACAAACATTTTCGGAAGAAAACAAATCGGGCACTAGGATGTTTTTCATTTCACTACTACTCCTTCAAATGTATACAACGAACGAAAGGTTAGAGTTTGGAGTAAACCTGCTCCATCTTCCACGAGATACTGCCGGCAGATAAAATTAGTTTTTACAAAATAAACACGAGATGCCATTTCAAAGGAGGTGCAATCTGTCAAAGACCAAATTTCCAGTATTCGTCCTACAACAATTCAAACAGATAACTTAAACTTACAAGTGAAATCAACGTTTGTGTTGTGCATGATTGACGGCAAAGCTGGCAACGCTCTGTCGGCATATACATAATCGCAAAAGTGCTCCATATGTGGGGCTTCTCCAAAAGATATTAACAATATGCGAGCCCTGACGAAAGCATGCTTGCTTTCCGAGTTTCCCCTATACATTCTTGGATACGGTGCATGGAATGTATGCTACACATGAAAAAGAAGAAAGAACATATCTAAAATAGATTCAGGAAAGAAGTTGGTATTTTGATTGATATGCCAAAGCAAAAAACCGGCAACACAAATGATGGCAATACTGCGAGAAGACTCTTTGGAGTTCCTGAAATAACATCAGACATAACTGGCATAAACATCAATCTTTTCATGCATAGGATTTGGGTTTCAAATCAATTCTGAAGCTTTTGACCACTATGTGACAGAGACAAGGAAACCATATTTATCGGAATATGCTTGGTACAATATGCCAGTGAGCGTACATAACATTCTGTTTCATGTATAATCGTGTCTGGTATTCTTCGTATTGGTCAACTTTCGAAAGAACCTCAAGAGTCCAGAAACAAAGATGCACGAAGCTATCGTGAAATTTTCACCAGAAAAAAGTCAAGAGTTTGTAGTAACTTGGATTTGCTGCACAGATTGCTGATATCGTCCGACCCGTTCATAAACAGTTTGTGGAAAACCCCAAGGTCAAAGCGGCGAGCATTAACGAGTGAAGTTATTGGCTTATTATCTGAATCAGAGCATGTCGACGATATTGACTCCGACTAACTTTATACCAGTTATAATATCACTTTTTATTTATAAGTATGTATTTCGTAATAGTACCTATGTTGTGTTTGACTTTGAAAATAAAATTTTTTAAATATTAATCAAAAGCCTCTAAGGTAAAGTTAAATCTAAATCTAAACAATTTTTATTTATGGTGATTGTTGTTGGAGCAAAGCTCGAATTTTTATGTTTGTTTGTTAATTGATATTAGAGGAAAAATTACAACGTTATGCACAGCGATGGTATGGGATGACATGTTTCGAAGTGCCCAACTTCTCATCAGACCCCTTCTCGGACACTGAGATATGAACCCAAGTGTCTGCACCAAAGCCGCTGTTAGAGTACTCTAACAACTAAGCTATGATGCCCTGTAGCGTCACGATGCATTTTTCCTCTAATGTGCCATTTGCTTATTCCTTTTATACATTCTTTGGTACATATAATTTATATGTCAACTCAAGGAAAGTGGAAATATTTTTAGGCGCGTTCATAGAACAGTTTTAGATACAGAAGGGCTTTTATGCATATCAACACTTCCGTGTTATTTGTTATGCACCCGCACTGTACCTGTAACAATTATAGTTATGGTGATTGTTGTTGGAGCAAAGCTCGAATTTTTATGTTTGTTTGTTAATTGATATTAGAGGAAAAATTACAACGTTATGCACAGCGATGGTATGGGATGACATGTTTCGAAGTGCCCAACTTCTCATCAGACCCCTTCTCGGACACTGAGATATGAACCCAAGTGTCTGCACCAAAGCCGCTGTTAGAGTACTCTAACAACTAAGCTATGATGCCCTGTAGCGTCACGATGCATTTTTCCTCTAATGTGCCATTTGCTTATTCCTTTTATACATTCTTTGGTACATATAATTTATATGTCAACTCAAGGAAAGTGGAAATATTTTTAGGCGCGTTCATAGAACAGTTTTAGATACAGAAGGGCTTTTATGCATATCAACACTTCCGTGTTATTTGTTATGCACCCGCACTGTACCTGTAACAATTATAGTTATGGTGATTGTTGTTGGAGCAAAGCTCGAATTTTTATGTTTGTTTGTTAATTGATATTAGAGGAAAAATTACAACGTTATGCACAGCGATGGTATGGGATGACATGTTTCGAAGTGCCCAACTTCTCATCAGACCCCTTCTCGGACACTGAGATATGAACCCAAGTGTCTGCACCAAAGCCGCTGTTAGAGTACTCTAACAACTAAGCTATGATGCCCTGTAGCGTCACGATGCATTTTTCCTCTAATGTGCCATTTGCTTATTCCTTTTATACATTCTTTGGTACATATAATTTATATGTCAACTCAAGGAAAGTGGAAATATTTTTAGGCGCGTTCATAGAACAGTTTTAGATACAGAAGGGCTTTTATGCATATCAACACTTCCGTGTTATTTGTTATGCACCCGCACTGTACCTGTAACAATTATAGTTATGGTGATTGTTGTTGGAGCAAAGCTCGAATTTTTATGTTTGTTTGTTAATTGATATTAGAGGAAAAATTACAACGTTATGCACAGCGATGGTATGGGATGACATGTTTCGAAGTGCCCAACTTCTCATCAGACCCCTTCTCGGACACTGAGATATGAACCCAAGTGTCTGCACCAAAGCCGCTGTTAGAGTACTCTAACAACTAAGCTATGATGCCCTGTAGCGTCACGATGCATTTTTCCTCTAATGTGCCATTTGCTTATTCCTTTTATACATTCTTTGGTACATATAATTTATATGTCAACTCAAGGAAAGTGGAAATATTTTTAGGCGCGTTCATAGAACAGTTTTAGATACAGAAGGGCTTTTATGCATATCAACACTTCCGTGTTATTTGTTATGCACCCGCACTGTACCTGTAACAATTATAGTTATGGTGATTGTTGTTGGAGCAAAGCTCGAATTTTAATGTTTGTTTGTTAATTGATATTAGAGGAAAAATTACAACGTTATGCACAGCGATGGTATGGGATGACATGTTTCGAAGTGCCCAACTTCTCATCAGACCCCTTCTCGGACACTGAGATATGAACCCAAGTGTCTGCACCAAAGCCGCTGTTAGAGTACTCTAACAACTAAGCTATGATGCCCTGTAGCGTCACGATGCATTTTTCCTCTAATGTGCCATTTGCTTATTCCTTTTATACATTCTTTGGTACATATAATTTATATGTCAACTCAAGGAAAGTGGAAATATTTTTAGGCGCGTTCATAGAACAGTTTTAGATACAGAAGGGCTTTTATGCATATCAACACTTCCGTGTTATTTGTTATGCACCCGCACTGTACCTGTAACAATTATAGTTATGGTGATTGTTGTTGGAGCAAAGCTCGAATTTTTATGTTTGTTTGTTAATTGATATTAGAGGAAAATTTTTATTTATATTGGCACTGGAAAATGCTTTTAAAGTATGGGCGGATCACGCCCATTTTTATTTTCAAATCGGATTTAGGTATCTGCAACGACACTGCAAAATTTCAAATGAATGCTCCATTGGTTTGGCTGTTATTAATTTTCACATCCTAAAAATGACAAAAGTGACACTGCGCGCCGTTTTAAAAATACCAGTTACTAATATGGAAAAATTACATAACTCGAACTAGTTGAGGCGGTTTGGCAAACTGGTATAAAATTATAAATACAATATCTTTTGTTGAATGTAATACAAAATTAGATGACAAAACCCGTACTTGAAAACCCCTCAAAGATGTCATGAAGCAAATCAACAGAGAAATTTTCCGTTACGCGGAAATTATTGACCATATTAAAAATGGAATACTCTTTTATGTCAGTACCTTCAATATCGTTCAGAGAAATATCGTAGGCGTAATTTGTCTGTTTCTCAATTGGTTCATATCTTCAATAAAGGCGAATTAGCTACATTTTTATCAATTTGGCGAAATCGCTAATAACGTTTTGAGGAAAATTCAAGAATTTGGTTAACTGCTAAATTATCTCCAATTATCAATCCTAGACATAAAGAAATTATCTTTTTGACACTCGGTGTGTTAATTACAATACCATTTGTTTACGGGTGTCGACGTCGCAATAGGGGGTGGCGCTCGCACGTAATAAAGGTTTGGAAAGAAAAAGACAACAAGTTAATAGGAATAGACACCGGAATTTAATGTAAATAATTACAATATGTATAAAACCAACAAGGTGGAAGCGAAATTAAATGCACAATATGAATATGAAGCAAATAATATGGAAATCTATGGATCAATATAATTACCTGGTTTGGCCGCTGGCCACTTACGTACTCTCGAAAAACAACTGCTCTATGATGGATTTAGCTCGATACCCCCGCTGAATGCCTACTTTCGTTAGCTTCGGAGGAGTAAGAACTGTTATCGGTACAAACCTAAATGCAATCTCGAGGGTAGAAACCGCTACGAGGGGCGAACGATATATTTAGGCCGGTGGCCTAAAGATGCTAACCCCCTTGCGGCGAGTAAGCTTAAAAAGCACGTGCAGCCACCAACAACCACTCCCAAATTATTACAAAGATAAATTTATGATAAGGTTAAATTAGTCTTAGAACTAATAAAATATATGGCTATCGCCCTTGTTATGACAGCCGCATCTTGACACCTGTTGGGGATTAGATAGAAATGTTAGTATGTATGGACGTGGGTTTGCCTAGTTCAATGCACCTCGGCGCCTAGCGTAAGGCGCACTGGAGAGGCCCGGAAAAGCTCGGAATCCGAAAACCTCCTAAACTGGAAGGGAGGAGCTACCGTCGCTTCAACCGTGGACTTGCGTAGTGACCCTTCTGGTCACCCGTACTTCCCCCGGAGTACCAGTGTACACCAGATCGGCCGGGTCCCACCAATATGTTCTAGGTCGGCAGCGAGCTTACCGTCAATGACCGTGGTTGGTGAGCCCGGGTCGACCAGTGCACGGACAAAGTGCAGTGCGCCACCGGACTCGATGCACATCGAAGCAGTTGTTGCGATAGCGACAAACGATCGCATGATGATAGCTGCGGGACTGTGGCGGACGACTGTGGTGTCGTTAACAGGTTTGCAGCGGTCCTTGCTCGGAAATATATCCGAACGGTGGAACGGAGACATGCAGTTGGGGCAGTATTTATATATGAGTACCACCCGCAAGCGATTCTCTACCGACATCCCCCCGGTATTTTTGGCAAAATCTAATCCCTCGGTTATTGTCACATAAGCGGCACGGGATAGTAAACAGATTGGACCGTTCCTCTGTCTTTGAGAGTGTGGCCGTAAAGCGATCAATTCTATAAAATAAACCGGCTATTAGGACGGTAGTATTGGTATGGTTGGGTTGGGTTTATTGCAACTTCATTAGGATTGAGGTTTTGATTTGATTTTGTATAGCATCATCGCTTGAATGGATAATTTCTCCCTTTCATTAGTTACTTTGTTAAAAATGGTGCGAAGTTTCGCTATGGTGAAATTGTTGTTTATCAGCTCGTAAATGACCCACCCTTCTTGTTTTTTTGCCCTGCCACCCCCAACCGATGACGCCGGTCACTTTCTGTATACTGCACTTTCTTTTATATTTATAGAAGATGAAATATTTATTTGGTTTTTGCATTATCATTATGAATGCTGAAATCAACCCTGTAATCTTCGAAGAAAATCGCGAAGTGGCAGTATTGGTTGCTTGTCTTAACATTCTTTCATTCCAAAACCTTCGGAAAATTTAGTGTATTATTCAATTCACGTGCGTGTGTTGTAAACTGATGTTGGCGATTTGAATCAATAAAACGATTCCATAAAAATAAAAAACAGAAGTATACGTACTTGCACACATGCTGCGAATTATTATAACCGAAAAAATAGCAGATGTCATTGCAATTGAGGCGAATAGGAATTATGTCCGAAAACTGCAAAATGTTGCATTTTAAATTCAACATGAACACTAAAGCTAATTTTTATGCCGTGGTTTCTTGGCGCTTTTTTTATTTTGTATTATTTTTTTGGAAACCATGTTGTATGTAATATGTATGTAATAAGCCCTTTAGTTGATTAAGCCTTTAATGAGAATTAGGCTTCCGACATACTTGTCATAAGATTGCGAATAAATTTACCCGCTCACTACGGCACGTAAAAAAGTTGGTGGATCTTTGGACCAGTTTAAGTACAAGTGAAGATTGCGTGTGGCAATTCGGATTGATACTAAGAAATATTTGATGTGGCTACGCTCATCCATTCAGCACCGAATACATTACTGAACGAAATGTCATTGAGGAAAAAATGTTCACGAGGTAAGTGTAAAATTTTTACGTTCGTACTAATTTTTAGTCAATTAATGTGGTTTTATTTATTAAATTTTTTGGGCGGTGTCCGAAATCTTTTATCGTTTTGGTCGCAGCGTCGGAGCTCTAAAACCCAAAGCCGGCGCACCGCGATTGATACGAGTACGCGTGTTTGTAAAAGCACGGTAGAAAGTAGTGCGTTCTGGAGGGAGGATTTCCATTAGTTGGGTTTGTGATCGCTTGCGGAAGATCGTGCAAACCATGCAGTTGTGGATGACGGATCGGATCATATTTTTAAAACTTGGGGTCCAATAATGCGTGTAGTTGGTTTTCGCCGTGTAAGGAGATCGTATGGATAAACTGGAGGAGAACTCGCGGAAAAAGACCGGCGCAGGGGAGGATAATTGGGTGGGCGGGATAATGGGATGCAGAAAGACGACCGCGCACCCGTAAGATATTATGGCTGGCGACGAAGGAGGAGGAAGGATTTCGCTTTTTATATGGAAGTTTATGGAAAAAAATGTATTTACCGACTTTGGCCGCTGGTGACTTACGTACTCTCGAAAGACAAGTGCCCGAATCTATCTGATGGATTTAGCTCGATACCACCGCCGAATGCCTACTTTCGTTAGGTTCGGAGAGGTAAGAACTGTTATCGGTAAATGCAATCCCAGTGACCTAAACACCATTTCTTTCCAAATCATTTAATATTTCTAATAGCCTATAAAATCATGTTCCATTTCCAAATTGTTTAACATCTCGTGACTTGAAAAGAGCCGCTACCAAAATATTTTGAAGCTTATGTTTAATAGAAGTTAGTGCTATCGGAAAGTAATAATATGCTGCTAAAACTAACGAACTATGTGAACCTAAAGGATTGTTAATTTCGAAGTCGCCCAAATGTAGTTCAATATTTCCTACAATATTCAATATTTCGACAAATTTGTTTTGATCATTTTGAATTTTAGTGTACCAAATATAGCCATTCACACATTTTTAAACCCCCGTTATTGGTATATAAATTTTCCAAATTTTTATGAAAACTTTCGTACATGCCTGGCAACTCAAAAAACTTTTTTATTTGACACTTAACTTAAAATAGCACGCCTTTTAACAGTACTGTATCTAGTTTGTTAACATGTCTGGTTTCTATTGTGCTACTTGAATTATTGATGGTGATAACTTTGTGCCTTTCATATAAATCTACAGTGCGTGGCTTTTGTTGGTCGAAAAATTAATTCGCTAAAACAACAAAAATTATCAAACAACAGTGCGTAAAATTAACATAACTTTAATTGAAAATGTCACGCACAAAAATGTTAGATTTTGAGTTAGCTTTTAACGCTCGGAATTCAATTTCGGTTGCTCTCATACAAGTTATATGAACATGAAAAACTTTTGACATAAAATTCACGCTGTGCGTTTATATATGGTTGAGCGTTAAGATACTTGAAGTACTTTTACTATGAGTATCAGTTATAATCAGTTATCCCAAAATGCAGCATTTATTTTGGTATTTACCATACAAATTTTGACACCGGCAACTTTATTAAACCCAGCTGTACTTGTACACAGGGTATTATAACTTTGTTTGGATAACGGTTGGTTGTACAGGTATAAAGGAATCGTGATAGATATAGACTGCCATATATCAAAACGACCAGGATCGAACAAAAATTGTATTAAGCCATGCCCGTTCGTCTGTCCGTCCGTCTGTCCGTCTGCCCGCTAACACGATAACTTGAGCAAATATTGAAATATCTTCACCAAATTCGGCATGCGGGCTTATTTGGACTCAGAATAGATCGGTATTGAAAATGAATGAAATCGGACGATAACCACGGCCCTTTTTCCTATATCCGAAATATGGAAAAGTTAAAAAAATTAGATAATTCGAAAACGAATACCACTAAATTAATGAAATTTGGTAGGTGGATTGATTTTATAACGCAAAACACAAGTTCAGTAAAATTTTGGAATATGAGCATGGCAACGCCCACATTTAGAAGAAGCAAATCCAGAAGTTTAACAAGCTGTAAGTCAATAGCCGTTGGCAATATAAAATTGAAATTTGGCAAATACATTTCTTTCGTAGCGATAACTGTTTTCTGTGGAAATGAGCGAAATCGGCTGAAGCCACGCTTTATTTTTATACCCAGCTTTACTTGTAAACAGGGTATTATATATTTGTTTGGATAACGGTTGGTTGTACAGGTATAAAGGAATCGAGATAGATGTAGACTTCCACAAATCAATATGATAAGGATCGAAAAAAATTTGATTGAGCCATGTTCGTTCGTCTGTCCGTCCGACCGTCTGTCCGTTAACACGATAACTTGAGGAAATATTGAGATATCTTCACCAAATTCGGTATTCGGGCTTATTTAGACTCAGAATAGATCGGCATTGAAAATGAGCGAAATCGGACGATAACCTAGCCACCTTTTCCTGTCTCGACAATATCGAAAAATTGAAAAAAGATATAATTCGAAAACGAATACCAATAAATTAATGAAATTTGGTAGGTTGATTAGTTTTATAACGCAAAACACAAGTTCAGTAAAATTTTGGAATATGGGATGGCAACGCTCACATTTAGAAGAAGGAAATTCAGAAGTTTAACAAACTGTTTGGAGATATACCATTGAAATTTGGCAAATACATTTCTTTCGTAGCGATAACTGTTTGCTGTGAAAATGAGCGAAATCGCCTGAAAGCCACGCTTTCGTTTTATACCCAGCTGTACTTGTACACAGGGTATTATAACTTTGTTTGGATAACGGTTGGTTGTCCAGGTATAAAGAAAAAAAATTTGATTGAAGCATATCCGTCCGTCTGTCCGCCTGTGCGTCTGTCCGTTAACACGATAACTTGAACATATATTGAGATATCTTCACCAAATTCGTTATGCGGGCTTATTTAGACTCAGAATAGGTCGGAATTGAAAATGAGCGACATCGGATAACACCTCGCCCCCTTTTCCTGTATCGAAAATATCGAAAAATTGAAAAAATTAGATAATTCGAAAACGAATACCACTAAATTAATTACATTTGGTTGGTGGATTGATTTTATAACGCAAAACAAAAGTTCAGTAATATTTTGGAATATGGGCATGGCAACAGGTGTCAAACGAAAGGGCATGGCCACAGCTTTCTTTTGTAACTCTCGATATTTCGATATATTTATCGACAAATGAGTTTTTGGTCAAAATATGGTTCATACAAAACCTTGATGTATGCGTTCAATATGGGTGTCCAACGAAAGGGCATGGCCACTGCTTTCATTTGAACTTTTCCATATTTCGATATATTTATCGATAAATGAGTGATAGCTCAAAATGTGAATCCTACAAAACCTTCATGTATGCATTCACTATGGGTTTCAAACGAAAGGGCATGGTCACAGCTTTCATTTGAACTTTTCGATATTTCGATAAATGAGTTATAGCTCAGAATGTGGTTCCTACAAAACCTTCATATATGCGTTCAATATGGGTGTCAAACGAAAGGGCATGGTCACAGCTTTCATTTGAACTTTTCGATATTTCGATAAATGAGTTATAGCTCAGAATGTGGTTCCTACAAAACCTTCATGTATGCGTGAAATATGGGTCTCAAACGAAAGGGCATGGTCACAGCTTTCATTTGAACTTTTAGATGTTTCGATATATTTTTCGATAAATGAGTTGTCGCTCAAAATGTGGTTACCATAAAACCTCGATGTATGCGTTCAATATGGGTGTCAAGCGAAAGGGCATGGCCAAAGCTTTCATTTGAACTTTTAGATGTTTCGATATATTTTTCGATAAATGAGTTGTCGCTCAAAATGTGGTTCCTACAAAACCTTCATGTATGCGTGAAATATGGGTCTCAAACGAAAGGGCATGGTCACAGCTTTCATTTGAACTTTTAGATGATTGGATATATTTTTCGATAAATGAGTTGTCGCTCAAAATGTGGTTCCCATAAAACCTCGATATAGTTATGCGTTCAATATGGGGTTCAAACGAAACGGCATCGCCACACATGTCATTTGAACTTTTAGATATTTCGATATATTTATCGAGAAATGCGTTATCGGTCAAAATGTGGTTCTCATAAAACCTTGATATATGCGTTAAATATGGGGGTCAAACGAAAGGGCATGGTCACACATTTCATTTCAACTTGTCGAAATTTCGATAAATGACCTTCATGTATGCGTTCAATATGGGTGTCACACGAAAGGGCATGGCCACAGCTTTCATTTGAACTTTTAGATGTTATGATATATTTTTCGATAAATGAGTTGTCGCTCAAAATGTGGTTCCCATAAAACCTCGATATAGTTATGCGTTCAATATGGGGGTCAAACGAAACGGCATGGCCACACATGTCATTTGAACTTCTCGATATTTCTATATATTTATCGAGAAATGCGTTATCGGTCAAAATGTGGTTCCCATAAAACCTTGATATATGCGTTAAATATGGGGGTCAAACGAAAGGGCATGGTCACAGCTTTCATTTGAACTTTTCGAAATTTCGATAAATGAGTTATAGCTCAAAATGTGGTTCCTACAAAACCTTCATGTATGCGTTCAATATGGGTGTCAAACGAAAGAGCATGGTCACAGCTTTCATTTGAACTTTTAGATGTTTCGATATATTTTTCGATAAATGAGTTGTCGCTCAAAATGTGGTTCCCATAAAACCTTGATATATGCGTTCAATATGGGGGTCAAACGAAACGACATGGCCACACAAGTCATTTGAACTTCTCGATATTTCGATATATTTATCGAGAAATGCGTTATCGTTCAAAATGTGGTTCCCATAAAACCTTGATATATGCGTTAAGTATGGGGGTCAAACGAAAGGGCATGATCACAGCTTTCATTTGAACTTTTCGATATTTCGATAAATGAGTTATAGCTCAAAATGTGGATCCTACAAAACCTTCATGTATGCGTTCAATATGGGTGTCACACGAAAGGGCATGGCCACAGCTTTCATTTGAACTTTTAGATGTTTCGATATATTTTTCGATAAATGAGTTGTCGCTCAAAATGTGGTTCCCATAAAACCTTGATATATGCGTTCAATATGGGGGTCAAACGAAACGACATGGCCACACAAGTCATTTGAACTTTTCGAAATTTCGATAAATGAGTTATAGCTCAAAATGTGGTTCTTACAAAACCTTCATGTATGCGTTCAATATGGGTGTCAAACGAAAGGGCATGGTCACAGCTTTCATTTCAACTTTTAGATGTTTCGATATATTTTTCGATAAATGCGTTATCGGTCAAAATGTGGTTCCCATAAAACCTTGATATATGCGTTCAATATGGGGGTCAAACGAAACGACATGGCCACACAAGTCATTTGAACTTCTCGATATTTCGATATATTTATCGAGAAATGCGTTATCGTTCAAAATGTGGTCCCCATAAAACCTTGATATATGCGTTAAATATGGGGGTCAAACGAAAGGGCATGGTCACAGCTTTCATTTGAACTTTTCGATATTTCGATAAATGAGTTATAGCTCAAAATGTGGTTCCTACAAAACCTTCATGTATGCGTTCAATATGGGTGTCACACGAAAGGGCATGGCCACAGCTTTCATTTGAACTTTTAGATGTTTCGATATATTTTTCGATAAATGAGTTGTCGCTCAAAATGTGGTTCCCATAAAACCTTGATATATGCGTTCAATATGGGGGTCAAACGAAACGACATGGCCACACAAGTCATTTGAACTTCTCGATATTTCGATATATTTATCGAGAAATGCGTTATCGTTCAAAATGTGGTTCCCATAAAACCTTGATATATGCGTTAAATATGGGGGTCAAACGAAAGGGCATGATCACAGCTTTCATTTGAACTTTTCGATATTTCGATAAATGAGTTATAGCTCAAAATGTGGATCCTACAAAACCTTCATGTATGCGTTAAATATGGGGGTCAAACGAAATGGCATGATCACAGCTTTCATTTGAACTTTTCGATATTTCGATAAATGAGTTATAGCTCAAAATGTGGATCCTACAAAACCTTCATGTATGCGTTCAATATGGGTGTCACACGAAAGGGCATGGCCACAGCTTTCATTTGAACTTTTAGATGTTTCGATATATTTTTCGATAAATGAGTTATAGCTCAAAATGTGGATCCTACAAAACCTTCATGTATGCGTTCAATATGGGTGTCACACGAAAGGGCATGGCCACAGCTTTCATTTGAACTTTTAGATGTTTCGATATATTTTTCGATAAATGCGTTATCGGTCAAAATGTGGTTCCCATAAAACCTTGATATATGCGTTAAATATGGGGGTCAAACCAAAGGGCATGGTCACAGCTTTCATTTGAACTTTTCGAAATTTCGATAAATGAGTTATAGCTCAAAATGTGGTTCCTACAAAACCTTCATGTATGCGTTCAATATGGGTGTCAAACGAAAGAGCATGGTCACAGCTTTCATTTGAACTTTTAGATGTTTCGATATATTTTTCGATAAATGACTTGTCGCTCAAAATGTGGTTCCCATAAAACCTTGATATATGCGTTCAATATGGGGGTCAAACGAAACGACATGGCCACACAAGTCATTTGAACTTCTCGATATTTCGATATATTTATCGAGAAATGCGTTATCGTTTAAAATGTGGTTCCCATAAAACCTTGATATATGCGTTAAATATGGGGGTCAAACGAAAGGGCATGGTCACAGCTTTCATTTGAACTTTTCGATATTTCGATAAATGAGTTATAGCTCAAAATGTGGTTCCTACAAAACCTTCATGTATGCGTTCAATATGGGTGTCACACGAAAGGGCATGGCCACAGCTTTCATTTGAACTTTTAGATGTTTCGATATATTTTTCGATAAATGAGTTGTCGCTCAAAATGTGGTTCCCATAAAACCTCGATATAGTTATGCGTTCAATATGGGGGTCAAACGAAACGGCATGGCCACACATTTCATTTGAACTTTTAGATATTTCGAAATATTTATCGAGAAATGCGTTATCGGTCAAAATGTGGTTCCCATAAAACCTCGATATAGTTATGCATTAAATGTGGGGGTCAAACGAAAGGGCATGGTCACAGCTTTCATTTGAACTTTTCGAAATTTCGATAAATGAGTTATAGCTCAAAATGTGGTTCCTACAAAACCTTCATGTATGCGTTCAATATGGGTGTCAAACGAAAGAGCATGGTCACAGCTTTCATTTGAACTTTTAGATGTTTCGATATATTTTTCGATAAATGACTTGTCGCTCAAAATGTGGTTCCCATAAAACCTTGATATATGCGTTCAATATGGGGGTCAAACGAAACGGCATGGCCACACATTTCATTTGAACTTTTAGATATTTCGATATATTTATCGAGAAATGCGTTATCGGTCAAAATGTGGTTCCCATAAAACCTCGATATAGTTATGCGTTAAATATGGGGGTCAAACGAAAGGGCATGGTCACAGCTTTCATTTGAACTTTTCGAAATTTCGATAAATGAGTTATAGCACAAAATGTGGTTCCTACAAAACCTTCATGTATGCGTTCAATATGGGTGTCACACGAAAGGGCATGGCCACAGCTTTCATTTGAACTTTTAGATGTTTCGATATATTTTTCGATAAATGAGTTGTCGCTCAAAATGTGGTTCCCATAAAACCTCGATATAGTTATGCGTTAAATATGGGGGTCAAACGAAAGGGCATGGTCACAGCTTTCATTTGAACTTTTCGAAATTTCCATAAATGAGTTATAGCTCAAAATGTGGTTCCTACAAAACCTTCATGTATGCGTTCAATATGGGTGTCAAACGAAAGAGCATTGTCACAGCTTTCATTTGAACTTTTAGATGTTTCGATATATTTTTCGATAAATGACTTGTCGCTCAAAATGTGGTTCCCATAAAACCTTGATATATGCGTTCAATATGGGGGTCAAACGAAACGACATGGCCACACAAGTCATTTGAACTTCTCGATATTTCGATATATTTATCGAGAAATGCGTTATCGTTTAAAATGTGGTTCCCATAAAACCTTGATATATGCGTTAAATATGGGGGTCAAACGAAAGGGCATGGTCACAGCTTTCATTTGAACTTTTCGAAATTTCGATAAATGAGTTATAGCTCAAAATGTGGTTCCTACAAAACCTTCATGTATGCGTTCAATATGGGTGTCAAGCGAAAGGGCATGGCCACAGCTTTCCTTTGAACTTTTAGATGCTTCGATATATATTTCGATAAATGAGTTGTCGGTCAAAATGTGGTTCCCATAAAACCTCGATATAGTTATGCGTTCAATATGGGGGTCAAACGAAACGGCATGGCCACACATTTCATTTGAACTTTTAGATATTTCGATATATTTATCGAGAAATGCGTTATCGGTCAAAATGTGGTTCCCATAAAACCTTGATATATGCCTTCAATATGTTTGTCAAACCAAAGGGCACGCCCACAGATTTCATTTGAACCTCTTGATATTTCGATATATTTATCGATAAATGAGTTATCGTTCAAAATGTGGTTCCCAAAAAACCTTGATGTATGCGTTCATTATGGGTGTCACACGAAAGGGCATGACCACAGCTTTCATTTGAACTTTTAGATGTTTCGATATATTTTTCGATAAATGAGTTGTCGCTCAAAATGTGGTTCCCATAAAACCTTGATATATGCGTTCAATATGGGGGTCAAACGAAACGACATGGCCACACAAGTCATTTGGACTTCTCGATATTTCGATATATTTATCGAGAAATGCGTTATCGGTCAAAATGTGGTTCCCATAAAACCTTGATATATGCCTTCAATATGTTTGTCAAACCAAAGGGCAGGCCCACAGATTTCATTTGAATCTCTTGATATTTCGATATATTTATCGATAAATGAGTAATAGCTCAAAATGTGGTTCCTACCAAACCTTCATGTATGCGTTCAATATGGGTGTCACACGAAAGGGCATGGCCACAGCTTTCTTTTGATCTCTTCGATATTTCGATAAATTTATCGACAAATGCGTTATCGGTCCAAATGCGGTTCCCATAAAACCTTGATATATGCCTTCAATATGGGTGTCAAACCAAAGGGCATGGTCACAGCTTTCATTCGAACTTTTCGATATTTCGATATATTTATCGAGAAATGCGTTATCGATCAAAATGTGGTTTTCATAAAACCTTGATATATGCGTTCAATATGGGGGTCAAACGAGAGGGAATGGCCACAGCTTTCATTCGAACTTTTCGATATATTTTTCGATAAATGAGTTGTCGCTCAAAATGTGGTTCCCATAAAACCTTGATATATGCGTTCAATATGGGGGTCAAACGAAACGACATGGCCACACAAGTCATTTGAACTTCTCGATATTTCGATATATTTATCGAGAAATGCGTTATCGGTCAAAATGTGGTTCCCATAAAACCTTGATATATGCGTTCAATATGGGGGTCAAACGAAACGACATGGCCACACAAGTCATTTGAACTTCTCGATATTTCGATATATTTATCGAGAAATGCGTTATCGGTCAAAATGTGGTTCCCATAAAACCTTGATATATGCGTTCAATATGGGGGTCAAACGAAACGACATGGCCACACAAGTCATTTGAACTTCTCGATATTTCGATATATTTATCGAGAAATACGTTATCGGTCAAAATGTGGCTCCCATAAAACCTTCACATATGCGTTCAATATGGGGGTCAAACGTAACTGCATGGCCACACATGTCATTTGAACTTCTCGATATTTCGATATATTTATCGAAAAATGAGTTATCGTTCAAGATGTGGTTCCCAAAAAACCTTGATGTATGCGTTCAATATGGGTGTCAAACGAAAGGGCATGGCCACAGCTTTCTTTTGATCTCTTCGATATTTCGATATATTTATCGACAAATGCGTTATCGGTCCAAATGCGGTTCCCATAAAACCTTGATATATGCCGTCAATATGGGTGTCAAACCAAAGGGCATGGTCACAGCTTTCATTTCAACTTTTAGATGTTTCGATATATTTTTCGATAAATGAGTTGTCGCTCATAATGTGGTTCCCATAAAACCTTGATATATGCGTTCAATATGGGGGTCAAACGAAACGACATGGCCACACAAGTCATTTGAACTTCTCGATATTTCGATATATTTATCGAGAAATGCGTTATCGGTCAAAATGTGGTTCCCATAAAACCTTGATATATGCGTTAAATATGGGGGTCAAACGAAAGGGCATGGTCACAGCTTTCACTTGAACTTTTCGAAATTTCGATAAATGAGTTATAGCTCAAAATGTGGTTCCTACAAAACCTTCATATATGCGTTCAATATGGGTGTCACACGAAAAGGCATGGCCACAGCTTTCACTTCAACTTTTAGATGTTTCGATATATTTTTCGATAAATGAGTTGTCGCTCAAAATGTGGTTCCCATAAAACCTCGATATAGTTATGCGTTCAATATGGGGGTCAAACGAAACGGCATGGCCACACATGTCATTTGAACTTTTAGATATTTCGATATATTTATCGAGAAATGCGTTATCGGTCAAAATGTGGTTCTCATAAAACCTTGATATATGCGTTAAATATGGGGGTCAAACGAAAGGGCATGGTCACAGCTTTCATTTGAACTTTTCGAAATTTCGATAAATGAGTAAAAGCTCAAAATGTGGTTCCTACAAAACCTTCATGTATGCGTTCAATATGGGTGTCACACGAAAAGGCATGGCCACAGCTTTCATTTCAACTTTTAGATGTTTCGATATATTTTTCGATAAATGAGTTGTCGCTCATAATGTGGTTCCCATAAAACCTTGATATATGCGTTCAATATGGGGGTCAAACGAAACGACATGGCCACACAAGTCATTTGAACTTCTCGATATTTCGATATATTTATCGAGAAATGCGTTATCGGTCAAAATGTGGTTCCCATAAAACCTTGATATATGCCTTCAATATGTTTGTCAAACCAAAGGGCACGCCCACAGATTTCATTTGAATCTCTTAATATTTCGATATATTTATCGATAAATGAGTTATCGTTCAAAATGTGGTTCCCAAAAAACCTTGATGTATGCGTTCAATATGGGTGTCACACGAAAGGGCATGGCCACAGCTTTCCTTTGAACTTTTAGATGTTTCGATATATTTTTCGATAAATGAGTTGTCGCTCAAAATGTGGTTCCCATAAAACCTTGATATATGCGTTCAATATGGGGTTCAAACGAAACGACATGGCCACACAAGTCATTTGAACTTCTCGATATTTCGATATATTTATCGAGAAATGCGTTATCGGTCAAAATGTGGTTCCCATAAAACCTTGATATATGCCTTCAATATGTTTGTCAAACCAAAGGGCACGCCCACAGATTTCATTTGAATCTCTTGATATTTCGATATATTTATCGATAAATGAGTAATAGCTCAAAATGTGGTTCCTACAAAACCTTCATGTATGCGTTCAATATGGGTGTCACACGAAAGGGCATGGCCACAGCTTTCATTTAAACTCTTAGATGTTTCGATATATTTTTCGATAAATGAGTTATCGCTCAAAATGTGGCTCCCATAAAACCTTGATATATGCGTTCAATATGGGGGTCAAACGTAACGGCATGGCCACACATGTCATTTGAGTGACTGTTCGGCTGCCTCACGCAAGGCAGCCTTTTTATCCAAACCGAGTTTTTGCTCTTGCATTTAATTTAATTTAATTTACATTAAACATTCCGCGATTTCTTTCAAAACGTCCTCTTAAGTAAAATTTTATGGAAAACCACACAAATCAACAACGAGTGAAAAAACCAAGTGAGTTCGTGCGACATTTTAATTCCATTGTTGTGTGTTGTGTACGAATAAACAAAAATTAGCAGCAAAAATATTTGTTCTAACAAAGTTAAAAAACAACAAATCAATTGAGGCCATCAACAACAACTGTTACAACAACAACAACTGCTACTTGCTCACTCATAAGCTTTGTTCAATTGCGCTTTAAGCTTTGTGGGTTTGCCCCTGTGCTATACGTAAAGTCCCATCTACTTACGTCTTCGTCCGTGCTGCCACCCAGCTAAATTTAAAGCATTTTTTGGACCTTTTTCTTGATACCATGGCTATGAGTGCTGGAAAGCGTCGCGGTGATGCAATAACCGAAACGATCAATAAAGTGCCTCGCATCAGCGACTATTCTCCGAGTTTCGTGCGCACTATGGATCAGCGCCTCATAAAGCTAAATGAGATACTCACTAAACAAATCTTAGAGTCAGAGAAGCGAGTAATTGACTTTGTGAGCATAAAACTTGAGGATAAATTTGAGGTCTTAAAGCGAGATTTCAACGAATTAAGTGGAAGAGTCTCTCGGCTGGAGAACGCGTATGATCGGATTGGGCATTTTGAAGATGAGGTTTCCGCCCTAAATCAAAAGCTGGCTAAGCAAGATAGTCATCACGCTGCATGCGAAGTCCGAGTTCGCGGTATCCCCTCTGAGGAAGGAGAAAATCTCCCAAATATGTATAACCACCTTTGCTTTACCCTAGATTTACCGCCACCCCCTTTAAAAAGTATCTTCCAGCCCCGAAAATCTCCAAACAGCACGGTGGATCCGGCCGTAATCATAAAATTTCAGTCGCCGACGGACAGAAACTTGCTTTTAAAAACGATTGCAACCTTCAGGCGTCTAAACAAAAATAATACCGACAAAAACAAAAGAGGACTGCGTCTTGTTCACGTGGGCATGAATTCTGATGCGCCGATATTTATTAATGCATCATTAACAAAAGCTAATTATGATATATTCAAGGCAGCTACACTTCTTAAAAAAAGAAAAAGACTGGCTTCGGTATTTTCGATAAAGGGCGTGGTTCATGTTAAGCGCAAAGAAGGCGACAGCCCTGAGGCTATTATGAGCCTAAACTGTATCGAGAGCTTCGAGAATTCCGATCCCGAACACCAGGATAGCTTTCGAAACGGCGACGCAGAGGCAACGACTGTTCTCCCGGAGCAGCTGGAAGAATAATCTGTTTACTATGTTTAATATATTTAGTTTACCCCTTCATAGTCTCTTTATAATATCCAACTATACTCTAAATATCAGTATCCTGTCATTTATGTTTATATCATTTAATTGCAGTGCAAAGCCTTCATCTCTTTCCCTTTTTAATGATTGTCTCAGATCATAGTCTGTCTAGTTCCAAAGAAGGCCTACGTACTATGCTGCGCATTGTCAGTAAACGAGCTAAAGGACTGAACATTCATCTCAATGCGCAAAGTCTCTACAATAAGCTTGACGAATTAAGATTTATATGCGAAGGTTCCGATATCGATGTCATTTGCATTTCCGAAACCTGGTTTTCTTCACGCCATAATAATGACCTGGTAAAATTAAGCGGATATCAACTTTTTAGGGCGGACAGAAGTGGTCATGGCGGTGGTGTTGCAATTTATGTTGGGACTACTTTGTCTTGTAAACTAACTTGTCGATCCAGTCCAGGTGATAGTGTTGAGTATGTATTCGTTAATATATTTTCCGACAACAACAATAAGCTCTTGATAGGATGTGTATATAGACCTAATCGGCAAGTTAACTTTTTGAGCATCATTGAGTTTCTTGAACCGCTACTTATAAACTACGAAAATATCATCATCGCTGGCGACTTCAACAGCAACCTGCTGGTGGATTCCACCCTTAAGTTAAGCATGGCATCCCTTGGACTGCTTTCCACCAATTCTTCGGTACCAACACACTTCACTAACTCTAGCTCTTCTCTGCTCGATATATTCTTCGTAAACTCTCTTCAAAAATCGTTGCACTATACTCAATTATCTGCATCCTGCTTTTCAAAGCATGACCTTATATTTCTCTGTTACGACTTTCAAACTTCAAGCCGTCCTTGTTCTTATACATATCGTGATTTTAGAAGCATAGACTACTGTTCTCTTGCCGCAGCCGTGGAGTCGGTAGAATGGAGTGTGATTCGAACCTCAACATCGGTCGACGATCAGGCGCTATTTTTACAGAATAATATAAACTGGTTATTTGACAACTATGTTCCAGTTAAATCTAAGGTAATCCGACATTCTAACCACGCTTGGTTTAATGCTAGATTGGAGAACTTAATTCGCCTGCGGAACCTTGCTTATGCAAGGTTGAAAAGATACCGTACAACGGACACGCATAACAGTTTCAAAACGGCACGGATTGCCGTTAACAAAGCTATTAGGACAGCCAAAGTTAATTATTATAAAGATAAGTTTAGTTCTGCTCTTAACTCCAGGGATACTTGGAACTCCATCAAAAGTATTGGGATTGGTAAATCTAAAGGAGACCTCTCTGTTTTGTCCGATATTGAGATCAATGATATAAACAATAAGTTCGTAAGCCTGCCTATCCCAGTGGATAATATTTGTGTTGACAACTACTGTGATCGTGTTGATGTTGACGCCCGTCCTCTCGAGTATGTCTGTGTCGATGACTGTGATGTAGTGCAAGCCATACTTTCTGTGAAGTCCAATGCTACCGGGTTTGATGGCATATGTGCCAAGTTCTTAAAAATCAATCTTCCCAAAGTTCTTCCATACATAACTTATTTGGCCAACTCGATTCTGACAACCTGTGTCTTCCCGAAATGCTGGAAAGCTGCAAAGGTAGTACCGGTTATAAAACAAAACAAGGAGTATAGGCCCATAGCTATATTGCCTTTCTTATCGAAGGTAGTTGAACGAATCTTGCATGATCAGATATCATCCTATGTGCACGAACACAACTTTCTGTCGGATCATCAGTCTGGTTTTAGGTCAAAAAGAAGTTGTACAACTGCTCTCTTATCTGTGATAGAGGATATTCTAGAACGAATTGATAATAACCAAACTGCCTTTCTTACCCTTTTAGACCATTCTAAAGCCTTTGACTCTGTCGACCATACTTTACTTTGCAAAAAGCTGGAAAACTTGTTCAATTTCTCCTACCATGCCACGGCCCTCATCAGGTGTTATCTTGGCGACAGATCCCAGGCAGTAAGCGTAGGTTGCAGAAAGTCTGATTTCTTAAATGTTGTTAGGGGTGTCCCTCAAGGCTCAATCCTAGGACCACTATTATTTGTTCTGTATATAAATGACTTACCCGGTGTCCTTAGGTATTGTAATGTGCATATTTATGCAGATGATGTACAATTGTATGTGTGCTGCCCAAGCGATCGTACAAGCTCCTGCATTAATAATTTGAATCACAACTTAGACCAAATAGGTACGTGGGCTTCTAGAAACGGATTGTGTTTAAACCCCAACAAATCGAAATGCCTAGTCATTCATAGAAAGGCGCTTGCAACCAATGGCATGGATCAAATAATATTTAACAACTCCATTATAGAATACGTAGACACTGCTAAAAATCTAGGTATTGTTTTTAACAAAACATTAACATGGAAGGATCACATCCTTAGCACGGTTGGAAAGGTGTATGGTATGCTACGTACACTGTGGTTAACTCAGTACTATACTCCATTAAATATCCGGCTACTAATAGCCAAAGCTTACTTAATACCAATGCTTCTCCTCGGATGTGAGATCTACTCCAATTGTGACTACGTATGCAAAAAGAAGCTAAATGTTGTGTATAACAACATTGCTAGATACGTATTTGGGCTGTCGAGACTCGATCACGTTTCCTATCATGCAAAGAAGCTGCTAAACATCTCCTTTGACAATCTGTTAAAAGTCAGAACGCTCATTACATTACACAAATTGATATACACGAAGGAGCCTGATTATCTATACCGAAGGCTTATTTTCCTACACTCATCAAGGTCTGTCCTGCTTGCGCATGTCCGACATCGTATGCTGATTTCTGATCGTCAATTCTTCATTACTTCGATACGTCTTTGGAACTCCCTCCCTCCCAGACTAAGGCTGATATGCAATGCTCTGCACTTCAAAAATGAGTTAACTAGTTTCTATAACGACTAAATTAAAATCAAAATTATGATTACCTACTGATAATTATGCTATTCAAAACTCTATTCCTTTCCTATGTTTCTGTTTTCCTACTCTTTACATTCTTGTGCCTATAAAAACTCCCTGCTAGACAGTATTATGACGTTCGGTTGGCTTAGTGGTGTTGCCTTAGAGGGCGTGATGGAGGATCCTGAAGTAAATATCAGCTGTTTCATATTTACTTCAGGATTTTCTATCACGTTTTCGGGGGCAGCATTGCAGAGCTGACTGAGTGTCATAATACTGTCTAGCAGGGCTATTTCTATTTCTATTTCCATTTCTATTTCCATTTCTATTTCCATTTCTATTTCCATTTCTATTTCTGTTTTGTTATTATTACTATCATAGTCCACGTTAAGTTATTTTGTTCACTCTCGTTATTTATCACTAACATTAATAATAATAATAATAATAATTAATAACTATCATTTAATTTAATTTATCAATTTATTTATTAATTTATTACTTTATTATCTTATTTAAGTCATCTTGTAAATTTACGATGTACCGACTAGCACTATAAAATAATTTTTCTAAATTGTTGTGCTAGGAAAAATTCAAATAAATACATACATACATACATACATACATAGAACTTCTCGATATTTCGATATATTTATCGAAAAATAAGTTATCGTTCAAAATGTGGTTCCCAAAAAACCTTGATGTATGCGTTCAATATGGGTGTCAAACGAAAGGGCATGGCCACAGCTTTCTTTTGATCTCTTCGATATTTCGATATATTTATCGACAAATGCGTTATCGGTCCAAATGTGGTTCCCATAAAACCTTGATATATGCCTTCAATATGGGTGTCAAACCAAAGGGCACGGCCACAGATTTCATTTGAACCTCTTGATATTTCGAAATATTTATCGATAAATGAGTTATCGTTCAAAATGTTGTTACCAAAAAACCTTGATATACGAGTATGCGTTCTATATGGGTGTCAACCGAAAGGGCATGGCCACAGCTTTCTTTTGATCTCTTCGATATTTCGATATATTTATCGACAAATGCGTTATCGTTCAAAATGTGGCTCCCATAAAACCTTGATATATGCGTTCAATATGGGGGTCAAACGAAACGGCATGGCCACACATGTCATTTCAACTTCTCGATATTTCGTTATATTTATCGAGAAATGCGTTATCGCTCAAAATGTGGTTCCCATAAAACCTTGATATATGCGTTCTATATGGGTGTCAAAGCAAAGGGCACGGCCACAGATTTCAATTGAACCTCTTGATTTTTCGATATATTTATCGATAAATGAGTTATCGTTCAAAATGTGGTTCCCGCGAAACCTTGATATATACGTTCAATATGGGTGTCAAACGAAAGGGCATGGCCACAGCTATCTTTTGAACTTTTCGATATTTCGATATATTTATCGAGAAATGCGTTATCGCTCAAAATGTGGTTCCCATAAAACCTTGATATATGCCTTCAATATGGGTGTCAAACCAAAGGGCACGGCCACAGATTTCAATTGAACCTCTTGATATTTCGATATATTTATCGATAAATGAGTTATCGTTCAAAATGTGGTTCCCAAAAAACCTTGATATATGCGTTCTATATGGGTGTCAAAGCAAAGGGCACGCCCACAGATTTCATTTGAATCTCTTGATATTTCGATATATTTATCGATAAATGTGTTATCGTTCAAAATTTGGTTCCCAAAAAACCTTGATGTATACGTTCTATATGGGTGTCAAAGCAAAGGGCACGCCCACAGATTTCTTCTGAATCTCTTGATATTTCGATATATTTATCGATAAATGAGTTATCGTTCAAAATGTGGTTCCCAAAAAACCTTGATATATGCGTTCTATATGGGTGTCAAAGCAAAGGGCACGCCCACAGATTTCATTTGAATCTCTTGATATTTCGATATATTTATCGATAAATGAGTTATCGTTCAAAATTTGGTTCCCAAAAAACCTTGATGTATACGTTCAATATGGGTGTCAAACGATAGGGCATGGCCACAGCTATCTTTTGAACTTCTCGATATTTCGTTATATTTATCGAGAAATGCGTTATCGCTCAAAATGTGGTTCCCATAAAACCTTGATATATGCGTTCTATATGGGTGTCAAAGCAAAGGGCACGGCCACATATTTCAATTGAACCTCTTGATATTTCGATATATTTATCGATAAATGAGTTATCGTTCAAAATGTGGTTCCCAAAAAACCTTGATATATGCGTTATATATGGGTGTCAAAGCAAAGGGCACGCCCACAGATTTCATTTGAATCTCTTGATATTTCGATATATTTATCGATAAATGAGTTAACGTTCAAAATGTGGTTCCCAAAAAACCTTGATGTATACGTTCAATATGGGTGTCAAACGAAAGGGAATAGCTACAGCTATCTTTTGAACTTTTCGATATTTCGATATATTTATCGAGAAATGCGTTATCGCTCAAAATGTGGTTCCCATAAAACCTTGATATATGCCTTCAATATGGGTGTCAAACCAAAGGGCATGGCCACAGATTTCATTTGAACTTTTAGATGTTTCGATATATTTTTCGATAAATGAGTTGTCGCTCAAAATGTGGTTCCCATAAAACCTTGATATATGCGTTCAATATGGGGGTCAAACGAAACGACATGGCCACGCAAGTCATTTGAACTTCTCGATATTTCGTTATATTTATCGAGAAATTCGTTATCGGTCAAAATGTGGTTCCCATAAAACCTTGATATATGCCTTCAATATGTTTGTCAAACCAAAGGGCACGCCCACAGATTTCATTTGAATCTCTTGATATTTCGATATATTTATCGAAAAATGAGTTATCGTTCAAAATGTGGTTCCCAAAAAACCTTGATGTATGCGTTCAATATGGGTGTCAAACGAAAGGGCATGGCCACAGCTTTCTTTGAACTTTTCGATATTTCGATATATTTATCGATAAATGAGTTATCGCCCAAAATGTGGCTCCCATAAAACCTTGATATATGCGTTCAATATGGGGGTCAAACGAAACGGCATGGCCCCACATGTCATTTGAACTTCTCGATATTTCGATATATTTATCGAGAAATTCGTTATCGGTCAAAATGTGGTTCCCATAAAACCTTGATATATGCCTTCAATATGGGTGTCAAACCAAAGGGCACGCCCACAGATTTCATTTGAATCTCTTGATATTTCGATATATTTATCGAAAAATGAGTTATCGTTCAAAATGTGGTTCCCAAAAAACCTTGATGTATGCGTTCAATATGGGTGTCAAACGAAAGGGCATGGCCACAGCTTTCTTTTGATTATTTCGATATTTCGATATCTTTTCGATAAATGAGTTATCGCTCAAAATGTGGCTCCCATAAAACCTTGATATATGCGTTCAATAAGGGGGTCAAACGAAACGGCATGGCCACACATGTCATTTGAACTTCTCGATATTTCGTTATATTTATCGACAAACGCGTTATCGGTCAAAATGTGGTTCCCATAAAACCTTGATATATGCCTTCAATATGGGTGTCAAACCAAAGGGCACGGCCACAGATTTCATTTGAACCTCTTGATATTTCGATATAATTATCGATAAATGAGTTATCGTTCAAAATGTGGTTCCCAAAAAACCTTGATATATGCTTTCTATATGGGTGTCAACCTAAAGGGCACGGCCACACATTTCATTTAAAACTCTTGATATTTCGATATATTTATCGATAAATGAGTTATCGTTCAAAATGTGGTTCCCAAAAAACCTTGATGTATGCGTTCAATATGGGTGTCAAACGAAAGGGCATGGCCACAGCTTTCTTTTGAACTTTTCGATATTTTGATATATTTATCGATAAATGAATTATCGCTCAAAATGTGGCTCCCATAAAACCTTGATATATGCGTTCAATATGGGGGTCAAACGAAACGGCATGACCACACATGTCATTTGAACTTCTCGATATTTCGTTATATTTATCGATAAATGAGTTATCGCTCAAAATGTGGTTCCCATAAAACCTTGATATATGCCTTCAATAACTATGGGTGTCAAACCAAAGGGCACGGCCACAGATTTCATTTGAACCTCTTGATATTTCGATATATTTATCGATAAATGAGTTATCGTTCAAAATGCGGTTCCCAAAAAACTTTGATATATGCGTTCAATATGGGTGTCAAACGAAAGGGCATGGCCACAGCTTTCATTTGAACTTTTCGATATTTCGATAAATGAGTTATAGCTCAAAATGTGGTTCCTACAAAACCTTGATGTACGCGTTCAATATGGGTGTCAAGCGAAAGGGCATGGCCACAGCTTTCATTTGAACTTTTAGATGTTTCGATATATTTTTCGATAAATGAGTTGTCACTCAAAATGTGGTTCCCATAAAAGCTTGATATATGCCTTCAATATGGGTGTCAAACCAAAGGGCACGGCCACAGACTTCATTTGAACCTCTTGATATTTCGATATATTTATCGATAAATGAGTTATCGTTCAAAATGTGGTTCCCAAAAATCTTTGATGTATGCGTTCAATAAGGGTGTCAAACGAAAGGGCATGGCCACAGCTTTCATTTTAACTTTTCGATATTTCGATAAATGAGTTATAGCTCAAATTGTGGTTCCTACAAAACCTTCATGTATGCGTTCAATATGGGTGTCAAACGAAACGGCATGGCCACACATGTCATTTAAACTTCTCGGTATTTCGTTATATTTATCGAGAAATGCGTTATCGCTCAAAATGTGGTTCCCATAAAACCTTGATATATGAGTTAAATATGGGGGTCAAACGAAAGGGCATGGTCACAGCTTTCATTCGAACTTTTAGATGTTTCGATATATTTTTCGATAAATGAGTTGTCGGTCAAAATGTGGTTCGCATAAAACCTTGATATATGAGTTAAATATGGGGGTCAAACGAAAGGGCATGGTCACAGCTTTCATTTGAACTTTTCGATATTTCGATAAATGAGTTATAGCTCAAAATGTGGTTCCTACAAAACCTTCATGTATGCATTCAATATGGGTGTCAAACCAAATGGCATGGCCACAGCTTTCATTGAATTTCTCGATATTTCGCTATATTTACCGATAAATGTGTTATCGGTCAAAATGTGGTTCCCATAAAACCTTGATATATGCGTTCAAAATGGGGGTGAAACGAAACGGCATGGCCACACATTTAATTTGAACTTCTCGATATTTTGATATATTTATCAAGAAATGCGTTATCGGTCAAAATTTGATTCCCACAAAACTTTGATATATGCCTTCAATAAGGGTGTCAAACCAAAGGGAACCCCCACAGATTTCATTTGAATCCCTTGATATTTCGATATATTTATCGATAAATGAGTTATCGTTCAAAATGTGGTTCCCAAAAACCCTTGATATATGCGTTCAATATGGGGGTCAAACGAAACGGCATGGCCACACATGTCATTTGAACTTCTCGATATTTCGATATATTTATCGAGAAATGCGTTATCGGTCAAAATGTGGTTCGCATAAAACCTTGATATATGAGTTAAATATGGGGGTCAAACGAAAGGGCATGGTCACAGCTTTCATTTGAACTTTTCGATATTTCGATAAATGAGTTATAGCTCAAAATGTGGTTCCTACAAAACCTTCATGTATGCATTCAATATGGGTGTCAAACGAAAAGGGCATGGCCAAAGCTTTCATTTGAACTTTTAGATGTTTCGATATATTTTTCGATAAATGAGTTGTCACTCAAAATGTGGTTCCCATAAAAGCTTGATATATGCCTTCAATATGGGTGTCAAACCAAAGGGCACGGCCACAGACTTCATTTGAACCTCTTGATATTTCGATATATTAATCGATAAATGAGTTATCGTTCAAAATGTTGTTCCCAAAAAACCTTGATATATGCGTTCTATTTGGGTGTCAAAGCAAAGGGCACGCCAACAGATTTCATTTGAATCTCTTGATATTTCGATATATTTATCGCTAAATGAGTTATCGTTCAAAATGTGGTTCCCATAAAACCTTGATATATGCCTTCAATATGGGTGTCAAACGAAATGGCACGGCCACGGCTTTCATTGAATTTCTCGATATTTCGCTATATTTACCGATAAATGTGTTATCGGTCAAATTGTGGTTCCCATAAAACCTTGATATATGCGTTCAATATGGGGGTCAAACGAAACGGCATGGCCACACATTTCATTTGAACTTCTCGATATTTCGATATATTTATCGATAATTGAGTTATAGTTCAAAATGTGGTTCCCAAAAAACCTTGATATATGCGTTCAATATGGGGGTCAAACGAAAGGGCATGGCCACACATGTCATTTGAACTTCCCGATATTTCGATATATTTATCGATAAATGAGTTATCGTTCAATATGCGGTTCCCATAAAACCTTGATATATGCCTTCAATATGGGTGTCAAACGAAATGGCACGGCCACGGCTTTCTCGATATTTCGCTATATTTATCGAGAAATGCGTTATAGGTCAAAATGTGGTTCCCAAAAAACCTGGATATATGCGTTCAATATGGGTGTCAAACGAAATGGCACGGCCACGGCTTTCTCGATATTTCGCTATATTTATCGAGAAATGAGTTATCGTTCAAAATGTGCTTCCCAAAAAACCTTGATATATGCGCTCTATATGGGTGTCAACCTAAAGGGCACGGCCACACATTTCATTTAAAACTCTTGATATTTCGATATATTTATCGATAAATGAGTTATCGTTCAAAATGTGGTTCCCAAAAAACCTTGATGTATGCGCTCTATATGGGTGTCAACCTAAAGGGCACGGCCACACATTTCATTTAAAACTCTTGATATTTCGATATATTTATCGATAAATGAGTTATCGTTCAAAATGTGGTTCCCAAAAAACCTTGATGTATGCGTTCAATGTGGATGTCAAACGAAAGGGCATGGCCACAGCTTTCTTTTGAACTTTTCGATATTTTGATATGTTTATCGATAAATGAATTATCGCTCAAAATGTGGCTCCCATAAAACCTTGATATATGCGTTCAATATGGGGGTCAAACGAAACGGCATGGCCACACATGTCATTTGAACTTCTCGATATTTCGTTATATTTATCGATAAATGAGTTATCGCTCAAAATGTGGTTCCCATAAAACCTTGATATATGCCTTCAATAACTATGGGTGTCAAACCAAAGGGCACGGCCACAGATTTCATTTGAACCTCTTGATATTTCGATATATTTATCGATAAATGAGTTATCGATCAAAATGTGGTTCCCAAAAAACTTTGATGTATGCGTTCAATATGGGTGTCAAACGAAAGGGCATGGCCACAGCTTTCATTTGAACTTTTCGATATTTCGATAAATGAGTTATAGCTCAAAATGTGGTTCCTACAAAACCTTCATGTATGCGTTCAATATGGGTGTCCAACGAAAGAGCATGGCCACAGCTTTCATTTGAACTTTTAGATGTTTCGATATATTTTTCGATAAATGAGTTGTCACTCAAAATGTGGTTCCCATAAAAGCTTGATATATGCCTTCAATATGGGTGTCAAACGAAATGGCACGGCCACGGCTTTCTCGATATTTCGATATATTTATCGATAAATGAGTTATCGTTCAAAATGTGGTTCCCAAACAACCTTGATGTATGCGTTCAATGTGGGTGTCAAACGAAACGGCATGGCCACACATGTCATTTAAACTTCTCGGTATTTCGTTATATTTATCGAGAAATGCGTTATCGCTCAAAATGTGGTTCCCAAAAAACCTTGATGTATGCGTTCAATGTGGGTGTCAAACGAAACGGCATGGCCACACATGTCATTTAAACTTCTCGGTATTTCGTTATATTTATCGATAAATGAGTTATCGTTCAAAATGTGGTTCCCAAAAAACCTTGATGTATGCGTTCAATGTGGATGTCAAACGAAAGGGCATGGCCACAGCTTTCTTTTGAACTTTTCGATATTTTGATATGTTTATCGATAAATGAATTATCGCTCAAAATGTGGCTCCCATAAAACCTTGATATATGCGTTCAATATGGGGGTCAAACGAAACGGCATGGCCACACATGTCATTTGAACTTCTCGATATTTCGTTATATTTATCGATAAATGAGTTATCGCTCAAAATGTGGTTCCCATAAAACCTTGATATATGCCTTCAATAACTATGGGTGTCAAACCAAAGGGCACGGCCACAGATTTCATTTGAACCTCTTGATATTTCGATATATTTATCGATAAATGAGTTATCGAACAAAATGTGGTTCCCAAAAAACTTTGATGTATGCGTTCAATATGGGTGTCAAACGAAAGGGCATGGCCACAGCTTTCATTTGAACTTTTCGATATTTCGATAAATGAGTTATAGCTCAAATTGTGGTTCCTACAAAACCTTCATGTATGCGTTCAATATGGGTGTCAAACGAAACGGCATGGCCACACATGTCATTTAAACTTCTCGGTATTTCGTTATATTTATCGAGAAATGCGTTATCGCTCAAAATGTGGTTCCCAAAAAACCTTGATATATGCGTTCAATATGGGGGTCAAACGAAAGGGTATGGCCACACATGTCATTTGAACTTCTCGATATTTCGATATATTTATCGATAATTGAGTTATCGTTCAAAATGTGGTTCCCAAAAAACCTTGATATATGCGTTTAATATGGGGGTCAAACGAAAGGGCATGGCCACACATGTCATTTGAACTTCTCGATATTTCGATATATTTATCGATAAATGAGTTATCGTTCAAAATGTGGTTCCCATAAAACCTTGATATATGCCTTCAATATGGGTGTCAAACGAAATGGCACGGCCACGGCTTTCTCGATATTTCGCTATATTTATCGAGAAATGCGTTATAGGTCAAAATGTGGTTCCCAAAAAACCTTGATATATGCGTTCAATATGGGGGTCAAACGAAACGGCATGGCCACACATTTCATTTGAACTTCTCGATATTTCGATATATTTATCGATAATTGAGTAGTCGTTCAAAATGTGGTTCCCAAAAAACTTTGATGTATGCGTTCAATATGGGTGTCAAACGAAAGGGCATGGCCACAGCTTTCATTTGAACTTTTCGATATTTCGATAAATGAGTTATAGCTCAAAATGTGGTTCCTACAAAACCTTCATGTATGCGTTCAATATGGGTGTCAAACGAAAAGGGCATGGCCATAGCTTTCATTTGAACTTTTAGATGTTTCGATATATTTTTCGATAAATGAGTTGTCGCTCAAATGTGGTTCCCAAAAAACCTCTATGTATGCGTTCAATATGGGTGTCAAACGAAAGGGCATGGCCACAGCTTTCATTTGAACTTTTCGATATTTCGATAAATGAGTTATAGCTCAAAATGTGGTTCCTACAAAACCTTCATGTATGCGTTCAATATGGGTGTCAAACGAAAAGGGCATGGCCATAGCTTTCATTTGAACTTTTAGATGTTTCGATATATTTATCGAGAAATGCGTTATCGCTCAAAATGTGGTTCCCATAAAACCTTGATATATGCGTTCAATATGGGGGTCAAACGAAAGGGCATGGCCACACATGTCATTTGAACTTCTCGATATTTCGATATATTTATCGATAAATGAGTTATCGTTCAAAATGTTGTTCTCAAAAAACCTTGATATATGCGTTCTATATGGGTGTCAAAGCAAAGGGCACGCCCACAGATTTCATTTGAATCTCTTGATATTTCGATATATTTATCGATAAATGAGTTATCGTTCAAAATGTGGTTCCCATAAAACCTTGATATATGCCTTCAATATGGGTGTCAAACGAAATGGCACGGCCACGGCTTTCATTGAATTTCTCGATATTTCGCTATATTTACCGATAAATGTGTTATCGGTCAAATTGTGGTTCCCATAAAACCTTGATATATGCGTTCAATATGGGGGTCAAACGAAACGGCATGACCACACATTTCATTTGAACTTCTCGATATTTCGATATATTTATCGATAATTGAGTTATCGTTCAAAATGTGGTTCCCAAAAAACCTTGATATATGCGTTCAATATGGGGGTCAAACGAAAGGGCATGGCCACACATGTCATTTGAACTTCTCGATATTTCGATATATTTATCGATAAATGAGTTATCGTTCAAAATGTGGTTCCCATAAAACCTTGATATATGCCTTCAATATGGGTGTCAAACGAAATGGCACGGCCACGGCTTTCTCGATATTTCGCTATATTTATCGAGAAATGCGTTATGGGTCAAAATGTGGTTCCCATAAAACCTTGATATATGCGTTCAATATGGGGGTCAAACGAAACGGCATGACCACACATTTCATTTGAACTTCTCGATATTTCGATATATTTATCGATAATTGAGTTATCGTTCAAAATGTGGTTCCCATAAAACCTTGATATATGCCTTCAATATGGGTGTCAAACGAAATGGCACGGCCACGGCTTTCTCGATATTTCGCTATATTTATCGAGAAATGCGTTATAGGTCAAAATGTGGTTCCCAAAAAACCTTGATATATGCGTTCAATATGGGGGGCAAACGAAAGGGCATGGCCACACATGTCATTTGAACTTCTCGATATTTCGATATATTTATCGATAAATGAGTTATCGTTCAAAATGTGGTTCCCAAAAAACCTTGATATATGCGTTCAATATGGGGGTCAAACGAAAGGGCATGGCCACACATGTCATTTGAACTTCTCGATATTTCGATATATTTATCGATAAATGAGTTATCGTTCGAAATGTGGTTCCCATAAAACCTTGATATATGCCTTCAATATGGGTGTCAAACGAAATGGCACGGCCACGGCTTTCTCGATATTTCGCTATATTTATCGAGAAATGCGTTATAGGTCAAAATGTGGTTCCCAAAAAACCTTGATATATGCGTTCAATATGGGGGGCAAACGAAAGGGCATGGCCACACATTTCATTTGAACTTCTCGATATTTCGATATATTTATCGATAATTGAGTTATCGTTCAAAATGTGGTTCCCATAAAACCTTGATATATGCCTTCAATATGGGTGTCAAACGAAATGGCACGGCCACGGCTTTCTCGATATTTCGCTATATTTATCGAGAAATGCGTTATAGGTCAAAATGTGGTTCCCAAAAAACCTTGATATATGCGTTCAATATGGGGGTCAAACGAAACGGCATGGCCACACATTTCATTTGAACTTCTCGATATTTCGATATATTTATCGATAATTGAGTAGTCGTTCAAAATGTGGTTCCCAAAAAACTTTGATGTATGCGTTCAATATGGGTGTCAAACGAAAGGGCATGGCCACAGCTTTCATTTGAACTTTTCGATATTTCGATAAATGAGTTATAGCTCAAAATGTGGTTCCTACAAAACCTTCATGTATGCGTTCAATATGGGTGTCAAACGAAAAGGGCATGGCCATAGCTTTCATTTGAACTTTTAGATGTTTCGATATATTTTTCGATAAATGAGTTGTCGCTCAAATGTGGTTCCCAAAAAACCTCTATGTATGCGTTCAATATGGGTGTCAAACGAAAGGGCATGGCCACAGCTTTCATTTGAACTTTTCGATATTTCGATAAATGAGTTATAGCTCAAAATGTGGTTCCTACAAAACCTTCATGTATGCGTTCAATATGGGTGTCAAACGAAAAGGGCATGGCCATAGCTTTCATTTGAACTTTTAGATGTTTCGATATATTTATCGAGAAATGCGTTATCGCTCAAAATGTGGTTCCCATAAAACCTTGATATATGCGTTTAATATGGGGGTCAAACGAAAGGGCATGGCCACACATGTCATTTGAACTTCTCGATATTTCGATATATTTATCGATAAATGAGTTATCGTTCAAAATGTTGTTCTCAAAAAACCTTGATATATGCGTTCTATATGGGTGTCAAAGCAAAGGGCACGCCCACAGATTTCATTTGAATCTCTTGATATTTCGATATATTTATCGATAAATGAGTTATCGTTCAAAATGTGGTTCCCATAAAACCTTGATATATGCCTTCAATATGGGTGTCAAACGAAATGGCACGGCCACGGCTTTCATTGAATTTCTCGATATTTCGCTATATTTACCGATAAATGTGTTATCGGTCAAATTGTGGTTCCCATAAAACCTTGATATATGCGTTCAATATGGGGGTCAAACGAAACGGCATGACCACACATTTCATTTGAACTTCTCGATATTTCGATATATTTATCGATAATTGAGTTATCGTTCAAAATGTGGTTCCCAAAAAACCTTGATATATGCGTTCAATATGGGGGTCAAACGAAAGGGCATGGCCACACATGTCATTTGAACTTCTCGATATTTCGATATATTTATCGATAAATGAGTTATCGTTCAAAATGTGGTTCCCATAAAACCTTGATATATGCCTTCAATATGGGTGTCAAACGAAATGGCACGGCCACGGCTTTCTCGATATTTCGCTATATTTATCGAGAAATGCGTTATGGGTCAAAATGTGGTTCCCATAAAACCTTGATATATGCGTTCAATATGGGGGTCAAACGAAACGGCATGACCACACATTTCATTTGAACTTCTCGATATTTCGATATATTTATCGATAATTGAGTTATCGTTCAAAATGTGGTTCCCATAAAACCTTGATATATGCCTTCAATATGGGTGTCAAACGAAATGGCACGGCCACGGCTTTCTCGATATTTCGCTATATTTATCGAGAAATGCGTTATAGGTCAAAATGTGGTTCCCAAAAAACCTTGATATATGCGTTCAATATGGGGGGCAAACGAAAGGGCATGGCCACACATGTCATTTGAACTTCTCGATATTTCGATATATTTATCGATAAATGAGTTATCGTTCAAAATGTGGTTCCCAAAAAACCTTGATATATGCGTTCAATATGGGGGTCAAACGAAAGGGCATGGCCACACATGTCATTTGAACTTCTCGATATTTCGATATATTTATCGATAAATGAGTTATCGTTCGAAATGTGGTTCCCATAAAACCTTGATATATGCCTTCAATATGGGTGTCAAACGAAATGGCACGGCCACGGCTTTCTCGATATTTCGCTATATTTATCGAGAAATGCGTTATAGGTCAAAATGTGGTTCCCAAAAAACCTTGATATATGCGTTCAATATGGCGGTCAAACGAAAGGGCATGGCCACACATGTCATTTGAACTTCTCGATATTTCGATATATTTATCGATATATGAGTTATCGTTCAAAATGTGGTTCCCAAAAAACCTTGATATATGCGTTCAATATGGGGGTCAAACGAAAGGGCATGGCCACACATGTCAGTTGAACTTCTCGATATTTCGATATATTTATCGATAAATGAGTTATCGTTCAAAATGTGGTTCCCATAAAACCTTGATATATGCCTTCAATATGGGTGTGAAACGAAATGGCACGGCCACGGCTTTCTCGATATTTCGATATATTTATCGATAAATGAGTTATCGTTCAAAATGTGGTTCCCAAACAACCTTGATGTATGCGTTCAATGTGGGTGTCAAACGAAAGGGCATGGCCACAGCTTTCTTTTGAACTTTTCGATATTTTGATATATTTATCGATAAATGAATTATTGCTCAAAATGTGGCTCCCATAAAACCTTGATATATGCGTTCAATATGGGGGTCAAACGAAACGGCATGGCCACACATGTCATTTGAACTTCTCGATATTTCGTTATATTTATCGATAAATGAGTTATCGCTCAAAATGTGGTTCCCATAAAACCTTGATATATGCCTTCAATAACTATGGGTGTCAAACCAAAGGGCACGGCCACAGATTTCATTTGAACCTCTTGATATTTCGATATATTTATCGATAAATGAGTTATCGTTCAAAATGTGGTTCCCAAAAAACTTTGATGTATGCGTTCAATATGGGTGTCAAACGAAAGGGCATGGCCACAGCTTTCATTTGAACTTTTCGATATTTCGATAAATGAATTATAGCTCAAAATGTGGTTCCTACAAAACCTTCATGTATGCGTTCAATATGGGTGTCAAACGAAAGGGCATGGCCACAGCTTTCATTTGAACTTTTATATGTTTCGATATATTTTTCGATAAATGAGTTGTCACTCAAAATGTGGTTCCCATAAAAGCTTGATATATGCCTTCAATATGGGTGTCAAACCAAGGGCACGGCCACAGATTTCATTTGAACCTCTTGATATTTCGATATATATCGATAAATGAGTTATCGTTCAAAATGTGGTTCCCAAAAAACTTTGATGTATGCGTTCAATATGCGTGTCAAACGAAAGGGCATGGCCACAGCTTTCATTTGAACTTTTATATGTTTCGATATATTTTTCGATAAATGAGTTGTCGGTCAAAATGTGGTTCCCATAAAACCTTGATATATGCGTTCAATATGGGGGTCAAACGAAACGGCATGGCCATACATTTCATTTGAACTTCTCGATATTTCGATATATTTATCGAGAAATGCGTTATCGGTCAAAATGTGGTTCCCATAAAACCTTGATATATGCCTTCAATAACTATGGGTGTCAAACGAAAGGGCATGGCCACAGCTTTCTTTTGAACTTTTCGATATTTTGATATATTTATCGATAAATGAATTATTGCTCAAAATGTGGCTCCCATAAAACCTTGATATATGCGTTCAATATGGGGGTCAAACGAAACGGCATGGCCACACATGTAATTTGAACTTCTCGATATTTCGTTATATTTATCGATAAATGAGTTATCGCTCAAAATGTGGTTCCCATAAAACCTTGATATATGCCTTCAATAAGTATGGGTGTCAAACCAAAGGGCACGGCCACAGATTTCATTTGAACCTCTTGATATTTCGATATATTTATCGATAAATGAGTTATCGTTCAAAATGTGGTTCCCAAAAAACTTTGATGTATGCGTTCAATGTGGGTGTCAAACGAAAGGGCATGGCCACAGCTTTCATTCGAACTTTTCGATATTTCGATAAATGAGTTATAGCTCAGAATGTGGTTCCTACAAAACCTTCATGTATGCGTTCAATATGGGTGTCAAACGAAAAGGGCATGGCCATAGCTTTCATTTGAACTTTTAGATGTTTCGATATATTTTCCGATAAATGAGTTGTCGCTCAAAATGTGGTTCCCATAAAACCTTGATATATGCCTTCAATATGGGTGTCAAACCAAAGGGCACGGCCACAGATTTCATTTGAACTTCTCGGTATTTCGTTATATTTCTCGAGAAATGAGTTATCGCTCAAAATGTGGTTCCCATAAAACCTTGATATATGAGTTAAATATGGGGGTCAAACGAAAGGGCATGGTCACAGCTTTCATTCGAACTTTTCGATATTTCGATAAATGAGTTATAGCTCAGAATGTGGTTCCTACAAAACCTTCATGTATGCGTTCAATATGGGTGTCAAACGAAAAGGGCATGGCCATAGCTTTCATTTGAACTTTTAGATGTTTCGATATATTTTCCGATAAATGAGTTGTCGCTCAAAATGTGGTTCCCATAAAACCTTGATATATGCCTTCAATATGGGTGTCAAACCAAAGGGCACGGCCACAGATTTCATTTGAACCTCGATATTTCGATATATTTATCGATAAATGAGTTATCGTTCAAAATGTGGTTCCCAAAAAACTTTTATGTATGCGTTCAATATGCGTGTCAAACGAAAGGGCATGGCCACAGCTTTCATTTGAACTTTTATATGTTTCGATATATTTTTCGATAAATGAGTTGTCGGTCAAAATGTGGTTCCCATAAAACCTTGATATATGCGTTCAATATGGGGGTCAAACGAAACGGCATGGCCACACATTTCATTTGAACTTCTCGATATTTCGATATATTTATCGATAAATGAGTTATCGCTCAAAATGTGGTTCCCATAAAACCTTGATATATGCCTTCAATAACTATGGGTGTCAAACCAAAGGGCACGGCCACAGATTTCATTTGAACCTCTTGATATTTCGATATATTTATCGATAAATGAGTTATCGTTCAAAATGTGGTTCCCAAAAAACTTTGATGTATGCGTTCAATATGGGGGTCAAACGAAAGGGCATGGCCACACATGTCATTTGAACTTCTCGATATTTCGATATATTTATCGATAAATGAGTTATCGTTCAAAATGTGGTTCCCATAAAACCTTGATATATGCCTTCAATATGGGTGTCAAACGAAATGGCACGGCCACGGCTTTCTCGATATTTCGATATATTTATCGATAAATGAGTTATCGTTCACAATGTGGTTCCCAAAAAACCTTGATATATGCGTTCAATATGGGGGTCAAACGAAAGGGCATGGCCACACATGTCATTTGAACTTCTCGATATTTCGATATATTTATCGATAAATGAGTTATCGTTCAAAATGTGGTTCCCATAAAACCTTGATATATGCCTTCAATATGGGTGTCAAACGAAATGGCACGGCCACGGCTTTCTCGATATTTCGATATATTTATCGATAAATGAGTTATCGTTCAAAATGTGGTTCCCAAACAACCTTGATGTATGCGTTCAATGTGGGTGTCAAACGAAAGGGCATGGCCACAGCTTTCTTTTGAACTTTTCGATATTTTGATATATTTATCGATAAATGAATTATTGCTCAAAATGTGGCTCCCATAAAACCTTGATATATGCGTTCAATATGGGGGTCAAACGAAACGGCATGGCCACACATGTCATTTGAACTTCTCGATATTTCGTTATATTTATCGATAAATGAGTTATCGCTCAAAATGTGGTTCCCATAAAACCTTGATATATGCCTTCAATAACTATGGGTGTCAAACCAAAGGGCACGGCCACAGATTTCATTTGAACCTCTTGATATTTCGATATATTTATCGATAAATGAGTTATCGTTCAAAATGTGGTTCCCATAAAACCTTGATATATGCCTTCAATATGGGTGTCAAACGAAATGGCACGGCCACGGCTTTCTCGATATTTCGATATATTTATCGATAAATGAGTTATCGTTCAAAATGTGGTTCCCAAACAACCTTGATGTATGCGTTCAATGTGGGTGTCAAACGAAAGGGCATGGCCACAGCTTTCTTTTGAACTTTTCGATATTTTGATATATTTATCGATAAATGAATTATTGCTCAAAATGTGGCTCCCATAAAACCTTGATATATGCGTTCAATATGGGTGTCAAACGAAACGGCATGGCCACACATGTCATTTAAACTTCTCGGTATTTCGTTATATTTATCGAGAAATGCGTTATCGCTCAAAATGTGGTTCCCAAAAAACCTTGATATATGCGTTTAATATGGGGGTCAAACGAAAGGGCATGGCCACACATGTCATTCGAAATTTTCGATAGTTCGATATATTTATCGATAAATGCGTTATCGGTCAAAATGTGGTTCCCATAAAACCTTGATATATGCGTTCAATATGGGGGTCAAACGAGAGGGCATGGCCACAGCTTTCATTTGAACTTTTAGATGTTTCGATATATTTTTCGATAAATGAGTTGTCACTCAAAATGTGGTTCCCATAAAAGCTTGATATATACCTTCAATATGGGTGTCAAACGAAAGGGCATGGCCACAGCTTTCATTTTAACTTTTCGATATTTCGATAAATGAGTTATAGCTCAAATTGTGGTTCCTACAAAACCTTCATGTATGCGTTCAATATGGGTGTCAAACGAAACGGCATGGCCACACATGTCATTTAAACTTCTCGGTATTTCGTTATATTTATCGAGAAATGCGTTATCGCTCAAAATGTGGTTCCCAAAAAACCTTGATATATGCGTTCAATATGGGGGTCAAACGAAAGGGTATGGCCACACATGTCATTTGAACTTCTCGATATTTCGATATATTTATCGATAATTGAGTTATCGTTCAAAATGTGGTTCCCAAAAAACCTTGATATATGCGTTTAATATGGGGGTCAAACGAAAGGGCATGGCCACACATGTCATTTGAACTTCTCGATATTTCGATATATTTATCGATAAATGAGTTATCGTTCAAAATGTGGTTCCCATAAAACCTTGATATATGCCTTCAATATGGGTGTCAAACGAAATGGCACGGCCACGGCTTTCTCGATATTTCGCTATATTTATCGAGAAATGCGTTATAGGTCAAAATGTGGTTCCCAAAAAACCTTGATATATGCGTTCAATATGGGGGTCAAACGAAACGGCATGGCCACACATTTCATTTGAACTTCTCGATATTTCGATATATTTATCGATAATTGAGTAGTCGTTCAAAATGTGGTTCCCAAAAAACTTTGATGTATGCGTTCAATATGGGTGTCAAACGAAAGGGCATGGCCACAGCTTTCATTTGAACTTTTCGATATTTCGATAAATGAGTTATAGCTCAAAATGTGGTTCCTACAAAACCTTCATGTATGCGTTCAATATGGGTGTCAAACGAAAAGGGCATGGCCATAGCTTTCATTTGAACTTTTAGATGTTTCGATATATTTTTCGATAAATGAGTTGTCGCTCAAATGTGGTTCCCAAAAAACCTCTATGTATGCGTTCAATATGGGTGTCAAACGAAAGGGCATGGCCACAGCTTTCATTTGAACTTTTCGATATTTCGATAAATGAGTTATAGCTCAAAATGTGGTTCCTACAAAACCTTCATGTATGCGTTCAATATGGGTGTCAAACGAAAAGGGCATGGCCATAGCTTTCATTTGAACTTTTAGATGTTTCGATATATTTATCGAGAAATGCGTTATCGCTCAAAATGTGGTTCCCATAAAACCTTGATATATGCGTTTAATATGGGGGTCAAACGAAAGGGCATGGCCACACATGTCATTTGAACTTCTCGATATTTCGATATATTTATCGATAAATGAGTTATCGTTCAAAATGTTGTTCTCAAAAAACCTTGATATATGCGTTCTATATGGGTGTCAAAGCAAAGGGCACGCCCACAGATTTCATTTGAATCTCTTGATATTTCGATATATTTATCGATAAATGAGTTATCGTTCAAAATGTGGTTCCCATAAAACCTTGATATATGCCTTCAATATGGGTGTCAAACGAAATGGCACGGCCACGGCTTTCATTGAATTTCTCGATATTTCGCTATATTTACCGATAAATGTGTTATCGGTCAAATTGTGGTTCCCATAAAACCTTGATATATGCGTTCAATATGGGGGTCAAACGAAACGGCATGACCACACATTTCATTTGAACTTCTCGATATTTCGATATATTTATCGATAATTGAGTTATCGTTCAAAATGTGGTTCCCAAAAAACCTTGATATATGCGTTCAATATGGGGGTCAAACGAAAGGGCATGGCCACACATGTCATTTGAACTTCTCGATATTTCGATATATTTATCGATAAATGAGTTATCGTTCAAAATGTGGTTCCCATAAAACCTTGATATATGCCTTCAATATGGGTGTCAAACGAAATGGCACGGCCACGGCTTTCTCGATATTTCGCTATATTTATCGAGAAATGCGTTATAGGTCAAAATGTGGTTCCCATAAAACCTTGATATATGCGTTCAATATGGGGGTCAAACGAAACGGCATGACCACACATTTCATTTGAACTTCTCGATATTTCGATATATTTATCGATAATTGAGTTATCGTTCAAAATGTGGTTCCCATAAAACCTTGATATATGCCTTCAATATGGGTGTCAAACGAAATGGCACGGCCACGGCTTTCTCGATATTTCGCTATATTTATCGAGAAATGCGTTATAGGTCAAAATGTGGTTCCCAAAAAACCTTGATATATGCGTTCAATATGGGGGGCAAACGAAAGGGCATGGCCACACATGTCATTTGAACTTCTCGATATTTCGATATATTTATCGATAAATGAGTTATCGTTCAAAATGTGGTTCCCAAAAAACCTTGATATATGCGTTCAATATGGGGGTCAAACGAAAGGGCATGGCCACACATGTCATTTGAACTTCTCGATATTTCGATATATTTATCGATAAATGAGTTATCGTTCAAAATGTGGTTCCCATAAAACCTTGATATATGCCTTCAATATGGGTGTCAAACGAAATGGCACGGCCACGGCTTTCTCGATATTTCGCTATATTTATCGAGAAATGCGTTATAGGTCAAAATGTGGTTCCCAAAAAACCTTGATATATGCGTTCAATATGGCGGTCAAACGAAAGGGCATGGCCACACATGTCATTTGAACTTCTCGATATTTCGATATATTTATCGATAAATGAGTTATCGTTCAAAATGTGGTTCCCAAAAAACCTTGATATATGCGTTCAATATGGGGGTCAAACGAAAGGGCATGGCCACACATGTCAGTTGAACTTCTCGATATTTCGATATATTTATCGATAAATGAGTTATCGTTCAAAATGTGGTTCCCATAAAACCTTGATATATGCCTTCAATATGGGTGTGAAACGAAATGGCACGGCCACGGCTTTCTCGATATTTCGATATATTTATCGATAAATGAGTTATCGTTCAAAATGTGGTTCCCAAACAACCTTGATGTATGCGTTCAATGTGGGTGTCAAACGAAAGGGCATGGCCACAGCTTTCTTTTGAACTTTTCGATATTTTGATATATTTATCGATAAATGAATTATTGCTCAAAATGTGGCTCCCATAAAACCTTGATATATGCGTTCAATATGGGGGTCAAACGAAACGGCATGGCCACACATGTCATTTGAACTTCTCGATATTTCGTTATATTTATCGATAAATGAGTTATCGCTCAAAATGTGGTTCCCATAAAACCTTGATATATGCCTTCAATAACTATGGGTGTCAAACCAAAGGGCACGGCCACAGATTTCATTTGAACCTCTTGATATTTCGATATATTTATCGATAAATGAGTTATCGTTCAAAATGTGGTTCCCAAAAAACTTTGATGTATGCGTTCAATATGGGTGTCAAACGAAAGGGCATGGCCACAGCTTTCATTTGAACTTTTCGATATTTCGATAAATGAATTATAGCTCAAAATGTGGTTCCTACAAAACCTTCATGTATGCGTTCAATATGGGTGTCAAACGAAAGGGCATGGCCACAGCTTTCATTTGAACTTTTATATGTTTCGATATATTTTTCGATAAATGAGTTGTCACTCAAAATGTGGTTCCCATAAAAGCTTGATATATGCCTTCAATATGGGTGTCAAACCAAGGGCACGGCCACAGATTTCATTTGAACCTCTTGATATTTCGATATATATCGATAAATGAGTTATCGTTCAAAATGTGGTTCCCAAAAAACTTTGATGTATGCGTTCAATATGCGTGTCAAACGAAAGGGCATGGCCACAGCTTTCATTTGAACTTTTATATGTTTCGATATATTTTTCGATAAATGAGTTGTCGGTCAAAATGTGGTTCCCATAAAACCTTGATATATGCGTTCAATATGGGGGTCAAACGAAACGGCATGGCCACACATTTCATTTGAACTTCTCGATATTTCGATATATTTATCGAGAAATGCGTTATCGGTCAAAATGTGGTTCCCATAAAACCTTGATATATGCCTTCAATAACTATGGGTGTCAAACGAAAGGGCATGGCCACAGCTTTCTTTTGAACTTTTCGATATTTTGATATATTTATCGATAAATGAATTATTGCTCAAAATGTGGCTCCCATAAAACCTTGATATATGCGTTCAATATGGGGGTCAAACGAAACGGCATGGCCACACATGTAATTTGAACTTCTCGATATTTCGTTATATTTATCGATAAATGAGTTATCGCTCAAAATGTGGTTCCCATAAAACCTTGATATATGCCTTCAATAAGTATGGGTGTCAAACCAAAGGGCACGGCCACAGATTTCATTTGAACCTCTTGATATTTCGATATATTTATCGATAAATGAGTTATCGTTCAAAATGTGGTTCCCAAAAAACTTTGATGTATGCGTTCAATGTGGGTGTCAAACGAAAGGGCATGGCCACAGCTTTCATTCGAACTTTTCGATATTTCGATAAATGAGTTATAGCTCAGAATGTGGTTCCTACAAAACCTTCATGTATGCGTTCAATATGGGTGTCAAACGAAAAGGGCATGGCCATAGCTTTCATTTGAACTTTTAGATGTTTCGATATATTTTCCGATAAATGAGTTGTCGCTCAAAATGTGGTTCCCATAAAACCTTGATATATGCCTTCAATATGGGTGTCAAACCAAAGGGCACGGCCACAGATTTCATTTGAACTTCTCGGTATTTCGTTATATTTCTCGAGAAATGCGTTATCGCTCAAAATGTGGTTCCCATAAAACCTTGATATATGAGTTAAATATGGGGGTCAAACGAAAGGGCATGGTCACAGCTTTCATTCGAACTTTTCGATATTTCGATAAATGAGTTATAGCTCAGAATGTGGTTCCTACAAAACCTTGATGTATGCGTTCAATATGGGTGTCAAACGAAAAGGGCATGGCCATAGCTTTCATTTGAACTTTTAGATGTTTCGATATATTTTCCGATAAATGAGTTGTCGCTCAAAATGTGGTTCCCATAAAACCTTGATATATGCCTTCAATATGGGTGTCAAACCAAAGGGCACGGCCACAGATTTCATTTGAACCTCTTGATATTTCGATATATATCGATAAATGAGTTATCGTTCAAAATGTGGTTCCCAAAAAACTTTTATGTATGCGTTCAATATGCGTGTCAAACGAAAGGGCATGGCCACAGCTTTCATTTGAACTTTTATATGTTTCGATATATTTTTCGATAAATGAGTTGTCGGTCAAAATGTGGTTCCCATAAAACCTTGATATATGCGTTCAATATGGGGGTCAAACGAAACGGCATGGCCACACATTTCATTTGAACTTCTCGATATTTCGATATATTTATCGATAAATGAGTTATCGCTCAAAATGTGGTTCCCATAAAACCTTGATATATGCCTTCAATAACTATGGGTGTCAAACCAAAGGGCACGGCCACAGATTTCATTTGAACCTCTTGATATTTCGATATATTTATCGATAAATGAGTTATCGTTCAAAATGTGGTTCCCAAAAAACTTTGATGTATGCGTTCAATATGGGGGTCAAACGAAAGGGCATGGCCACACATGTCATTTGAACTTCTCGATATTTCGATATATTTATCGATAAATGAGTTATCGTTCAAAATGTGGTTCCCATAAAACCTTGATATATGCCTTCAATATGGGTGTCAAACGAAATGGCACGGCCACGGCTTTCTCGATATTTCGATATATTTATCGATAAATGAGTTATCGTTCACAATGTGGTTCCCAAAAAACCTTGATATATGCGTTCAATATGGGGGTCAAACGAAAGGGCATGGCCACACATGTCATTTGAACTTCTCGATATTTCGATATATTTATCGATAAATGAGTTATCGTTCAAAATGTGGTTCCCATAAAACCTTGATATATGCCTTCAATATGGGTGTCAAACGAAATGGCACGGCCACGGCTTTCTCGATATTTCGATATATTTATCGATAAATGAGTTATCGTTCAAAATGTGGTTCCCAAACAACCTTGATGTATGCGTTCAATGTGGGTGTCAAACGAAAGGGCATGGCCACAGCTTTCTTTTGAACTTTTCGATATTTTGATATATTTATCGATAAATGAATTATTGCTCAAAATGTGGCTCCCATAAAACCTTGATATATGCGTTCAATATGGGGGTCAAACGAAACGGCATGGCCACACATGTCATTTGAACTTCTCGATATTTCGTTATATTTATCGATAAATGAGTTATCGCTCAAAATGTGGTTCCCATAAAACCTTGATATATGCCTTCAATAACTATGGGTGTCAAACCAAAGGGCACGGCCACAGATTTCATTTGAACCTCTTGATATTTCGATATATTTATCGATAAATGAGTTATCGTTCAAAATGTGGTTCCCAAAAAACTTTGATGTATGCGTTCAATATGGGTGTCAAACGAAAGGGCATGGCCACAGCTTTCATTTGAACTTTTCGATATTTCGATACATTTATCGATAAATGAATTATTGCTCAAAATGTGGCTCCCATAAAACCTTGATATATGCGTTCAATATGGGGGTCAAACGAAACGGCATGGCCACACATGTCATTTGAACTTCTCGATATTTCGTTATATTTATCGATAAATGAGTTATCGCTCAAAATGTGGTTCCCATAAAACCTTGATATATGCCTTCAATAACTATGGGTGTCAAACCAAAGGGCACGGCCACAGATTTCATTTGAACCTCTTGATATTTCGATATATTTATCGATAAATGAGTTATCGTTCAAAATGTGGTTCCCAAACAACCTTGATGTATGCGTTCAATGTGGGTGTCAAACGAAAGGGCATGGCCACAGCTTTCTTTTGAACTTTTCGATATTTTGATATATTTATCGATAAATGAATTATTGCTCAAAATGTGGCTCCCATAAAACCTTGATATATGCGTTCAATATGGGGGTCAAACGAAACGGCATGGCCACACATGTCATTTGAACTTCTCGATATTTCGTTATATTTATCGATAAATGAGTTATCGCTCAAAATGTGGTTCCCATAAAACCTTGATATATGCCTTCAATAACTATGGGTGTCAAACCAAAGGGCACGGCCACAGATTTCATTTGAACCTCTTGATATTTCGATATATTTATCGATAAATGAGTTATCGTTCAAAATGTGGTTCCCAAAAAACTTTGATGTATGCGTTCAATATGGGGGTCAAACGAAACGGCATGGCCACACATTTCATTTGAACTTTTATATGTTTCGATATATTTTTCGATAAATGAGTTGTCGGTCAAAATGTGGTTCCCATAAAACCTTGATATATGCGTTCAATATGGGGGTCAAACGAAACGGCATGGCCACACATGTAATTTGAACTTCTCGATATTTCGTTATATTTATCGATAAATGAGTTATCGCTCAAAATGTGGTTCCCATAAAACCTTGATATATGCCTTCAATAAGTATGGGTGTCAAACCAAAGGGCACGGCCACAGATTTCATTTGAACCTCTTGATATTTCGATATATTTATCGATAAATGAGTTATCGTTCAAAATGTGGTTCCCAAAAAACTTTGATGTATGCGTTCAATGTGGGTGTCAAACGAAAGGGCATGGCCACAGCTTTCATTCGAACTTTTCGATATTTCGATAAATGAGTTATAGCTCAGAATGTGGTTCCTACAAAACCTTCATGTATGCGTTCAATATGGGTGTCAAACGAAAAGGGCATGGCCATAGCTTTCATTTGAACTTTTAGATGTTTCGATATATTTTCCGATAAATGAGTTGTCGCTCAAAATGTGGTTCCCATAAAACCTTGATATATGCCTTCAATATGGGTGTCAAACCAAAGGGCACGGCCACAGATTTCATTTGAACTTCTCGGTATTTCGTTATATTTCTCGAGAAATGCGTTATCGCTCAAAATGTGGTTCCCATAAAACCTTGATATATGAGTTAAATATGGGGGTCAAACGAAAGGGCATGGTCACAGCTTTCATTCGAACTTTTCGATATTTCGATAAATGAGTTATAGCTCAGAATGTGGTTCCTACAAAACCTTGATGTATGCGTTCAATATGGGTGTCAAACGAAAAGGGCATGGCCATAGCTTTCATTTGAACTTTTAGATGTTTCGATATATTTTCCGATAAATGAGTTGTCGCTCAAAATGTGGTTCCCATAAAACCTTGATATATGCCTTCAATATGGGTGTCAAACCAAAGGGCACGGCCACAGATTTCATTTGAACCTCTTGATATTTCGATATATATCGATAAATGAGTTATCGTTCAAAATGTGGTTCCCAAAAAACTTTTATGTATGCGTTCAATATGCGTGTCAAACGAAAGGGCATGGCCACAGCTTTCATTTGAACTTTTATATGTTTCGATATATTTTTCGATAAATGAGTTGTCGGTCAAAATGTGGTTCCCATAAAACCTTGATATATGCGTTCAATATGGGGGTCAAACGAAACGGCATGGCCACACATTTCATTTGAACTTCTCGATATTTCGATATATTTATCGATAAATGAGTTATCGCTCAAAATGTGGTTCCCATAAAACCTTGATATATGCCTTCAATAACTATGGGTGTCAAACCAAAGGGCACGGCCACAGATTTCATTTGAACCTCTTGATATTTCGATATATTTATCGATAAATGAGTTATCGTTCAAAATGTGGTTCCCAAAAAACTTTGATGTATGCGTTCAATATGGGGGTCAAACGAAAGGGCATGGCCACACATGTCATTTGAACTTCTCGATATTTCGATATATTTATCGATAAATGAGTTATCGTTCAAAATGTGGTTCCCATAAAACCTTGATATATGCCTTCAATATGGGTGTCAAACGAAATGGCACGGCCACGGCTTTCTCGATATTTCGATATATTTATCGATAAATGAGTTATCGTTCACAATGTGGTTCCCAAAAAACCTTGATATATGCGTTCAATATGGGGGTCAAACGAAAGGGCATGGCCACACATGTCATTTGAACTTCTCGATATTTCGATATATTTATCGATAAATGAGTTATCGTTCAAAATGTCGTTCCCATAAAACCATGAAATTGGTGTACAATATGGGTATCAAACGAAATGGAAAGGCCACGGCTTTCTCGATATTTCGATATATTTATCGATAAATGAGTTATCGTTCAAAATGTGGTTCCCAAACAACCTTGATGTATGCGTTCAATGTGGGTGTCAAACGAAAGGGCATGGCCACAGCTTTCTTTTGAACTTTTCGATATTTTGATATATTTATCGATAAATGAATTATTGCTCAAAATGTGGCTCCCATAAAACCTTGATATATGCGTTCAATATGGGGGTCAAACGAAACGGCATGGCCACACATGTCATTTGAACTTCTCGATATTTCGTTATATTTATCGATAAATGAGTTATCGCTCAAAATGTGGTTCCCATAAAACCTTGATATATGCCTTCAATAACTATGGGTGTCAAACCAAAGGGCACGGCCACAGATTTCATTTGAACCTCTTGATATTTCGATATATTTATCGATAAATGAGTTATCGTTCAAAATGTGGTTCCCAAAAAACTTTGATGTATGCGTTCAATATGGGTGTCAAACGAAAGGGCATGGCCACAGCTTTCATTTGAACTTTTCGATATTTCGATACATTTATCGATAAATGAATTATTGCTCAAAATGTGGCTCCCATAAAACCTTGATATATGCGTTCAATATGGGGGTCAAACGAAACGGCATGGCCACACATGTCATTTGAACTTCTCGATATTTCGTTATATTTATCGATAAATGAGTTATCGCTCAAAATGTGGTTCCCATAAAACCTTGATATATGCCTTCAATAACTATGGGTGTCAAACCAAAGGGCACGGCCACAGATTTCATTTGAACCTCTTGATATTTCGATATATTTATCGATAAATGAGTTATCGTTCAAAATGTGGTTCCCAAACAACCTTGATGTATGCGTTCAATGTGGGTGTCAAACGAAAGGGCATGGCCACAGCTTTCTTTTGAACTTTTCGATATTTTGATATATTTATCGATAAATGAATTATTGCTCAAAATGTGGCTCCCATAAAACCTTGATATATGCGTTCAATATGGGGGTCAAACGAAACGGCATGGCCACACATGTCATTTGAACTTCTCGATATTTCGTTATATTTATCGATAAATGAGTTATCGCTCAAAATGTGGTTCCCATAAAACCTTGATATATGCCTTCAATAACTATGGGTGTCAAACCAAAGGGCACGGCCACAGATTTCATTTGAACCTCTTGATATTTCGATATATTTATCGATAAATGAGTTATCGTTCAAAATGTGGTTCCCAAAAAACTTTGATGTATGCGTTCAATATGGGGGTCAAACGAAACGGCATGGCCACACATTTCATTTGAACTTTTATATGTTTCGATATATTTTTCGATAAATGAGTTGTCGGTCAAAATGTGGTTCCCATAAAACCTTGATATATGCGTTCAATATGGGGGTCAAACGAAACGGCATGGCCACACATTTCATTTGAACTTCTCGATATTTCGATACATTTATCGAGAAATGCGTTATCGGTCAAAATGTGGTTCATATAAAACTTCGATGTATGCCTTCAATATGGGTGTCAAACCAAATGGCATGGCCACAGCTGTCATTGAATTTCTCGATATTTCGCTATATTTACCGATAAATGTGTTATGGGTCAAAATGTGGTTCCCATAAAACCTTGATATATGCGTTCAAAATGGGGGTCAAACGAAACGGCATGGCCACACATTTAATTTGAACTTCTCGATATTTCGATATATTTATCGAGAAATGCGTTATCGGTCAAGATTTGATTCCCACAAAACTTTGATATATGCCTTCAATATGGGTGTCAAACGAAATGGCATGGCCACGGCTTTCATTGAATTTCTCGATATTTCGCTATATTTACCGATAAATGTGTTATCGGTCAAAATGTGGTTCCCAAAAACCCTTGATATATGCCTTCAATATGGGTGTCAAACCAAAGGGCACCCCCACAGATTTCATTTGAATCCCTTGATATTTCGATATATTTATCGATAAATGAGTTATCGTTCAAAATGTGGTTCCCAAAAACTCTTGATATATGCGTTCAATATGAGGGTCAAACGAAACGGCATGGCCACACATGTCATTTGAACTTCTCGATATTTCGATATATTTATCGAGAAATGCGTTATCGGTCAAAATGTGGTTCGCATAAAACCTTGATATATGAGTTAAATATGGGGGTCAAACGAAAGGGCATGGTCACAGCTTTCATTTGAACTTTTCGATATTTCGATAAATGAGTTATAGCTCAAAATGTGGTTCCGACAAAACCTTCATGTATGCATTCAATATGGGTGTCAAACGAAAAGGGCATGGCCATAGCTTTCATTTGAACTTTTAGTTGTTTCGATATATTTTTCGATAAATGAGTTGTCGCTCAAATGTGGTTCCCAAAAAACCTCTATGTATGCGTTCAATATGGGTGTCAAACGAAAGGGCATGGCCACAGCTATCTTTTGAACTTTTCGATATTTCGATATATTTATCGAGAAATGCGTTATCGCTCAAAATGTGGTTCCCATAAAACCTTGATATATGCCTTCAATATGGGTGTCAAACCAAAGGGCACGGGCACAGATTTCATTTGAACCTCTTGATATTTCGATATATTAATCGATAAATGAGTTATCGTTCAAAATGTTGTTCCCAAAAAACCTTGATATATGCGTTCTATATGGGTGTCAAACGAAAGGGCATGGCCACACATGTCATTTGAACTTCTCGATATTTCGATATATTTATCGATAAATGAGTTATCGTTCAAAATGTGGTTCCCATAAAACCTTGATATATGCCTTCAATATGGGTGTCAAACGAAATGGCACGGCCACGGCTTTCTCGATATTTCGCTATATTTATCGAGAAATGCGTTATCGGTCAAAATGTGGTTCGCATAAAACCTTGATATATGAGTTAAATATGGGGGTCAAACGAAAGGGCATGGTCATAGCTTTCATTTGAACTTTTCGATATTTCGATAAATGAGTTATAGCTCAAAATGTGGTTCCTACAAAACCTTCATGTATGCGTTCAATATGGGTGTCAAACGAAAAGGGCATGGCCATAGCTTTCATTTGAACTTCTATATGTTCCGATATATTTTTCGATAAATGAGTTGTCGCTCAAAATGTGGTTCCCATAAAACCTTGATATATGCGTTCAATATGGGGGTCAAACGAAATGGCATGGCCACGGCTTTCATTGAATTTCTCGATATTTCGCTATATTTACCGATAAATGTGTTATCGGTCAAAATGTGGTTCCCATAAAACCTTGATATATGCGTTCAATATGGGGGTCAAACGAAACGGCATGGCCACACATTTCATTTGAACTTCTCGATATTTCGATATATTTATCGAGAAATGCGTTATCGCTCAAAATGTGGTTCCCATTAAACCTTGATATATGCCTTCAATATGGGTGTCAAACCAAAGGGCACGGCCACAGATTTCATTTGAACCTCTTGATATTTCGATATATTAATCGATAAATGAGTTATCGTTCAAAATGTGGTTCCCAAAAAACCTTGATATATGCGTTCTATATGGGTGTCAAAGCAAAGGGCACGCCCACAGATTTCATTTGAATCTCTTGATATTTCGATATATTTATCGATAAATGAGTTATCGTTCAAAATGTGGTTCCCATAAAACCTTGATATATGCCTTCAATATGAGTGTCAAACGAAATGGCATGGCCACGGCTTTCATTGAATTTCTCGATATTTCGCTATATTTACCGATAAATGTGTTATCGGTCAAAATGTGGTTCCCATAAAACCTTGATATATGCGTTCAATATGGGGGTCAAACGAAACGGCATGGCCACAGATTTCATTTGAACTTCTCGATATTTCGATATATCTATCGATAAATGAGTTATCGTTCAAAATGTGGTTCCCAAAAAACCTTGATATATGCGTTCAATATGGGGGTCAAACGGAACGGCATGGCCACACATGTCATTTGAACTTCTCGATATTTCGATATATTTATCGAGAAATGCGTTATCGGTCAAAATGTGGTTCGCATAAAACCTTGATATATGAGTTAAATATGGGGGTCAAACGAAAAGGCATGGTCACAGCTTTCATTTGAACTTTTCGATATTTCGATAAATGAGTTATAGCTCAAAATGTGGTTCCTACAAAACCATGTATGCGTTCAATATGGGTGTCAAACGAAAAGGCATGGTCACAGCTTTCATTCGAACTTTTCGATATTTCGATAAATGAGTTATAGCTCAGAATGTAGTTCCTACAAAACCTTCATGTATGCGTTCAATATGGGTGTCAAACGAAAAGGGCATGGCCATAGCTTTCATTTGAACTTTTAGATGTTTCGATATATTTTCCGATAAATGAGTTGTCGCTCAAAATGTGGTTCCCATAAAAGCTTGATATATGCGTTCAATATGGGGGTCAAACGAAACGGCATGGCCACACATGTCATTTGAACTTCTCGATATATCGATATATTTATCGAGAAATGCGTTATCGGTCAAAATGTGGTTCCCATAAAACCTTGATATATGAGTTAAATATGGGGGTCAAACGAAAGGGCATGGTCACAGCTTTCATTCGAAATTTTCGATAAATGAGTTATAGCTCAGAATGTGGTTCCTACAAAACCTTCATGTATGCGTTCAATATGGGTGTCAAACGAAAAGGGCATGGCCATAGCTTTCATTTGAACTTTTAGATGTTTCGATATATTTTCCGATAAATGAGTTGTCGCTCAAAATGTGGTTCCCATAAAACCTTGATATATGCCTTCAATATGAGTGTCAAACCAAAGGGCACGGCCACAGACTTCATTTGAACCTCTTGATATTTCGATATATTTATCGATAAATGAGTTATCGTTCAAAATGTGGTTCCCAAAAAACTTTGATGTATGCGTTCAATAAGGGTGTCAAACGAAAGCGCATGGCCACAGCTTTCATTTGAACTTTTCGATATTTCGATAAATGAGTTATAGCTCAAATTGTGGTTCCTACAAAACCTTCATGTATGCGTTCAATATGGGTGTCAAACGAAACGGCATGGCCACACATGTCATTTAAACTTCTCGGTATTTCGTTATATTTATCGAGAAATGCGTTATCGCTCAAAATGTGGTTCCCATAAAACCTTGATATATGAGTTAAATATGGGGGTCAAACGAAAGGGCATGGTCACAGCTTTCATTCGAACTTTTCGATATTTCGATAAATGAGTTATAGCTCAGAATGTGGTTCCTACAGAACCTTCATGTATGCGTTCAATATGGGTGTCAAACGAAAAGGGCATGTCCATAGCTTTCATTTGAACTTTTAGATGTTTCGATATATTTTCCGATAAATGAGTTGTCGCTCAAAATGTGGTTCCCATAAAACCTTGATATATGCCTTCAATATGGGTGTCAAACCAAAGGGCACGGCCACAGATTTCATTTGAACCTCTTGATATTTCGATATATATCGATAAATGAGTTATCGTTCAAAATGTGGTTCCCAAAAAACTTTGATGTATGCGTTCAATATGCGTGTCAAACGAAAGGGCATGGCCACAGCTTTCATTTGAACTTTTATATGTTTCGATATATTTTTCGATAAATGAGTTGTCGGTCAAAATGTGGTTCCCATAAAACCTTGATATATGCGTTCAATATGGGGGTCAAACGAAACGGCATGGCCACACATTTCATTTGAACTTCTCGATATTTCGATACATTTATCGAGAAATGCGTTATCGGTCAAAATGTGGTTCATATAAAACTTCGATGTATGCCTTTAATATGGGGGTCAAACGAAATGGCATGGCCACAGCTTTCATTGAATTTCTCGATATTTCGCTATATTTACCGATAAATGTGTTATCGGTCAAAATGTGGTTCCCATAACACCTTGATATATGCGTTCAAAATGGGGGTCAAACGAAACGGCATGGCCACACATTTCATTTGAACTTCTCGATATTTCGATATATTTATCAAGAAATGCGTTATCAGTCAAAATTTTGTTCCCACAAAACTTTGATATATGCCTTCAATATGGGTGTCAAACGAAATGGCATGGCCACGGCTTTCATTGAATTTCTCGATATTTCGCTATATTTACCGATAAATGTGTTATCGGTCAAAATGTGGTTCCCAAAAACCCTTGATATATGCCTTCAATATGGGTGTCAAACCAAAGGGCACCCCGACAGATTTCATTTGAATCCCTTGATATTTCGATATATTTATCGATAAATGAGTTATCGTTCAAAATGTGGTTCCCAAAAAACCTTGATATATGCGTTCAATATGGGGGTCAAACGAAACGGCATGGCCACAAATGTCATTTGAACTTCTCGATATTTCGATATATTTATCGAGAAATGCGTTATCGGTCAAAATATGGTTCGCATAAAACCTTGATATATGAGTTAAATATTGGGGTCAAACGAAAGGGCATGGTCACAGCTTTCATTTGAACTTTTCGATAAATGAGTTATAGCTCAAAATGTGGTTCCTACAAAACCTTCATGTATGCGTTCAATATGGGTGTCAAACGAAAACGGCATGGCCACACATGTCATTTGAACTTTTAGATGTTTCGATATATTTTTCGATAAATGAGTTGTCGCTCAAAATGTGGTTCCCAAAAAAACCTCTATGTATGCGTTCAATATGGGTGTCAAACGAAAGGGCATGGCCACAGCTATCTTTTGAACTTTTCGCTATTTCGATATATTTATCGAGAAATGCGTTATCGCTCAAAATGTGGTTCCCATAAAACCTTGATATATGCCTTCAATATGGGTGTCAAACCAAAGGGCACGGCCACAGATTTCATTTGAACCTCTTGATATTTCGATATATTAATCGATAAATGAGTTATCGTTCAAAATGTGGTTCCCAAAAAACCTTGATATATGCGTTATATATGGGTGTCAAAGCAAAGGGCACGCCCACAGATTTCATTTGAATCTCTTGATTTTCGATATATTTATCGATAAATGAGTTATCGTTCAAAATGTGGTTCCCAAAAAATCTTGATGTATGCGTTCAATATGGATGTCAAACGAAAGGGCATGGCCACAGCTATCTTTTGGACTTTTTCGATATTTCGATAAACGAGTTATAGCTCAAGTTGTGGTTCCTACAAAACCTTCATGTATGCGTTCAATATGGGTGTCAAACGAAACGGCATGGCCACACATGTGACTTAAACTTCTCGGTATTTCGTTATATTTATCGAGAAATGCGTATTCGGTCAAAATGTGGTTCCCAAAAAACCTCTATGTATGCGTTCAATATGGGTGTCAAACGAAAGGGCATGGCCACAGCTATCTTTTGAACTTTTCGCTATTTCGATATATTTATCGAGAAATGCGTTATCGCTCAAAATGTGGTTCCCATAAAACCTTGATATATGCCTTCAATATGGATGTCAAACCAAAGGGCACGGCCACAGACTTAATTTGAACCTCTTGATATTTCGATATATTTATCGATAAATGAGTTATCGTTTAAAATGTGGTTCCCAAAAAACTTTGATGTATGCGTTCAATAAGGGTGTCAAACGAAAGCGCATGGCCACAGCTTTCATTTGAACTTTTCGATATTTCGATAAACGAGTTATAGCTCAAGTTGTGGTTCCTACAAAACCTTCATGTATGCGTTCAATATGGGTGTCAAACGAAACGGCATGGCCACACATGTGACTTAAACTTCTCGGTATTTCGTTATATTTATCGAGAAATGCGTATTCGGTCAAAATGTGGTTCCCATAAAACCTTGATATATGAGTTAAATATGGGGGTCAAACGAAAGGGCATGGTCACAGCTTTCATTCGAACTTTTCGATATTTCGATAAATGAGTTATAGCTCAGAATGTGGTTCCTACAAAACCTTCATGTATGCGTTCAATATGGGTGTCAAACGAAAAGAGCATGGCCATAGCTTTCATTTGAACTTTTAGATGTTTCGATATATTTTCCGATAAATGAGTTGTCCGCTCAAAATGTGGTTCCCATAAAACCTTGATATATGCCTTCAATATGGGTGTCAAACCAAAGGGCACGGCCACAGATTTCATTTGAACCTCTTGATATTTCGATATATATCGATAAATGAGTTATCGTTCAAAATGTGGTTCCCAAAAAACTTTGATGTATGCGTTCAATATGCGTGTCAAACGAAAGGGCATGGCCACAGCTTTCATTTGAACTTTTATATGTTTCGATATATTTTTCGATAAATGAGTTGTCGGTCAAAATGTGGTTCCCATAAAACCTTGATATATGCGTTCAATATGGGGGTCAAACGAAACGGCATGGCCACACATTTCATTTGAACTTCTCGATATTTCGATATATTTATCGAGAAATGCGTTATCGGTCAAAATGTGGTTCCCATAAAACTTCGATGTATGCCTTCAATATGGGTGTCAAACGAAATGGCATGGCCACAGCTTTCATTGAATTTCTCGATATTTCGCTATATTTACCGATAAATGTGTTATCGGTCAAAATGTGGTTCCCATAAAACCTTGATATATGCGTTCAAAATGGGGGTCAAACGAAACGGCATGGCCACACATTTCATTTGAACTTCTCGATATTTCGATATATTTATCGAGAAATGCGTTATCGGTCAAAATGTGGTTCCCATAAAACTTCGATGTATGCCTTCAATATGGGTGTCAAACGAAATGGCATGGCCACAGCTTTCATTGAATTTCTCGATATTTCGCTATATTTACCGATAAATTGTGTTATCGGTCAAAATGTGGTTCCCATAAAACCTTGATATATGCGTTCAAAATGGGGGTCAAACGAAACGGCATGGCCACACATTTCATTTGAACTTCTCGATATTTCGATATATTTATCAAGAAATGCGTTATCAGTCAAAATTTCATTCCCACAAAACTTTGATATATGCCTTCAATATGGGTGTCAAACGAAGCCATAGCTTTCATTTGAACTTTTAGGATGTTTCGATATATTTTCCGATAAATGAGTTGTCGCTCAAAATGTGGTTCCCATAAAACCTTGATATATGCCTTCAATATGGGTGTCAAACCAAAGGGCACGGCCACAGATTTCATTTGAACCTCTTGATATTTCGATATATATCGATAAATGAGTTATCGGTCAAAATGTGGTTCCCAAAAAACTTTGATGTATGCGTTCAATATGGGTGTCAAACGAAAGGGCATGGCCACAGCTTTCATTTGAACTTTTATATGTTTCGATATATTTTTCGATAAATGAGTTGTCGGTCAAAATGTGGTTCCCATAAAACCCTTGATATATGCGTTCAATATGGGGGTCAAACGAAACCGGCATGGCCACACATTTCATTTGAACTTCTCGATATTTCGATATATTTATCGAGAAATGCGTTATCGGTCAAAATGTGGTTCCCATAAAACTTCGATGTATGCCTTCAATATGGGTGTCAAACGAAATGGCATGGCCACAGCTTTCATTGAATTTCTCGATATTTCGCTATATTTACCGATAAATGTGTTATCGGTCAAAATGTGGTTCCCATAAAACCTTGATATATGCGTTCAAAATGGGGGTCAAACGAAACGGCATGGCCACACATTTCATTTGAACTTCTCGATATTTCGATATATTTATCAAGAAATGCGTTATCAGTCAAAATTTGGTTCCCACAAAACTTTGATATATGCCTTCAATATGGGTGTCAAACGAAATGGCATGGCCACGGCTTTCATTGAATTTCTCGATATTTCGCTATATTTACCGATAAATGTGTTATCGGTCAAAATGTGGTTCCCAAAAACCCTTGATATATGCCTTCAATATGGGTGTCAAACCAAAGGGCACCCCCACAGATTTCATTTCAATCCCTTGATATTTCGATATATTTATCGATAAATGAGTTATCGTTCAAAATGTGGTTCCCAAAAAACCTTGATATATGCGTTCAATATGGGGGTCAAACGAAACGGCATGGCCACAAATGTCATTTGAACTTCTCGATATTTCGATATATTTATCGAGAAATGCGTTATCGGTCAAAATGTGGTTCGCATAAAACCTTGATATATGAGTTAAATATGGGGGTCAAACGAAAGGGCATGGTCACAGCTTTCATTTGAACTTTTCGATAAATGAGTTATAGCTCAAAATGTGTTTCCTACAAAACCTTCATGTATGCGTTCAATATGGGTGTCAAACGAAAAGGGCATGGCCACACATGTCATTTGAACTTTTAGATCTTTCGATATATTTTTCGATAAATGAGTTGTCGCTCAAAATGTGGTTCCCAAAAAACCTCTATGTATGCGTTCAATATGGGTGTCAAACGAAAGGGCATGGCCACAGCTATCTTTTGAACTTTTCGATATTTCGCTATATTTATCGAGAAATGCGTTATCGCTCAAAATGTGGTTCCCGTAAAACCTTGATATATGCCTTCAATATGGGTGTCAAACCAAAGGGCACGGCCACAGATTTCATTTGAACCTCTTGATATTTCGATATATTAATCGATAAATGAGTTATCGTTCAAAATGTGGTTCCCAAAAAACCTTGATATATGCGTTCTATATGGGTGTCAAAGCAAAGAGCACGCCCACAGATTTCATTTGAATCTCTTGATTTTCGATATATTTATCGATAAATGAGTTATCGTTCAAAATGTGGTTCCCAAAAAATCTTGATGTATGCGTTCAATATGGATGTCAAACGAAAGGGCATGGCCACAGCTATCTTTTGACCTTTTCGATATTTCGATATATTTATCGAGAAATGCGTTATCGCTCAAAATGTGGTTCCCGTAAAACCTTGATATATGCTGATTTTTGTTGGAACGATTTTCCGTCATCCCTTGTCAAGTTTGGTTTTGTGACAAACCGGTTTCGGCGTTCTGCCATTTTCAATGCCTAGCTTCGTTCTGGTCTGTGTCTATCCGCTGCGTTGTTTTTATAGTCCGTGGGTGCTGTGGCAGGTAATGTCAGTCTATGTTTTCGTGGTAGGTAACGTTAATATGCGTGTGTGTGTGCGCGGTATTGATACGTCCGAATTGTTATCCTGTCCCAAGGGTTGTTTTGTAGGTATGTAGACATACCGCTTGTTAGCTAAGCGGTAGGTTGATGTAGGTAGAAATCGGTGATTTTGCAGTTTGGTTCATATTTCGTTTTTGCTTGTTCATTGTTACGTGTTTGGTTGCTGTACCTGCTGGCTTGTGCTGTTTTTTGTAAACTAGTTTTAAGGGTTCAAATATTTCGTCAGAGATAGTGTTGGTTTGTTCGTTTATGATCCTGCCGTCAAATGTTTTTAACTTGTATATCTCCATGTTCTCAAGCACATTGAGCCGCCGGCCTTTTCCTTGTACGTGAAGTATTCGAGCCGTTGTTTTTATGTTAGCTGGGGTGCAGTTGTTTTCAAACATGTGGTTCGCGAAATTAGATTCTGGTATTATGGTGGGTTTTCGTGTTTTTTTGTTGTAGTCCCTGATATGCTCTCGGAATCTTGTGCTTATTTTCCTTCCTGTTTGTCCTATGTAGCTGTATTGACATTCACAAGTAAGCCTATACACTCCGTGTCTGTTGAATGGGTCATCAGAATTAGTGTCGGTTCTTAGTTTTTGTCCGACGTTGTTGGATGTTCTGAATGCTGTGTTAATGTTATATCTTTTAAAGAATTTTGCTAATTTGTACGTCGATTTTCCAGTGTATGTCATTGCCGTCCAAACCATTGGATTTTCCTCTACGTTTACTCTTTTTTGTGTTCCATGGCTACTTCTGAGTTTATCCACAAGTGCTTTCTTGTATCCATTATTTGCCGCTACGTTATATATTGTATTAAGCTCTCTCCAGTATGCTTCCTGTGTGAGCGGCGTTCTCTGAAGCCTATCCACTAAGTGCCTCAATGCTGCATTTTTGTGCTGTTGCGGATGGTTTGATGTAGAGTGTATAATGGTGTCCGTGGCAGTCGGTTTTCTATAAATGCCGTAGTTGAACCTATTTGTTATTTTGTCAATCCCTATAGTTAGGTCCAGGTAGTTCATTATTCCATCTTTTTCTACTTCCATTGTGAACTCTATGTTGCTATGTTGCCTGTTGAGGAACTCTAGTATTTGCTCTTCGTTATCGTCATTTAGGATGCAGATGATGTCATCCACGTATCTAGCGTAGAATGCCACGCCTAACTTGGTTTTTAACTCCTGTATATATTTTCCTTCCAAGTTTTGCATGAATGTTTCCATGAGAATGGCCGATGTTGGGTTACCCATTCCTAGTCCGTTTGTCTGTCTATATATTTTGTTGTTGAACCGGAAATAGTTTTGCCGCAGCGTTGTTCTTACCGCGTTGGTAATTTGCGCAGTTTTTACCTTATCTTCAGTTTTGTCGAGTAGTGTTTTGTTGACTATATCCATTGTATCTGTTAGTGGTATTGACGGGTATAAGTCCTTTATGTCAAAGGATACGAGTTTACAGCTCCTTGTGAGTTTAACGGTCTCAAGTCTCTGTAGTAGTTCTATCGTATTGCTTATTGTGTATTCGTGCCCTAGTTTCAGAGTGTCCTTTAAAATCGTTTTTAGATGTTTCGACAGTTTATAACCCGGCGCGGACTTAAAATTAATTATAGGTCTCATCGGCGTATCCTGCTTGTGGATTTTAGGTAACGCAATGAGTGGAGGAGCAGATGGATTCATTTGTGTTAGGGTATATGCCATCCTCTCGTCTATTATTTTGGTAGCATTTTTTATAACCTCTTTAACTTCGGTCTGGTATTTATCCGTGGGGTTATCCCTAATAATGCGGCACTTCATTTCCTCGATGAGCTTCTCTGTCTTTGCTATATATTCATCCTTACTGATTAGCACCGTTGTGTTTCCTTTGTCTGCCTTCGTTGTGACGATGTTGTTATTTTTTAGCTTTCGTTGTAGCCTTTTCAATATTTTCAGCTCCTTATTTCCTTTTTGTGCTTCCTGGGGTCTTACTTCCTTGCTTATGATTTCTCTGCACATGTGCCTTGCGTGCTCCTGTTCCTCATATGGAATAAGCGATATTGCAACCTCTGCATCTACTATCGCTTGCTCAGTTCTTTTTGCTTCATTGCTATCCGCGATGTTGTGCTTCAGGCCCTTCCTTAGAAGTTGCGCTTCTTCGTTGCTAATGGCCACTGTTGTTAGGTTTACGAACCTTTTGTTAAATTCGTGTGTTTGTTGACTGTTACTGTGATCGCGTCGGCCCGTTAACTGGTCCAATTTTCGGTTCAGTTTTTCATATTTGCGTTGTAGTTCGCGTTTGATTCCCGTCTTTATGTGGTCGAAGCAGTCCATCAATGCAGTCGTGGGCAAGAGTCCGGACAATTGCAGATGTATCCTCAGTAGTTCGGTGTTTATCTTGTCTTTCTTAGCGTATAGGCTTTGTAATTCGAACTTTAAAAAGTCTTTTTCCGGTCTTTCGGAGAACGACCATATGATGAACGACATACAATGAACAAGCAAAAACGAAATATGAACCAAACTGCAAAAATAACCGATTTCTACTTACATCAACCTACCGCTTAGCTAACAAGCGGTATGTCTACATACCTACAAAAACAACCCTTGGGACAGATAACAATTCGGACGTATCAATACCGCGCACACACACACGCATATTAACGTTACCTACCACGAAAGCTTAGACTGACATTACCTGCCACAGCACCCACGGACTATAAAAACAACGCAGCGGATAAACACAGACCAGAACGAAGCTAGGCATTGAAAATGGCAGAACGCCGAAACCGGTTTGTCACAAAACCAAACTTGACAAGGGATGACGGAAAATCGTTCCAACAAAAATCAGCTTACTACCCTGTCGGAAGATCAACACAACAAAATAAATCACTTGATATACGATATGGGTGTCAAACCAAAGGGCACGGCCACAGACTTAATTTGAATCTCTTGATATTTCGATATATTTATCGATAAATGAGTTATCGTTTAAAATGTGGTTCCCAAAAAACTTTGATGTATGCGTTCAATAAGGGTGTCAAACGAAAGCGCATGGCCACAGCTTTCATTTGAACTTTTCGATATTTCGATAAATGAGTTATAGCTCAAATTGTGGTTCCTACAAAACCTTCATGTATGCGTTCAATATGGGTGTCAAACGAAACGGCATGGCCACACATGTCACTTAAACTTCTCGGTATTTCGTTATATTTATCGAGAAATGCGTATTCGGTCAAAATGTGGTTCCCATAAAACCTTGATATATGAGTTAAATATGGGGGTCAAACGAAAGGGCATGGTCACAGCTTTCATTCGAACTTTTCGATATTTCGATAAATGAGTTATAGCTCAGAATGTGGTTCCTACAAAACCTTCATGTATGCGTTCAATATGGGTGTCAAACGAAAAGGGCATGGCCATAGCTTTCATTTGAACTTTTAGATGTTTCGAAATATTTTCCGATAAATGAGTTGTCGCTCAAAATGTGGTTCCCATAAAACCTTGATATATGCGTTCAATATGGGGGTCAAACGAAACGGCATGGCCACATATTTCATTTGAACTTCTCGATATTTCGATATATTTATCGAGAAATGCGTTATCGGTCAAAATGTGGTTCCCATAAAACTTCGATGTATACCTTCAATATGGGTGTCAAACGAAATGGCATGGCCACAGCTTTCATTGAATTTCTCGATATTTCGCTATATTTACCGATAAATGTGTTATCGGTCAAAATGTGGTTCCCATAAAACCTTGATATATGCCTTCAATATGGGTGTCAAACCAAAGGGCACGGCCACAGACTTAATTTGAATCTCTTGATATTTCGATATATTTATCGATAAATGAGTTATCGTTTAAAATGTGGTTCCCAAAAAACTTTGATGTATGCGTTCAATAAGGGTGTCAAACGAAAGCGCATGGCCACAGCTTTCATTTGAACTTTTCGATATTTCGATAAATGAGTTATAGCTCAAATTGTGGTTCCTACAAAACCTTCATGTATGCGTTCAATATGGGTGTCAAACGAAACGGCATGGCCACACATGTCACTTAAACTTCTCGGTATTTCGTTATATTTATCGAGAAATGCGTATTCGGTCAAAATGTGGTTCCCATAAAACCTTGATATATGAGTTAAATACGGGGGTCAAACGAAAGGGCATGGTCATAGCTTTCATTCGAACTTTTCGATATTTCGATAAATGAGTTATAGCTCAGAATGTGGTTCCTACAAAACCTTCATGTATGCGTTCAATATGGGTGTCAAACGAAAAGGGCATGGCCATAGCTTTCATTTGAACTTTTAGATGTTTCGAAATATTTTCCGATAAATGAGTTGTCGCTCAAAATGTGGTTCCCATAAAACCTTGATATATGCCTTCAATATGGGTGTCAAACCAAAGGGCACGGCCACAGATTTCATTTGAACCTCTTGATATTTCGATATATATCGATAAATGAGTTATCGTTCAAAATGTGGTTCCCAAAAAACTTTGATGTATGCGTTCAATATGCGTGTCAAACGAAAGGGCATGGCCACAGCTTTCATTTGAACTTTTATATGTTTCGATATATTTTTCGATAAATGAGTTGTCGGTCAAAATGTGGTTCCCATAAAACCTTGATATATGCGTTCAATATGGGGGTCAAACGAAACGGCATGGCCACACATTTCATTTGAACTTCTCGATATTTCGATATATTTATCGAGAAATGCGTTATCAGTCAAAATTTGATTCCCACAAAACTTTGATATATGCCTTCAATATGGGTGTCAAACGAAATGGCATGGCCACAGCTTTCATTGAATTTCTCGATATTTCGCTATATTTACCGATAAATGTGTTATCGGTCAAAATGTGGTTCCCAAAAACCCTTGATATATGCCTTCAATATGGGTGTCAAAGCAAAGGGCACGCCCACAGATTTCATTTGAATCTCTTGATATTTCGATATATTTATCGATAAATGAGTTACCGTTCAAAATGTGGTTCCCATAAAACCTTGATATATGCCTTCAATATGGGTGTCAAACGAAATGGCACGGCCACGGCTTTCATTGAATTTCTCGATATTTCGCTATATTTACCGATAAATGTGTTATCGGTCAAAATGTGGTTCCCATAAAACCTTGATATATGCGTTCAATATGGGGGTCAAACGAAACGGCATGGTCACAGCTTTCATTTGAACTTTTCGATAAATGAGTTATAGCTCAAAATGTGGTTCCTACAAAACCTTCATGTATGCGTTCAATATGGGTGTCAAACGAAAAGGGCATGGCCACACATGTCATTTGAACTTTTAGATGTTTCGATATATTTTTCGATAAATGAGTTGTCGCTCAAAATGTGGTTCCCAAAAAACCTCTATGTATGCGTTCAATATGGGTGTCAAACGAAAGGGCATGGCCACAGCTATCTTTCGAACTTTTCGATATTTCGATATATTTATCGAGAAATGCGTTATCGCTCAAAATGTGGTTCCCATAAAACCTTGATATATGCCTTCAATATGGGTGTCAAACCAAAGGGCACGGCCACAGATTTCATTTGAACCTCTTGATATTTCGATATATTAATCGATAAATGAGTTATCCTTCAAAATGTGGTTCCCAAAAACCTTGATATATGCGTTCTATATGGGTGTCAAACGAAATGGCACGGCCACGGCTTTCATTGAATTTCGCGATATTTCGCTATATTTATCGAGAAATGCGTTATCGGTCAAAATGTGGTTCGCATAAAACCTTGATATATGAGTTAAATATGGGGGTCAAACGAAAGGGCATGGTCACAGCTTTCATTTGAACTTTTCGATATTTCGATAAATGAGTTATAGCTCAAAATGTGGTTCCTACAAAACCTTCATGTATGCGTTCAATATGGGTGTCAAACGAAAAGGGCATGGCCATAGCTTTCATTTGAACTTTTATATGTTTCGATATATAGTTTTCGATAAATGAGTTGTCGCTCAAAATGTGGTTCCCATAAAACCTTGATATATGCGTTCAATATGGGGGTCAAACGAAATGGCACGGCCACGGCTTTCATTGAATTTCGCGATATTTCGCTATATTTATCGAGAAATGCGTTATCGGTCAAAATGTGGTTCGCATAAAACCTTGATATATGAGTTAAATATGGGGGTCAAACGAAAGGGCATGGTCACAGCTTTCATTTGAACTTTTCGATATTTCGATAAATGAGTTATAGCTCAAAATGTGGTTCCTACAAAACCTTCATGTATGCGTTCAATATGGGTGTCAAACGAAAAGGGCATGGCCATAGCTTTCATTTGAACTTTTATATGTTTCGATATATAGTTTTCGATAAATGAGTTGTCGCTCAAAATGTGGTTCCCATAAAACCTTGATATATGCGTTCAATATGGGGGTCAAACGAAATGGCATGGCCACGGCTTTCATTGAATTTCTCGATATTTCGCTATATTTACCGATAAATGTGTTATCGGTCAAAATGTGGTTCCCATAAAACCTTGATATATGCGTTCAAAATGGGGGTCAAACGAAACGGCATGGCCACACATTTCATTTGAACTTCTCGATATTTCGATATATTTATCAAGAAATGCGTTATCAGTCAAAATTTGATTCCCACAAAACTTTGATATATGCCTTCAATATGGGTGTCAAACGAAATGGCATGGCCACAGCTTTCATTGAATTTCTCGATATTTCGCTATATTTACCGATAAATGTGTTATCGGTCAAAATGTGGTTCCCAAAAACCCTTGATATATGCCTTCAATATGGGTGTCAAACCAAAGGGCATGACCACACATGTCATTTGAACTTCTCGATATTTCGATATATTTACCGATAAATGTGTTATCGGTCAAAATGTGGTTCCCATAAAACCTTGATATATGCGTTCAAAATGGGGGTCAAACGAAACGGCATGGCCACACATTTCATTTGAACTTCTCGATATTTCGATATATTTATCAAGAAATGCGTTATCAGTCAAAATTTCATTCCCACAAAACTTTGATATATGCCTTCAATATGGGTGTCAAACGAAATGGCATGGCCACAGCTTTCATTGAATTTCTCGATATTTCGCTATATTTACCGATAAATGTGTTATCGGTCAAAATGTGGTTCGCATAAAACCTTGATATATGAGTTAAATATGGGGGTCAAACGAAAGGGCATGGTCACAGCTTTCATTTGAACTTTTCGATATTTCGATAAATGAGTTATAGCTCAAAATGTGGTTCCTACAAAACCTTCATGTATGCGTTCAATATGGGTGTCAAACGAAAAGGGCATGGCCATAGCTTTCATTTGAACTTTTATATGTTTCGATATATAGTTTTCGATAAATGAGTTGTCGCTCAAAATGTGGTTCCCATAAAACCTTGATATATGCGTTCAATATGGGGGTCAAACGAAATGGCATGGCCACGGCTTTCATTGAATTTCTCGATATTTCGCTATATTTACCGATAAATGTGTTATCGGTCAAAATGTGGTTCCCTAAAACCTTGATATATGCGTTCAAAATGGGGGTCAAACGAAACGGCATGGCCACACATTTCATTTGAACTTCTCGATATTTCGATATATTTATCAAGAAATGCGTTATCAGTCAAAATTTGATTCCCACAAAACTTTGATATATGCCTTCAATATGGGGGTCAAACGAAACGGCATGGCCACATATTTCATTTGAACTTCTCGATATTTCGATATATTTATCGAGAAATGCGGTATCGGTCAAAATGTGGTTCCCATAAAACTTCGATGTATACCAGCTTTCATTGAATTTCTCGATATTTCGCTATATTTACCGATAAATGTGTTATCGGTCAAAATGTGGTTCCCATAAAACCTTGATATATGCGTTCAAAATGGGGGTCAAACGAAACGGCATGGCCACACATTTCATTTGAACTTCTCGATTTCGATATATTTATCAAGAAATGCGTTATCGGTCAAAATTTGGTTCCCATACAACTTCGATATATGCCTTCAATATGGGTGTCAAACGAAATGGCATGGCCACGGCTTTCATTGAATTTCTCGATATTTCGCTATATTTACCGATAAATGTGTTATCGGTCAAAATGTGGTTCGCATAAAACCTTGATATATGAGTTAAATATGGGGGTCAAACGAAATGGCATGGTCACAGCTTTCATTTGAACTTTTCGATATTTCGATAAATGAGTTATAGCTCAAAATGTGGTTCCTACAAAACCTTCATGTATGCGTTTAATATGGATGTCAAACGAAAAAGGCATGGCCATAGCTTTCATTTGAACTTTTAGATGTTTCGATATATTTTTCGATAAATGAGTTGTCGCTCAAAATGGGGTTCCCAAAAAACCTCTATGTATGCGTTCAATATGGGTGTGGCCACAGCTTTCATTCGAACTTTTCGATATTTCGATATATTTATCGAGAAATGCGTTATCGGTCAAAATGTGGTTTTCATAAAACCTTGATATATGCGTTCAATATGTGGCTAAAACGAGAGGGCATGGTCACAGCTTTCATTCGAACTTTTCGATAGTTCGATATATTTATCGATAAATGCGTTATCGGTCAAAATGTGGTTCCCATAAAACCTTGATATATGCGTTCAATATGGGGGTCAAACGAGAGGGCATGGCCACAGCTTTCAGTCGAACTTTTCGATATTTCGATATATTTATCGAGAAATGCGTTATCGGTCAAAATGTGGTTTTCATAAAACCTTGATATATGCGTTCAATATGGGTCAAACGAAAGGGCATGGCCACAGCTTTCATTCGAACTTTTCGATAGTTCGATATATTTATCGATAAATGCGTTATCGGTCAAAATGTGGTTCCCATACAACCTTGATATATGCGTTCAATATGGGGGCCAACCGAAAGGGCATGGCCACAGCTTTTATTCGAACTTTTCGATATTTCGATATATTTATCGAGAAATGCGTTATCGGTCAAAATGTGGTTTTCATAAAACCTTGATATATGCGTTCAATATGTGGCTAAAACGAGAGGGCATGGTCACAGCTTTCATTCGAACTTTTCGATAGTTCGATATATTTATCGAGAAATGCGTTATCGGTCAAAATGTGGTTTTCATAAAACCTTGATATATGCGTTCAATATGTGGCTAAAACGAGAGGGCATGGTCACAGCTTTCATTCGAACTTTTCGATAGTTCGATATATTTATCGATAAATGCGTTATCGGTCAAAATGTGGTTCCCATAAAACCTTGATATATGCGTTCAATATGGGGGTCAAACGAGAGGGCATGGCCACAGCTTTCAGTCGAACTTTTCGATATTTCGATATATTTATCGAGAAATGCGTTATCGGTCAAAATGTGGTTTTCATAAAACCTTGATATATGCGTTCAATATGTGGCTAAAACGAGAGGGCATGGTCACAGCTTTCATTCGAACTTTTCGATAGTTCGATATATTTATCGATAAATGCGTTATCGGTCAAAATGTGGTTCCCATACAACCTTGATATATGCGTTCAATATGGGGGCCAACCGAAAGGGCATGGCCACAGCTTTCATTCGAACTTTTCGATATTTCGATATATTTATCGAGAAATGCGTTATCGGTCAAAATGTGGTTTTCATAAAACCTTGATATATGCGTTCAATATGTGGCTAAAACGAGAGGGCATGGTCACAGCTTTCATTCGAACTTTTCGATAGTTCGATATATTTATCGATAAATGCGTTATCGGTCAAAATGTGGTTCCCATAAAACCTTGATATATGCGTTCAATATGGGGGTCAAACGAGAGGGCATGGCCACAGCTTTCAGTCGAACTTTTCGATATTTCGATATATTTATCGAGAAATGCGTTATCGGTCAAAATGTGGTTTTCATAAAACCTTGATAAATGCGTTCAATATGGGTCAAACGAAAGGGCATGGCCACAGCTTTCATTCGAACTTTTCGATATTTCGATATATTTATCGAGAAATGCGTTATCGCTCAAAATGTGGTTCCCATAAAACCTTGATATATGCCTTCAATATGGGTGTCAAACCAAAGGGAACGGCCACAGATTTCATTTGAACCTCTTGATATTTCGATATATTAATCGATAAATGAGTTATCCTTCAAAATGTGGTTCCCAAAAACCTTGATATATGCGTTCTATATGGGTGTCAAACGAAATGGCACGGCCACGGCTTTCATTGAATTTCGCGATATTTCGCTATATTTATCGAGAAATGCGTTATCGGTCAAAATGTGGTTCGCATAAAACCTTGATATATGAGTTAAATATGGGGGTCAAACGAAAGGGCATGGTCACAGCTTTCATTTGAACTTTTCGATATTTCGATAAATGAGTTATAGCTCAAAATGTGGTTCCTACAAAACCTTCATGTATGCGTTCAATATGGGTGTCAAACGAAAAGGGCATGGCCATAGCTTTCATTTGAACTTTTATATGTTTCGATATATAGTTTTCGATAAATGAGTTGTCGCTCAAAATGTGGTTCCCATAAAACCTTGATATATGCGTTCAATACGGGGGTCAAACGAAATGGCACGGCCACGGCTTTCATTGAATTTCGCGATATTTCGCTATATTTATCGAGAAATGCGTTATCGGTCAAAATGTGGTTCGCATAAAACCTTGATATATGAGTTAAATATGGGGGTCAAACGAAAGGGCATGGTCACAGCTTTCATTTGAACTTTTCGATATTTCGATAAATGAGTTATAGCTCAAAATGTGGTTCCTACAAAACCTTCATGTATGCGTTCACTATGGGTGTCAAACGAAAAGGGCATGGCCATAGCTTTCATTTGAACTTTTATATGTTTCGATATATAGTTTTCGATAAATGAGTTGTCGCTCAAAATGTGGTTCCCATAAAACCTTGATATATGCGTTCAATATGGGGGTCAAACGAAATGGCATGGCCACGGCTTTCATTGAATTTCTCGATATTTCGCTATATTTACCGATAAATGTGTTATCGGTCAAAATGTGGTTCCCATAAAACCTTGATATATGCGTTCAAAATGGGGGTCAAACGAAACGGCATGGCCACACATTTCATTTGAACTTCTCGCTATTTCGATATATTTATCAAGAAATGCGTTATCAGTCAAAATTTGATTCCCACAAAACTTTGATATATGCCTTCAATATGGGGGTCAAACGAAACGGCATGGCCACATATTTCATTTGAACTTCTCGATATTTCGATATATTTATCGAGAAATGCGGTATCGGTCAAAATGTGGTTCCCATAAAACTTCGATGTATACCAGCTTTCATTGAATTTCTCGATATTTCGCTATATTTACCGATAAATGTGTTATCGGTCAAAATGTGGTTCCCATAAAACCTTGATATATGCGTTCAAAATGGGGGTCAAACGAAACGGCATGGCCACACATTTCATTTGAACTTCTCGATATTTCGATATATTTATCAAGAAATGCGTTATCAGTCAAAATTTGATTCCCACAAAACTTTGATATATGCCTTCAATATGGGTGTCAAACGAAATGGCATGGCCACAGCTTTCATTGAATTTCTCGATATTTCGCTATATTTACCGATAAATGTGTTATCGGTCAAAATGTGGTTCCCAAAAACCCTTGATATATGCCTTCAATATGGGTGTCAAACCAAAGGGCATGGCCACACATGTCATTTGAACTTCTCGATATTTCGATATATTTATCGAGAAATGCGTTATCGGTCAAAATGTGGTTCCCATACAACCTTGATATATGCGTTCAATATGGGGGTCAAACGAAACGGCATGGCCACACATTTCATTTGAACTTCTCGATATTTCGATATATTTATCAAGAAATGCGTTATCAGTCAAAATTTGGTTCCCATACAACTTCGATATATGCCTTCAATATGGGTGTCAAACGAAATGGCATGGCCACGGCTTTCATTGAATTTCTCGATATTTCGCTATATTTACCGATAAATGTGTTATCGGTCAAAATGTGGTTCCCATAAAACCTTGATATATGCGTTCAAAATGGGGGTCAAACGAAACGGCATGGCCACACATTTCATTTGAACTTCTCGATATTTCGATATATTTATCAAGAAATGCGTTATCAGTCAAAATTTGGTTCCCATACAACTTCGATATATGCCTTCAATATGGGTGTCAAACGAAATGGCATGGCCACGGCTTTCATTGAATTTCTCGATATTTCGCTATATTTACCGATAAATATGTTATCGGTCAAAATGTGGTTCGCATAAAACCTTGATATATGAGTTAAATATGGGGGTCAAACGAAATGGCATGGTCACAGCTTTCATTTGAACTTTTCGATATTTCGATAAATGAGTTATAGCTCAAAATGTGGTTCCTACAAAACCTTCATGTATGCGTTTAATATGGATGTCAAACGAAAAGGGCATGGCCATAGCTTTCATTTGAACTTTTAGATGTTTCGATATATTTTTCGATAAATGAGTTGTCGCTCAAAATGGGGTTCCCAAGAAACCTCTATGTATGCGTTCAATATGGGTGTGGCCACAGCTTTCATTCGAACTTTTCGATATTTCGATATATTTATCGAGAAATGCGTTATCGGTCAAAATGTGGTTTTCATAAAACCTTGATATATGCGTTCAATATGTGGCTAAAACGAGAGGGCATGGTCACAGCTTTCATTCGAACTTTTCGATAGTTCGATATATTTATCGATAAATGCGTTATCGGTCAAAATGTGGTTCCCATAAAACCTTGATATATGCGTTCAATATGGGGGTCAAACGAGAGGGCATGGCCACAGCTTTCAGTCGAACTTTTCGATATTTCGATATATTTATCGAGAAATGCGTTATCGGTCAAAATGTGGTTTTCATAAAACCTTGATATATGCGTTCAATATGGGTCAAACGAAAGGGCATGGCCACAGCTTTCATTCGAACTTTTCGATAGTTCGATATATTTATCGATAAATGCGTTATCGGTCAAAATGTGGTTCCCATACAACCTTGAGATATGCGTTCAATATGGGGGTCAAACGAGAGGGCATGGGCACAGCTTTCATTCGAACTTTTCGATAGTTCGATATATTTATCGAGAAATGCGTTATCGGTCAAAATGTGGTTTTCATAAATTCTTGATATATGCGTTCAATATGGGTCAAAGGAAAGGGCATGGCCACAGCTTTAATTCGAACTTTTCGATATTTCGATATTTTTATCGATAAATGCGTTATCGGTCAAAATGTGGTTCCCATAAAACCTTGATATATGCGTTCAATATGGGGGTCAAACGAGAGGGCATGGCCACAGCTTTCATTCGAACTTTTCGATATTTCGATATATTTATCGAGAAATGCGTTATCGGTCAAAATGTGGTTTTCATAAAACCTTGATAAATGCGTTCAATATGGGTCAAACGAAAGGGCATGGCCACAGCTTTCATTCGAACTTTTCGATAGTTCGATATATTTATCGATAAATGCGTTATCGGTCAAAATGTGGTTCCCATAAAACCTTGATATATGCGTTCAATATGGGGGTCAAACGAGAGGGCATGGGCACAGCTTTCATTCGAACTCTTCGATATTTCGATATATTTATCGATAAATGCGTTATCGGTCAAAATGTGGTTTTCATAAAACCTTGATATATGCGTTCAATATGGGGGCCAACCGAAAGGGCATGGCCACAGCTTTTATTCGAACTTTTCGATATTTCGATATATTTATCGAGAAATGCGTTATCGGTCAAAATGTGGTTTTCATAAAACCTTGATAAATGCGTTCAATATGGGTCAAACGAAAGGGCATGGCCACAGCTTTCATTCGAACTTTTCGATATATTTATCGAGAAATGCGTTATCGGTCAAAATGTGGTTTTCATAAAACCTTGATAAATGCGTTCAATATGGGTCAAACGAAAGGGCATGGCCACAGCTTTCATTCGAACTTTTCGATAGTTCGATATATTTATCGATAAATGCGTTATCGGTCAAAATGTGGTTCCCATAAAACCTTGATATATGCCTTCAATATGGGTGTCAAACGAAATGGCATGGCCACGGCTTTCATTGAATTTCTCGATATTTCGCTATATTTACCGATAAATGTGTTATCGGTCAAAATGTGGTTCGCATAAAACCTTGATATATGAGTTAAATATGGGGGTCAAACGAAATGGCATGGTCACTGCTTTCATTTGAACTTTTCGATATTTCGATAAATGAGTTATAGCTCAAAATGTGGTTCCTACAAAACCTTCATGTATGCGTTCAATATGGGTGTCAAACGAAAAGGGCATGGCCATAGCTTTCATTTGAACTTTTATATGTTTCGATATATAGTTTTCGATAAATGAGTTGTCGCTCAAAATGTGGTTCCCATAAAACCTTGATATATGCGTTCAATATGGGGGTCAAACGAAATGGCATGGCCACGGCTTTCATTGAATTTCTCGATATTTCGCTATATTTACCGATAAATGTGTTATCGGTCAAAATGTGGTTCCCATAAAACCTTGACATATGCGTTCAAAATGGGGGTCAAACGAAACGGCATGGCCACACATTTCATTTGAACTTCTCGATATTTCGATATATTTATCAAGAAATGCGTTATCAGTCAAAATTTGATTCCCACAAAACTTTGATATATGCCTTCAATATGGGGGTCAAACGAAACGGCATGGCCACATATTTCATTTGAACTTCTCGATATTTCGATATATTTATCGAGAAATGCGGTATCGGTCAAAATGTGGTTCCCATAAAACTTCGATGTATACCAGCTTTCATTGAATTTCTCGATATTTCGCTATATTTACCGATAAATGTGTTATCGGTCAAAATGTGGTTCCCATAAAACCTTGATATATGCGTTCAAAATGGGGGTCAAACGAAACGGCATGGCCACACATTTCATTTGAACTTCTCGATATTTCGATATATTTATCAAGAAATGCGTTATCAGTCAAAATTTGATTCCCACAAAACTTTGATATATGCCTTCAATATGGGTGTCAAACGAAATGGCATGGCCACAGCTTTCATTGAATTTCTCGATATTTCGCTATATTTACCGATAAATGTGTTATCGGTCAAAATGTGGTTCCCAAAAACCCTTGATATATGCCTTCAATATGGGTGTCAAACCAAAGGGCATGGCCACACATGTCATTTGAACTTCTCGATATTTCGATATATTTATCGAGAAATGCGTTATCGGTCAAAATTTGGTTCCCATACAACTTCGATATATGCCTTCAATATGGGTGTCAAACGAAATGGCATGGCCACGGCTTTCATTGAATTTCTCGATATTTCGATATATTTATCGAGAAATGCGTTATCGGTCAAAATGTGGTTTTCATAAAACCTTGATAAATGCGTTCAATATGGGTCAAACGAAAGGGCATGGCCACAGCTTTCATTCGAACTTTTCGATAGTTCGATATATTTATCGATAAATGCGTTATCGGTCAAAATGTGGTTCCCATAAAACCTTGATATATGCCTTCAATATGGGTGTCAAACGAAATGGCATGGCCACGGCTTTCATTGAATTTCTCGATATTTCGCTATATTTACCGATAAATGTGTTATCGGTCAAAATGTGGTTCGCATAAAACCTTGATATATGAGTTAAATATGGGGGTCAAACGAAATGGCATGGTCACAGCTTTCATTTGAACTTTTCGATATTTCGATAAATGAGTTATAGCTCAAAATGTGGTTCCTACAAAACCTTCATGTATGCGTTCAATATGGGTGTCAAACGAAAAGGGCATGGCCATAGCTTTCATTTGAACTTTTATATGTTTCGATATATAGTTTTCGATAAATGAGTTGTCGCTCAAAATGTGGTTCCCATAAAACCTTGATATATGCGTTCAATATGGGGGTCAAATGAAATGGCATGGCCACGGCTTTCATTGAATTTCTCGATATTTCGCTATATTTACCGATAAATGTGTTATCGGTCAAAATGTGGTTCCCATAAAACCTTGATATATGCGTTCAAAATGGGGGTCAAACGAAACGGCATGGCCACACATTTCATTTGAACTTCTCGATATTTCGATATATTTATCAAGAAATGCGTTATCAGTCAAAATTTGATTCCCACAAAACTTTGATATATGCCTTCAATATGGGGGTCAAACGAAATGGCATGGCCACATATTTCATTTGAACTTCTCGATATTTCGATATATTTATCGAGAAATGCGGTATCGGTCAAAATGTGGTTCCCATAAAACTTCGATGTATACCAGCTTTCATTGAAATTCTCGATATTTCGCTATATTTACCGATAAATGTGTTATCGGTCAAAATGTGGTTCCCATAAAACCTTGATATATGCGTTCAAAATGGGGGTCAAACGAAACGGCATGGCCACACATTTCATTTGAACTTCTCGATATTTCGATATATTTATCAAGAAATGCGTTATCAGTCAAAATTTGATTCCCACAAAACTTTGATATATGCCTTCAATATGGGTGTCAAACGAAATGGCATGGCCACAGCTTTCATTGAATTTCTCGATATTTCGCTATATTTGCCGATAAATGTGTTATCGGTCAAAATGTGGTTCCCAAAAACCCTTGATATATGCCTTCAATATGGGTGTCAAACCAAAGGGCATGGCCACACATGTCATTTGAACTTCTCGATATTTCGATATATTTATCGAGAAATGCGTTATCGGTCAAAATTTGGTTCCCATACAACTTCGATATATGCCTTCAATATGGGTGTCAAACGAAATGGCATGGCCACGGCTTTCATTGAATTTCTCGATATTTCGCTATATTTACCGATAAATGTGTTATCGGTCAAAATGTGGTTCGCATAAAACCTTGATATATGAGTTAAATATGGGGGTCAAACGAAATGGCATGGTCACAGCTTTCATTTGAACTTTTCGATATTTCGATAAATGAGTTATAGCTCAAAATGTGGTTCCTACAAAACCTTCATGTATGCGTTTAATATGGATGTCAAACGAAAAGGGCATGGCCATAGCTTTCATTTGAACTTTTAGATGTTTCGATATATTTTTCGATAAATGAGTTGTCGCTCAAAATGGGGTTCCCAAAAAACCTCTATGTATGCGTTCAATATGGGTGTGGCCACAGCTTTCATTCGAACTTTTCGATATTTCGATATATTTATCGAGAAATGCGTTATCGGTCAAAATGTGGTTTTCATAAAACCTTGATATATGCGTTCAATATGTGGCTAAAACGAGAGGGCATGGCCACAGCTTTCATTCGAACTTTTCGATAGTTCGATATATTTATCGATAAATGCGTTATCGGTCAAAATGTGTTTCCCATAAAACCTTGATATATGCGTTCAATATGGGGGTCAAACGAGAGGGCATGGCCACAGCTTTCAGTCGAACTTTTCGATATTTCGATATATTTATCGAGAAATGCGTTATCGGTCAAAATGTGGTTTTCATAAAACCTTGATATATGCGTTCAATATGGGTCAAACGAAAGGGCATGGCCACAGCTTTCATTCGAACTTTTCGATAGTTCGATATATTTATCGATAAATGCGTTATCGGTCAAAATGTGGTTCCCATAAAACCTTGATATATGCGTTCAATATGGGGGCCAACCGAAAGGGCATGGCCACAGCTTTTATTCGAACTTTTCGATATTTCGATATATTTCTCGAGAACTGCGTTATCGGTCGAAATGTGGTTTTCATAAAACCTTGATGTATGCGTTCAATATGTGGTTAAAACGAGAGGGCATGGCCACAGCTTTCATTCGAACTTTTCGATAGTTCGATATATTTATCGAGAAATGCGTTATCGGTCAAAATGTGGTTTTCATAAATTCTTGATATATGCGTTCAATATGGGTCAAAGGAAAGGGCATGGCCACAGCTTTAATTCGAACTTTTCGATATTTCGATATTTTTATCGATAAATGCGTTATCGGTCAAAATGTGGTTCCCATAAAACCTTGATATATGCGTTCAATATGGGGGTCAAACGAGAGGGCATGGCCACAGGTTTCATTCGAACTTTTCGATATTTCGATATATTTATCGAGAAATGCGTTATCGGTCAAAATGTGGTTTTCATAAAACCTTGATAAATGCGTTCAATATGGGTCAAACGAAAGGGCATGGCCACAGCTTTCATTCGAACTTTTCGATAGTTCGATATATTTATCGATAAATGCGTTATCGGTCAAAATGTGGTTCCCATAAAACCTTGATATATGCGTTCAATATGGGGGTCAAACGAGAGGGCATGGGCACAGCTTTCATTCGAACTCTTCGATATTTCGATATATTTATCGATAAATGCGTTATCGGTCAAAATGTGGTTTTCATAAAACCTTGATATATGCGTTCAATATGGGGATCAAACGAGAGGGAATGGCCACAGCTTTTATTCGAACTTTTCGATATTTCGATATATTTATCGAGAAATGCGTTATCGGTCAAAATGTGGTTTTCATAAAACCTTGATAGATGCGTTCAATATGTGGCTAAAACGAGAGGGCATGGCCACAGCTTTCATTCGAAATTTTCGATAGTTCGATATATTTATCGATAAATGCGTTATCGGTCAAAATGTGGTTTTCATAAAACCTTGATATATGCGTTCAATATGGGTCAAACGAAAGGGCATGGCCACAGCTTTCATTCGAACTTTTCGATAGTTCGATATATTTATCGATAAATGCGTTATCGGTCAAAATGTGGTTCCCATAAAGCCTTGATATATGCGTTCAATATGGGGGTCAAACGAGAGGGCATGGCCACAGCATTCATTCGAACTCTTCGATATTTCGATATATTTATCGATAAATGCGTTATCGGTCAAAATGTGGTTTTCATAAAACCTTGATATATGCGTTCAATATGGGGGTCAAACGAGAGGGAATGGCCACAGCTTTTATTCGAACTTTTCGATATTTCGATATATTTATCGAGAAATGCGTTTTCGGTCAAAATGTGGTTCCCATAAAACCTTGATATATGCGTTCAATATGGGGGTCAAACGAAAGGGCATGGTCACAGCTTTCATTTGAACTTTTCGATAAATGAGTTATAGCTCAAAATGTGGTTCCTACAAAACCTTCATGTATGCGTTCAATATGGGTGTCAAACGAAAAGGGCATGGCCACACATGTCATTTGAACTTTTAGATGTTTCGATATATTTTTCGATAAATGAGTTGTCGCTCAAAATGTGGTTCCCAAAAAACCTCTATGTATGCGTTCAATATGGGTGTCAAACGAAAAGGCATGGCCACAGCTATCTTTTGAACTTTTCGATATTTCGATATATTTATCGAGAAATGCGTTATCGCTCAAAATGTGGTTCCCATAAAACCTTGATATATGCCTTCAATATTGGTGTCAAACGAAATGGCATGGCCACGGCTTTCATTGAATTTCTCGATATTTCGCTATATTTACCGATAAATGTGTTATCGGTCAAAATGTGGTTTTCATAAAACCTTGATAAATGCGTTCAATATGGGTCAAACGAAAGGGCATGGCCACAGCTTTCATTCGAACTTTTCGATAGTTCGATATATTTATCGATAAATGCGTTATCGGTCAAAATGTGGTTCCCATAAAACCTTGATATATGCCTTCAATATGGGTGTCAAACGAAATGGCATGGCCACGGCTTTCATTGAATTTCTCGATATTTCGCTATATTTACCGATAAATGTGTTATCGGTCAAAATGTGGTTCGCATAAAACCTTGATATATGAGTTAAATATGGGGGTCAAACGAAATGGCATGGTCACAGCTTTCATTTGAACTTTTCGATATTTCGATAAATGAGTTAAAGCTCAAAATGTGGTTCCTACAAAACCTTCATGTATGCGTTCAATATGGGTGTCAAACGAAAAGGGCATGGCCATAGCTTTCATTTGAACTTTTATATGTTTCGATATATAGTTTTCGATAAATGAGTTGTCGCTCAAAATGTGGTTCCCATAAAACCTTGATATATGCGTTCAATATGGGGGTCAAACGAAATGGCATGGCCACGGCTTTCATTGAATTTCTCGATATTTCGCTATATTTACCGATAAATGTGTTATCGGTCAAAATGTGGTTCCCATAAAACCTTGATATATGCGTTCAAAATGGGGGTCAAACGAAACGGCATGGCCACACATTTCATTTGAACTTCTCGATATTTCGATATATTTATCAAGAAATGCGTTATCAGTCAAAATTTGATTCCCACAAAACTTTGATATATGCCTTCAATATGGGGGTCAAACGAAACGGCATGGCCACATATTTCATTTGAACTTCTCGATATTTCGATATATTTATCGAGAAATGCGGTATCGGTCAAAATGTGGTTCCCATAAAACTTCGATGTATACCAGCTTTCATTGAAATTCTCGATATTTCGCTATATTTACCGATAAATGTGTTATCGGTCAAAATGTGGTTCCCATAAAACCTTGATATATGCGTTCAAAATGGGGGTCAAACGAAACGGCATGGCCACACATTTCATTTGAACTTCTCGATATTTCGATATATTTATCAAGAAATGCGTTATCAGTCAAAATTTGATTCCCACAAAACTTTGATATATGCCTTCAATATGGGTGTCAAACGAAATGGCATGGCCACAGCTTTCATTGAATTTCTCGATATTTCGCTATATTTGCCGATAAATGTGTTATCGGTCAAAATGTGGTTCCCAAAAACCCTTGATATATGCCTTCAATATGGGTGTCAAACCAAAGGGCATGGCCACACATGTCATTTGAACTTCTCGATATTTCGATATATTTATCGAGAAATGCGTTATCGGTCAAAATTTGGTTCCCATACAACTTCGATATATGCCTTCAATATGGGTGTCAAACGAAATGGCATGGCCACGGCTTTCATTGAATTTCTCGATATTTCGCTATATTTACCGATAAATGTGTTATCGGTCAAAATGTGGTTCGCATAAAACCTTGATATATGAGTTAAATATGGGGGTCAAACGAAATGGCATGGTCACAGCTTTCATTTGAACTTTTCGATATTTCGATAAATGAGTTATAGCTCAAAATGTGGTTCCTACAAAACCTTCATGTATGCGTTTAATATGGATGTCAAACGAAAAGGGCATGGCCATAGCTTTCATTTGAACTTTTAGATGTTTCGATATATTTTTCGATAAATGAGTTGTCGCTCAAAATGGGGTTCCCAAAAAACCTCTATGTATGCGTTCAATATGGGTGTGGCCACAGCTTTCATTCGAACTTTTCGATATTTCGATATATTTATCGAGAAATGCGTTATCGGTCAAAATGTGGTTTTCATAAAACCTTGATATATGCGTTCAATATGTGGCTAAAACGAGAGGGCATGGCCACAGCTTTCATTCGAACTTTTCGATAGTTCGATATATTTATCGATAAATGCGTTATCGGTCAAAATGTGTTTCCCATAAAACCTTGATATATGCGTTCAATATGGGGGTCAAACGAGAGGGCATGGCCACAGCTTTCAGTCGAACTTTTCGATATTTCGATATATTTATCGAGAAATGCGTTATCGGTCAAAATGTGGTTTTCATAAAACCTTGATATATGCGTTCAATATGGGTCAAACGAAAGGGCATGGCCACAGCTTTCATTCGAACTTTTCGATAGTTCGATATATTTATCGATAAATGCGTTATCGGTCAAAATGTGGTTCCCATAAAACCTTGATATATGCGTTCAATATGGGGGCCAACCGAAAGGGCATGGCCACAGCTTTTATTCGAACTTTTCGATATTTCGATATATTTCTCGAGAACTGCGTTATCGGTCGAAATGTGGTTTTCATAAAACCTTGATGTATGCGTTCAATATGTGGTTAAAACGAGAGGGCATGGCCACAGCTTTCATTCGAACTTTTCGATAGTTCGATATATTTATCGAGAAATGCGTTATCGGTCAAAATGTGGTTTTCATAAATTCTTGATATATGCGTTCAATATGGGTCAAAGGAAAGGGCATGGCCACAGCTTTAATTCGAACTTTTCGATATTTCGATATTTTTATCGATAAATGCGTTATCGGTCAAAATGTGGTTCCCATAAAACCTTGATATATGCGTTCAATATGGGGGTCAAACGAGAGGGCATGGCCACAGGTTTCATTCGAACTTTTCGATATTTCGATATATTTATCGAGAAATGCGTTATCGGTCAAAATGTGGTTTTCATAAAACCTTGATAAATGCGTTCAATATGGGTCAAACGAAAGGGCATGGCCACAGCTTTCATTCGAACTTTTCGATAGTTCGATATATTTATCGATAAATGCGTTATCGGTCAAAATGTGGTTCCCATAAAACCTTGATATATGCGTTCAATATGGGGGTCAAACGAGAGGGCATGGGCACAGCTTTCATTCGAACTCTTCGATATTTCGATATATTTATCGATAAATGCGTTATCGGTCAAAATGTGGTTTTCATAAAACCTTGATATATGCGTTCAATATGGGGATCAAACGAGAGGGAATGGCCACAGCTTTTATTCGAACTTTTCGATATTTCGATATATTTATCGAGAAATGCGTTATCGGTCAAAATGTGGTTTTCATAAAACCTTGATAGATGCGTTCAATATGTGGCTAAAACGAGAGGGCATGGCCACAGCTTTCATTCGAAATTTTCGATAGTTCGATATATTTATCGATAAATGCGTTATCGGTCAAAATGTGGTTTTCATAAAACCTTGATATATGCGTTCAATATGGGTCAAACGAAAGGGCATGGCCACAGCTTTCATTCGAACTTTTCGATAGTTCGATATATTTATCGATAAATGCGTTATCGGTCAAAATGTGGTTCCCATAAAGCCTTGATATATGCGTTCAATATGGGGGTCAAACGAGAGGGCATGGCCACAGCATTCATTCGAACTCTTCGATATTTCGATATATTTATCGATAAATGCGTTATCGGTCAAAATGTGGTTTTCATAAAACCTTGATATATGCGTTCAATATGGGGGTCAAACGAGAGGGAATGGCCACAGCTTTTATTCGAACTTTTCGATATTTCGATATATTTATCGAGAAATGCGTTATCGGTCAAAATGTGGTTCCCATAAAACCTTGATATATGCGTTCAATATGGGGGTCAAACGAAAGGGCATGGTCACAGCTTTCATTTGAACTTTTCGATAAATGAGTTATAGCTCAAAATGTGGTTCCTACAAAACCTTCATGTATGCGTTCAATATGGGTGTCAAACGAAAAGGGCATGGCCACACATGTCATTTGAACTTTTAGATGTTTCGATATATTTTTCGATAAATGAGTTGTCGCTCAAAATGTGGTTCCCAAAAAACCTCTATGTATGCGTTCAATATGGGTGTCAAACGAAAAGGCATGGCCACAGCTATCTTTTGAACTTTTCGATATTTCGATATATTTATCGAGAAATGCGTTATCGCTCAAAATGTGGTTCCCATAAAACCTTGATATATGCCTTCAATATTGGTGTCAAACCAAAGGGCACGGCCACAGATTTCATTTGAACCTCTTGATATTTCGATATATTAATCGATAAATGAGTTATCCTTCAAAATCTGGTTCCCAAAAAACCTTGATATATGCGTTCTATATGGGTGTCAAAGCAAAGGACACGCCCACAGATTTCATTTGAATCTCTTGATATTTCGATATATTTATCGATAAATGAGTTACCGTTCAAAATGTGGTTCCCATAAAACCTTGATATATGCCTTCAATATGGGTGTCAAACGAAATGGCACGGCCACGGCTTTCATTGAATTTCTCGATATTTCGCTATATTTACCGATAAATGTGTTATCGGTCAAAATGTGGTTCCCATAAAACCTTGATATATGCGTTCAATATGGGGGTCAAACGAAACGGCAAGGCCACACATTTCATTTGAACTTCTCGATATTTCGATATATTTATCGATAAATGAGTTATCGTTCAAAATGTGGTTCCCAAAAAACATTGATATATGCGTTCAATATGGGGGTAAACCAAACGGCATGGCCACACATGTCATTTGAACTTCTCGATATTTCGATATATTTATCGATAAACGAGCTATCGTTCAAAATGTGGTTCCCATAAAACCTTGATATATGCCTTCAATATGGGTGTCAAACGAAATGGCACGGCCACGGCTTTCATTGAATTTCGCGATATTTCGCTATATTTATCGAGAAATGCGTTATCGGCCAAAATGTGGTTCGCATAAAACCTTGATATATGAGTTAAATATGGGGGTCAAACGAAAGGGCATGGTCACAGCTTTCATTTGAACTTTTCGATATTTCGATAAATGAGTTATAGCTCAAAATGTGGTTCCTACAAAACCTTCATGTATGCGTTCAATATGGGTGTCAAACGAAAAGGGCATGGCCATAGCTTTCATTTGAACTTTTATATGTCTCGATATATTTTTCGATAAATGAGTTGTCGCTCAAAATGTGGTTCCCATAAAACCTTGATATATGCGTTCAATATGGGGGTCAAACGAAATGGCATGGCCACGGCTTTCATTGAATTTCTCGATATTTCGCTATATTTACCGATAAATGTGTTATCGGTCAAAATGTGGTTCCCATAAAACCTTGATATATGCGTTCAAAATGGGGGTCAAACGAAACGGCATGGCCACACATTTCATTTGAACTTCTCGATATTTCGATATATTTATCAAGAAATGCGTTATCAGTCAAAATTTGATTCCCACAAAACTTTGATATATGCCTTCAATATGGGGGGCAAACGAAACGGCATGGCCACATATTTCATTTGAACTTCTCGATATTTCGATATATTTATCGAGAAATGCGTTATCGGTCAAAATGTGGTTCCCATAAAACTTCGATGTATACCTTCAATATGGGTGTCAAACGAAATGGCATGGCCACAGCTTTCATTGAATTTCTCGATATTTCGCTATATTTACCGATAAATGTGTTATCGGTCAAAATGTGGTTCCCATAAAACCTTGATATATGCGTTCAAAATGGGGGTCAAACGAAACGGCATGGCCACACATTTCATTTGAACTTCTCGATATTTCGATATATTTATCAAGAAATGCGTTATCAGTCAAAATTTGATTCCCACAAAACTTTGATATATGCCTTCAATATGGGTGTCAAACGAAATGGCATGGCCACAGCTTTCATTGAATTTCTCGATATTTCGCTATATTTACCGATAAATGTGTTATCGGTCAAAATGTGGTTCCCAAAAACCCTTGATATATGCCTTCAATATGGGTGTCAAACCAAAGGGCACCCCCACAGATTTCATTTGAATCCCTTGATTATTCGATATATTTATCGATAAATGAGTTATCGTTCAAAATGTGGTTCCCAAAAAACCTTGATATATGCGTTCAATATGGGTGTCAAACGAAAAGGGCATGGCCACACATGTCATTTGAACTTTTAGATGTTTCGATATATTTTTCGATAAATGAGTTTGTCGCTCAAAATGTGGTTCCCAAAAAACCTCTATGTATGCGTTCAATATGGATGTCAAACGAAAGGGCATGGCCACAGCTATCTTTTGAACTTTTCGATATTTCGATATATTTATCGAGAAATGCGTTATCGCTCAAAATGTGGTTCCCATAAAACCTTGATATATGCCTTCAATATGGGTGTCAAACAAAAGGGCACGGCCACAGATTTCATTTGAACCTCTTGATATTTCGATATATTAATCGATAAATGAGTTATCCTTCAAAATGTGGTTCCCAAAAAACCTTGATATATGCGTTCTATATGGGTGTCAAAGCAAAGGGCACGCCCACAGATTTCATTCGAATCTCTTGATATTTCGATATATTTATCGAGAAATGCGTTATCGGTCAAAATGTGGTTCGCATAAAACCTTGATATATGAGTTAAATATGGGGGTCAAACGAAAGGGCATGGTCACAGCTTTCATTTGAACTTTTCGATATTTCGATAAATGAGTTATAGCTCAAAATGTGGTTCCTACAAAACCTTCATGTATGCGTTCAATATGGGTGTCAAACGAAAAGGGCATGGCCATAGCTTTCATTTGAACTTTTATATGTTTCGATATATTTTTCGATAAATGAGTTGTCGCTCAAAATGTGGTTCCCATAAAACCTTGATATATGCGTTCAATATGGGGGTCAAACGAAATGGCATGGCCACGGCTTTCATTGAATTTCTCGATATTTCGCTATATTTACCGATAAATGTGTTATCGGTCAAAATGTGGTTCCCATAAAACCTTGATATATGCGTTCAATATGGGGGTCAAACGAAACGGCATGGCCACACATTTCATTTGAACTTCTCGATATTTCGATATATTTATCGAGAAATGCGTTATCGATCAAAATGTGGTTTTCATAAAACCTTGATATATGCGTTCAATATGTGGATCAAACGAGAGGGCATGGCCACAGCTTTCATTCGAACTTTTCGATATTTCGATATATTTATCGAGAAATGCGTTATCGATCAAAATGTGGTTTTCATACAACCTTGATATATGCGTTCAATATGGGGGTCAAACGAGAGGGAATGGCCACAGCTTTCATTCGAACTTTTCGATATTTCGATATATTTATCGACAAATAAGTTTTCGGTCAAAATATGTTTCCTACCAATCCTTGATGTATGCGTTCAATATGGGGGTCAAACGAGAGGGAATGGCCACAGCTTTTATTCGAACTTTTCGATATTTCGATATATCTATCGAGAAATGCGTTATCGGTCAAAATGTGGTTTTCATAAAACCTTGATATATGCGTTCAATATGGGGGTCAAACGAGAGGGAATGGCCACAGATTTCATTCGGACTTTTCGATATTTCGATATATTTATCGAGAAATGCGTTATCGATCAAAATGTGGTTTTCATAAAACCTTGATATATGCGTTCAATATGTGGGTCAAACGAGAGGGCATGGCCACAGCTTTCATTCGAACTTTTCGATATTTCGATATATTTATCGAGAAATGCGTTATCGATCAAAATGTGGTTTTCATAAAACCTTGATATATGCGTTCAATATGGGGGTCAAACGAGAGAGAATGGCCACAGCTTTCATTCGAACTTTTCGATATTTCGATATATTTATCGACAAATAAGTTTTCGGTCAAAATATGTTTCCTACCAATCCTTTATATATGCGTTCAATATGGGGGTCAAACCAGAGGGAATGGCCACAGCTTTCATTCGAACTTTTCGATATTTCGATATATTTATCGACAAATGAGTTTTCGGTCAAAATATGTTTCCTACAAATCCTTGATGTATGCGTTCAATATGGGGGTCAAACGAGAGGGAATGGCCACAGCTTTTATTCGAACTTTTCGATATTTCGATATATCTATCGAGAAATGCGTTATCGGTCAAAATGTGGTTTTCATAAAACCTTGATATATGCGTTCAATATGTGGGTCAAACGAGAGGGCATGGCCACAGCTTTCATTCGAACTTTTCGATATTACGATATATTTATCGAGAAATGCGTTATCGATCAAAATGTGGTTTTCATAAAACCTTGATATATGCGTTCAATATGGGGGTCAAACGAGAGGGAATGGCCACAGCTTTCATTCGAACTTTTCGATATTTCGATATATTTATCGACAAATAAGTTTTCGGTCAAAATATGTTTCCTACCAATCCTTGATGTATGCGTTCAATATGGGGGTCAAACGAGAGGGAATGGCCACAGCTTTTATTCGAACTTTTCGATATTTCGATATATCTATCGAGAAATGTGTTATTGGTCAAAATGTGGTTTTCATAAAACCTTGATATATGCGTTCAATATGTGGGTCAAACGAGAGGGCATGGCCACAGCTTTCATTCTCACTTTTCGATATTTCGATATATTTATCGATAAATGCGTTATCGGTCAAAATGTGGTTTTCATAAAACCTTGATATATGCGTTCAATATGGGGGTCAAACGAGAGGGAATGGCCACAGCTTTCATTCGAACTTTTCGATATTTCGATATATTTATCGACAAATGAGTTTTCGGTCAAAATATGTTTCCTACAAATCCTTGATGTATGCGTTCAATATGGGGGTCAAACGAGAGTGAATGGCCACAGCTTTTATTCGAACTTTTCGATATTTCGATATATCTATCGAGAAATGCGTTATCGGTCATAATGTGGTTCCCATAAAACCTTGATATATGCGTTCAATATGTGGGTCAACCGAGAGGGCATGGCTACAGCTTTCATTCGAACTTTTCGATATTTCGATATATTTATCGAGAAATGCGTTATCGATCAAAATGTGGTTTTCATAAAACCTTGATATATGCGTTCAATATGTGGGTCAAACGAGAGGGCATTGTCACAGATTTCATTCGGACTTTTCGATATTTCGATATATTTATCGAGAAATGCGTTATCGATCAAAATGTGGTTTTCATAAAACCTTGATATATGCGTTCAATATGGGGGTCAAACGAGAGGGAATGGCCACAGATTTCATTCGGACTTTTCGATATTTCGATATATTTATCGAGAAATGCGTTATCGATCAAAATGTGGTTTTCATAAAACCTTGATATATGCGTTCAATATGGGGGTCAACCGAGAGGGCATGGCTACAGCTTTCATTCGAACTTTTCGATATTTCGATATATTTATCGAGAAATGCGTTATCGATCAAAATGTGGTTTTCATAAAACCTAGATATATGCGTTCAATATGGGGGTCAAACGAGAGGGAATGGCCACAGATTTCATTCGGACTTTTCGATATTTCGATATATTTATCGAGAAATGCGTTATCGATCAAAATGTGGTTTTCATAAAACCTTGATATATGCGTTCAATATGTGGGTCAAACGAGAGGGCATGGCTACAGCTTTCATTCGAACTTTTCGATATTTCGATATATTTATCGAGAAATGCGTTATCGATCAAAATGTGGTTTTCATAAAACCTTGATATATGCGTTCAATATGGGGGTCAAACGAGAGGGAATGGCCACAGCTTTCATTCGAACTTTTCGATATTTCGATATATTTATCGACAAATAAGTTTTCGGTCAAAATATGTTTCCTACCAATCCTTTATATATGCGTTCAATATGGGGGTCAAACGAGAGGGAATGGCCACAGCTTTCATTCGAACTTTTCGATATTTCGATATATTTATCGACAAATGAGTTTTCGGTCAAAATATGTTTCCTACAAATCCTTGATGTATGCGTTCAATATGGGGGTCAAACGAGAGGGAATGGCCACAGCTTTTATTCGAACTTTTCGATATTTCGATATATCTATCGAGAAATGCGTTATCGGTCAAAATGTGGTTTTCATAAAACCTCGATATATGCGTTCAATATGTGGGTCAAACGAGAGGGCATGGCCACAGCTTTCATTCGAACTTTTCGATATTACGATATATCTATCGAGAAATGCGTTATCGATCAAAATGTGGTTTTCATAAAACCTTGATATATGCGTTCAATATGGGGGTCAAACGAGAGGGAATGGCCACAGCTTTCATTCGGACGTTTCGATATTTCGATATATTTATCGACAAATAAGTTTTCGGTCAAAATATGTTTCCTACCAATCCTTGATGTATGCGTTCAATATGGGGGTCAAACGAGAGGGAATGGCCACAGCTTTTATTCGAACTTTTCGATATTTCGATATATCTATCGAGAAATGTGTTATTGGTCAAAATGTGGTTTTCATAAAACCTTGATATATGCGTTCAATATGTGGGTCAAACGAGAGGGCATGGCCACAGCTTTCATTCTCACTTTTCGATATTTCGATATATTTATCGATAAATGCGTTATCGGTCAAAATGTGGTTTTCATAAAACCTTGATATATGCGTTCAATATGGGGGTCAAACGAGAGGTATTGGCCACAGCTTTTATTCGAACTTTTCGATATTTCGATATATTTATCGATAAATGCGTTATCGGTCAAAATGTGGTTTTCATAAAACCTTGATATATGCGTTCAATATGGGGGTCAAACGAGAGGGAATGGCCACAGCTTTCATTCGAACTTTTCGATATTTCGATATATTTATCGAGAAATGCGTTATCGATCAAAATGTGGTTTTCATAAAACCTTGATATATGCGTTCAATATGGGGGTCAAACGAGAGGGAATGGCCACAGCTTTCATTCGAACTTTTCGATATTTCGATATATTTATCGACAAATAAGTTTTCGGTCAAAATATGTTTCCTACCAATCCTTTATATATGCGTTCAATATGTGGGTCAAACGAGAGGGCATGGCCACAGCTTTCATTCGAACTTTTCGATATTTCGATATATCTATCGAGAAATGCGTTATCGATCAAAATGTGGTTTTCATAAAACCTTGATATATGCGTTCAATATGGGGGTCAAACGAGAGGGAATGGCCACAGCTTTCATTCGAACTTTTCGATATTTCGATATATTTATCGACAAATAAGTTTTCGGTCAAAATATGTTTCCTACCAATCCTTGATGTATGCGTTCAATATGGGGGTCAAACGAGAGGGAATGGCCACAGCTTTTATTCGAACTTTTCGATATTTCGATATATCTATCGAGAAATGTGTTATTGGTCAAAATGTGGTTTTCATAAAACCTTGATATATGCGTTCAATATGTGGGTCAAACGAGAGGGCATGGCCACAGCTTTCATTCTCACTTTTCGATATTTCGATATATTTATCGATAAATGCGTTATCGGTCAAAATGTGGTTTTCATAAAACCTTGATATATGCGTTCAATATGGGGGTCAAACGAGAGGTATTGGCCACAGCTTTTATTCGAACTTTTCGATATTTCGATATATTTATCGATAAATGCGTTATCGGTCAAAATGTGGTTTTCATAAAACCTTGATATATGCGTTCAATATGGGGGTCAAACGAGAGGGAATGGCCACAGCTTTCATTCGAACTTTTCGATATTTCGATATATTTATCGAGAAATGCGTTATCGATCAAAATGTGGTTTTCATAAAACCTTGATATATGCGTTCAATATGGGGGTCAAACGAGAGGGAATGGCCACAGCTTTCATTCGAACTTTTCGATATTTCGATATATTTATCGACAAATGAGTTTTCGGTCAAAATATGTTTCCTACAAATCCTTGATGTATGCGTTCAATATGGGGGTCAAACGAGAGTGAATGGCCACAGCTTTTATTCGAACTTTTCGATATTTCGATATATCTATCGAGAAATGCGTTATCGGTCAAAATGTGGTTTTCATAAAACCTTGATATATGCGTTCAATATGTGGGTCAAACGAGAGGGCATGGCCACAGCTTTCATTTGAACTTTTCGATAGTTCGATATATTTATCGATAAATGCGTTATCGGTCAAAATGTGGTTTTCATAAAACCTTGATATGTGCGTTCAATATGTGGCTAAAACGAGAGGGCATTGTCACAGCTTTCATTCGAAATTTTCGATAGTTCGATATATTTATCGATAAATGCGTTATCGGTCATAATGTGGTTCCCATAAAACCTTGATATATGCGTTCAATATGGGGGTCAACCGAGAGGGCATGGCTACAGCTTTCATTCGAACTTTTCGATATTTCGATATATTTATCGATAAATGCGTTATCGGTCAAAATGTGGTTTTCATAAAACCTTGATATATGCGTTCAATATGGGGGTCAAACGAGAGGGAATGGCCCCAGCTTTCATTCGAACTTTTCGATATTTCGATATATTTATCGAGAAATGCGTTATCGGTCAAAATGTGGTTTTCATAAAACCTTGATATATGCGTTCAATATGTGGCTAAAACGAGAGGGCATGGCCACAGCTTTCATTCGAAATTTTCGATAGTTCGATATATTTATCGATAAATGCGTTATCGGTCAAAATGTGGTTCCCATAAAACCTTGATATATGCGTTCAATATGGGGGCCAACCGAGAGGGCGTGGCCACAGCTTTTATTCGAACTTTTCGATATTTCGATATATTTATCGAGAAATGCGTTATCGGTCAAAATGTGGTTTTCATAAAACCTTGATATATGCGTTCAATATGTGGCTAAAACGAGAGGGCATGGCCACAGCTTTCATTCCAAATTTTCGATAGTTCGATATATTTATCGATAAATGCGTTATCGGTCAAAATGTGGTTCCCATAAAACCTTGATATATGCGTTCAATATGGGGGCCAACCGAGAGGGCATGGCCACAGCTTTTATTCGAACTTTTCGATATTTCGATATATTTATCGAGAAATGCGTTATCGGTCGAAATGTGGTTTTCATAAAACCTTGATATATGCGTTCAATATGTGGTTAAAACGAGAGGGCATGGCCACAGCTTTCATTCGAACTTTTCGAAATTTCGATATATTTATCGAGAAATGCGTTATCGGTCGAAATGTGGTTTTCATAAAACCTTGATATATGCGTTCAATATGTGGTTAAAACGAGAGGGCATGGCCACAGCTTTCATTCGAACTTTTCGATATTTCGATATATTTATCGAGAAATGCGTTATCGGTCGAAATGTGGTTTTCATAAAACCTTGATATATGCGTTCAATATGTGGTTAAAACGAGAGGGCATGGCCACAGCTTTCATTCGAACTTTTCGATATTTCGATATATTTATCGAGAAATGCGTTATCGGTCGAAATGTGGTTTTCATAAAACCTTGATATATGCGTTCAATATGGGGGTCAAACGAGAGGGAATGGCCACAGCTTTCATTCGAACTTTTCGATATTTCGATATATTTATCGAGAAATGCGTTATCGATCAAAATGTGGTTTTCATAAAACCTTGATATATGCGTTCAATATGGGGGTCAAACGAGAGGGAATGGCCACAGCTTTCATTCGAACTTTTCGATATTTCGATATATTTATCGACAAATGAGTTTTCGGTCAAAATATGTTTCCTACAAATCCTTGATGTATGCGTTCAATATGGGGGTCAAACGAGAGTGAATGGCCACAGCTTTTATTCGAACTTTTCGATATTTCGATATATCTATCGAGAAATGCGTTATCGGTCAAAATGTGGTTTTCATAAAACCTTGATATATGCGTTCAATATGTGGGTCAAACGAGAGGGCATGGCCACAGCTTTCATTTGAACTTTTCGATAGTTCGATATATTTATCGATAAATGCGTTATCGGTCAAAATGTGGTTTTCATAAAACCTTGATATGTGCGTTCAATATGTGGCTAAAACGAGAGGGCATTGTCACAGCTTTCATTCGAACTTTTCGATAGTTCGATATATTTATCGATAAATGCGTTATCGGTCATAATGTGGTTCCCATAAAACCTTGATATATGCGTTCAATATGGGGGTCAACCGAGAGGGCATGGCTACAGCTTTCATTCGAACTTTTCGATATTTCGATATATTTATCGATAAATGCGTTATCGGTCAAAATGTGGTTTTCATAAAACCTTGATATATGCGTTCAATATGGGGGTCAAACGAGAGGGAATGGCCACAGCTTTCATTCGAACTTTTCGATATTTCGATATATTTATCGAGAAATGCGTTATCGGTCAAAATGTGGTTTTCATAAAACCTTGATATATGCGTTCAATATGTGGCTAAAACGAGAGGGCATGGCCACAGCTTTCATTCGAAATTTTCGATAGTTCGATATATTTATCGATAAATGCGTTATCGGTCAAAATGTGGTTCCCATAAAACCTTGATATATGCGTTCAATATGGGGGCCAACCGAGAGGGCGTGGCCACAGCTTTTATTCGAACTTTTCGATATTTCGATATATTTATCGAGAAATGCGTTATCGGTCAAAATGTGGTTTTCATAAAACCTTGATATATGCGTTCAATATGTGGCTAAAACGAGAGGGCATGGCCACAGCTTTCATTCCAAATTTTCGATAGTTCGATATATTTATCGATAAATGCGTTATCGGTCAAAATGTGGTTCCCATA